>WACJ01000309.1:0-393061 GCA_008973525.1 Stenopsyche tienmushanensis
ACTTCCGGATTTTCGCCATAGCTATATTTAAAAGCCCTTAAATCTCGCCGGCAAAAAAAAGTAGGGCGACCCTAATTGCAAAATGCTAATTTGGACACTTCTCGAGGCCTCCGATGTCGACGTCGTGAATTATAAAGTGTGTCAAATGGGCGTCCAGATTTGCTCTCAATCAATTTGTATAATCTTTCCGATGCTAGATTAGCTTCGTTCTTGTCTTTTTCCAATCCGAAGATTACTGTTGTGTCCGTCTCCACCCCGTCTTCTCAGTTAATTGATTTTACGCGGACTGCTGGACCTGTTTGCTAAGGCTAATTAATCATTTATGGTCTTCAGGGGTCACCCTCCTGTACCTGCTTCGAATTCCCTCCTGGTACCTCCATGGTGTCCAATCTCGATCCATCTACTGGAGGGATTTACACTCGGGAGCCTATAATTAAACATACGAAAATAAGCCTCATACAATATCATCGAACACAAAAATAAACCTGTTTAGCTTCATTTAATTTCCATAACGTTAAATTCATCATATTTTAACATCAAATGCTAATTATTTAATGCATTAATGCCCGTTGTCCTATATAAAGGACGCATGTTTCTGTTTAAATCTGCTAAATTATATTGACTTTATTTAACACATTCCCGTCGGCTTACGCATAAAATTGTCTTTTAAATAACATTACAATATTAGGAATAAATGCTCTAATTTTTTAACTAGTGGATAGTATACAGGGTATTTAAATAAGGACGCTCGATTTTTAAATCTAAATAAAACAAGTTGTTTGTGAGATATCTACTCAATATTTTATTTATTTATCGTTCAAATATCAGCCGCATCTTTGCATGGTGGCACGTATTCGGGCGGTCTTATTTTCGGTGAACCTGTCACATAAATCTGACTGAATTTGTTGTGTTGACTATGATGACATCAATTGTTTGCGGTTTCTACGCATAGGTCTGCGATTTAAGATAGTCCTATTAAAGGCATCGAATCGTTGTAAAATCGCGGTACAAATCTCAATCGCTCAAATAGCTCATGCGGAAATGTCCGACTCGTGGCATGCGCTACCAGGTTTTTCGAACCGAGCACTGATTTTGAAAATAAAATTTTGTATTTACATACAGTTTTTCAGCGCTATTATCTTCCATGATATCGGCCATATTACACTCAAACCTCTTTTTGGGTGCGACTGTTTTTGTGCCGATGATCGAAGTGTTATGTGGTTAGTTATGCGGTATTTTTTAAAGCATTTTTTTCTTTTTTTAAATCATCAACACTAACCGAAGTTAGGAAAAAACTTATAATTTGGTACTATGTAAATAATATTGCATCTTCTATCGCTGTGAATTACGACCCACGCCCTTTATTCTGGTTTAGATTTTTGAAAAGATGGCTGGAAAAGTTCTTTAAATGTTACCAAAAATGTTATTTTTTAATTGCCTGAATGTTTTCCTGTTTTTCATTGACTTTTTTATGCGATTTTGGATCTATTTTTATATAGCTGTCTTTCAAAGTTATGCGGTTTTTAAAATCCATAGAACGCATCTTTACTTTCATCTATGTAAGTCTCAGCTTTTTTTGTGCGATTTTCTGCGGAACGCATCTACCGCACAAAAAAGGTTTAAGTATACTACTAAACATTTTATAATAATTTTAATAGATATAACATGGCCGTTATAATCTAACAAATTTAGAGCGTCCCTATAGAAAAATTCTGCATTAAGGCGATATTACATATCATTTTAATTTTGGCTTGTCTGTGAGTTTGTAAGTATGTAATTCTGTAAATCGGTATTTTTTGTTATTCAAGAATCGTGGGAGTACGTCTTAAGTCGCCAATTTCATGGCGAATTGATTCAACCAGTTCCTCGGCCTTGTCAATAGCATCCGTGGCTAAAAACGATATAATCGCATTGAAGAAGCACTTTTAACCTTTTTTCGCACAGTTTTTCAATCGATTATTTCAGGCTGTTATCGTCACAGTCCAAGGAATGTAAGCCACGGTCTTCGTTGACGAATTTCGATCCAAAAAATGCTTTAATTAACGTCCGTCGTTGCGTCAGGTGTAGTTCATCAAATCGAAGGGCGCTCTGGAATTTTCCCAAAGGGGGGTTCGTCTTGTGGAAAATAGAAGAGTCCAGATTGCTCAAGTGTAGTGATCGGCCCCCCCTCGTTGAAATTGGCCACTTCAGCGGTCTTTTGTTAACTAAAACTAGCCCTTTGAATGTTTACCGTTGTCGAAAGCAACCCCCCCGGTGCGTCGCCGGCCCTGTCTGCAAACAATACCGTTTATGTGGCGAATAATTTTATAATTGGAATCTGGTTTCAAGTGAGCTCGATAATGATGTATAGTTACGATATTAATTAATTCGTTACATTATATGAATTAAACAAAGGTAATGGTTTCGATAATGGCACTTCAATTATAATCGCGTAATTAACAATTAAACACGAGCTCTGTTGTATCGCATATTTCATTTTTGATAAGCACACATGTGAGGCATCGTTGTGGTCGCTCTGTAGTTTCGGCGTCGGTATTGTTTTCATTTTTCACGAGGTTCAATAAGGGTATATAAAATATAGACGGGGGTATAAGTCCGGACTGACCGCGTAAGCAACAATCACAAATCCAATGAATCTGATGAAGTCGAGCGTTAAATTGTTGGTTTATAGTGAATCAATCACTGCCGCACTCCAACCCCCTGAGCCACCCCCAAACCCATTTCTTCCGGATTCTTCGCCCGCATCACCCTTCAAACTTATCCCTATACCCTGGGCAGAAAACTCTACTCAAGCCAAGTCCATAATAAAGTACTTTTAACGTCGGCTACTAGATGCCACTGCGATAAAAAAGCAAAGAATCAAACCACTTTCTCAATCATTACTATTTGAATGCTTTTTATCATTGCTATTACTAGGGAGCGCCATTACTTATCCAGCGATACAACACATTTTTTAAAAAATATTAATTTAGAAATAAAATAATTTTCATCACAATTTAAATTTAATCATTTTTACATACAATTATCATCAACTCATTTATGTAAAAAAAATCCAATAATAAATTCAATCAAAAAATTAATAAAAAACAATGTTTTTCGTTCATATGATTATTCTTGCCAATCTCCAGTGGTGGATTTACCTATCAGGGGACTCATCTTATATATAAAAATGAATATCTGTTTGTTCGTATGTAATGCGCTGCCATACCGTTCATCAAATTGCAATAAAACTTCGTCCATTTATTGCTAAAGATTGCGCGAGTAACATAAGCATAGTCAAATATATAGAAATGTTTGTTTGTCCGTATTTAATGCGCTGTCATACCGTTCATCCGATTGCGATAAAACTTAGTCGACTTATTATTTACACTTGCGAGAATAACATAGGCATAGTAAAAATATTGTCTGTATACGCAGTTTGTTATGCGAGACTCGGGAACAAAAACTCGCCTTCTTTTGTATGCCATTCGGTATTCTGACGCTTTATACGCTTGCTTAACTTTGATGCACTGTAAAACTAAAGTCCCCCCCACCCCGGTCTAGTTATATCTAGTTCTGATTTTGAACTAAAACTTATCTGAAAAAAGAAGCTAGTTTTGTTTACATAAAGCTAGATTTACTGGCTTCCTGGTTTGTTGATACTTGTTTGTTCTACTAGTTTAAATACTCCAAGTGTTAGATTCGTAGTTAAAAATCTGCCATGTTGACATCTCGTAGGATTGATTTGTATGTAAATACACGATATTTAGATTATCCATTTCTATCATCGCATTTCGAGTGCACCTATTAATTGCTTGTATTATAATTTCATGATCAATATCGCTGCTTCAGGTTTCTCCGAGATGTAACTAATTAATGCATGGCATTGTTGTAATAATAACATTGTTTCCTACATGATGGAAATATCGTCGATAATGTATTAAATTGAGACATAAGCTTACAAATAAATATAGTCAATTTATCTATTATAAATGAAATGGTGGTAGAATATAATACTTCTTATTTTAAAATTTTCTGCTTATCGATTTGCTTTCAAATTAAGGTAAAATGTTTGTAAATATTATTTCGTTGAAATTTCCCTAATATATTAGTAGCATATTTCGACGCCGTCGAAGCTCAGTATGTATGTACAATCATACTTATGATGAATAATCGATAGAAATCTCGCCTTGTGGAGATTTCCTGCGAGAATTACACAATTTGACAGGGTCCCAGTTCGGCTCAGGGTCCCTGATGAATCCGTTTCGTATCCCAAATTGGGTTACCTGTGCGAAAATCACCACGAGGCAAATCTGTCAGGTGTTGGCTTCCAAACATTAAATTTGCAACGCTAACGTCCCGAAAACAATTATACTGCATTCGGGATTAAATTACACTTTGACAATAATATTAATTATTTGCTAGGAGTAATGTAAAAATGTTGTCGACCGATGTTCTCTTACATATTGACTGTACTCATAAAGAAGTGGTAAACACTTATAGGGCCGCTTGATTGATATACGGCGTAATTACGTCGTATACATTAATAAAATCAACCCATTATTAAATTATTTTATTTCATTTTAATCTGCGGCTATACTTTGTCGACTTATTGAAATTACATATTACATTTATAGCACCTACGAGTTTTGAATAATTAAATTTAAGCCAAAGTAATTAATTAAATTAAATTAATTAATACTATCGTAATTCTCTAGTAGTGAGTTTAATTTCGCTCTGTTAAATTCAATTATAATTAATTAATTCCCATGAAAAATTCTTACCATGTACTTTAAACTTGTATCGTTTTTGTATGAATTTATGTATGAAAAAAAACACACGGCAGTCCGACATATGTTCGCCTGTCAACATTCTTCGCTCATAATTTACATAATGTATGTGCGTCGAATGCCGCGATTTAATTCAATTTCTGATTGGTTTAATTAAATTTTAGTAATTCCATGTTGGCGAATGTGTTGGAATATAATCGCTAATTGATTATTGTATGGCATAATTGATTGAACGAATTGAAATATACGATGAATTAACTGCATATAAGTCCAGTATGTTGACGCCTTTCTCTTCGATTTTCAATGCATTTTGTTTATAAATGATTAGCACTTTCTTGAAATTAAACCTTACAGACCTAGAGATTAACCTTATCTATAAGAAAGACCTATGAAATTACTCGATATTCCTTTTGCTAAATACATTAGTTCCATCAATCAGTCTTTTTGTTTATAAATAAAAACCTTTGTGACTTTTTAAATGTTCCACGAGCGCCCTCGCTCCAGCACCTCAACATTACAGTGGTGTCAGAAGTGGCATGCATTCCTATTAAAGATATTGAGTTGGAATAAAGCTAATTATCGGGCTTATGTTACACATTTCATGGAATCGATGACGGATATTTGAACGCGAAGATTCAAATAATATGGTAATAAAAATCCACCACTAGAATGTTTGGCTCATTTTAAATATTTTTACTATGATTATATTGGACATGACAGGAGTATCGTCTGCAGTATACGAAACTGGCTATAGTTGTGGCTTAATTCGCATGCTCGTTTTAATGCACAGTCATGTATATGTCATGGGTCCTTGTGCATCGGATCCCGCTAGTTGGGTCCCTATTATGAGACAATCTCTCCATTCGACGTCCCCATTTTATGTATTCATCAATTATAGTAACGATCCTGGTGCGGCGAGTGTGTGAACACGTCTCATTGTCCCATAATAGTGTACAACGTTGTGCGCTTTGTCCCATTGTCCCGAGAAGCCGTTGACGTTTCCATTTAATACTGTTAATTACTTGCCAATGACACGAGTGGACGTGATTGATTCCGTTGGCCGCCATTACAAATCATAATTAATTAGCTCTGACAGGCTTAAGCCATCAGAACCAGAACACAATCAGCTCCAGCCATATGTAAATATTAATCATTCCCTATTATTTTCGTTTTTAATCACTCCATTTAGTTGGCACATGCAATCTAATCAATCTGACTGCCGATGGATTCACTGCCTAATTAGACTAAAACATGCTTTTTAACGTGCATCATTAAGCATTCTAATTATTTCGATGATTAGTTGCTTTTATAATTCTTTTCCGACTAGAAAAAAATAAATATTCATATTTATTTCATGGCCTCTACTATTTTTTAACATGATATATACGGTTATTAATGGTATTCATTTATATTTTTTGTCGACTGGAGGCTATCATAGAGTAAAATATCGACAGAATTGATTAGACTTGACATATTTATATATAGACTGACAGAAGTTACTGAAATCAAAAATAAACATCTAACCAAGATAAAAAAAATACTTAAAACTACAATTTGAAAAGATTTTTTAAGATTTTTAGCATATAACAGCTTTATATGACTGTTTCATCATGCATAATTAATGACATAATTTATAAGCTATTAAAATATCTTAAATACTTAAAAAGGGGTAGCTTTTACAGAACGTGTGCGAGTATTTTGTGTGAAATCTTCGTTTTTGCCCACAATAAAAAAAAATGGCACGTAGCGGTCTCCCGACTGCAATGTGTTAATGCTTCGAAAAGTAAACCTTTTTTTTTACACAAATAATATTAATTTTAAATCTAAAATTTCTTTTATCTAAATTTTTAGTCCACTGTAAAATAATTATGATTTTTAATCAGTGGTGTTTCAACATTTTTTAGCATCCTTAGAAAAATTACGAAAAAAATATATTTAATTTATAGTTAGAAATTTGGAATTTATGACTTGTAAATGTAATAAAAATATAAATTATTAATTATTTGACATAATGTTTATGTAAATAGAAATAAATTAAATGCCTTCATAGGCACTGCTGTAAAAAGCAGCGCAAAAAACACTAGCGACTTGTTCCACCCCGAATGAATTCATTGATTGCGCTATCAAGCGTTATGGGAGCTGCTCGTTTGGCAGCGTCACTTGTTTTTTATTTTTTTATTTTAATATTATTAAATTTTAATATTTCTGCGATATTTTATAACAGATTCAATTAAATTTGGATGTTAATATTTTGCCATAAATTTAATTAATAAATGTATTCCTAATGAAGAGAACTATGTGGAAAAATCAGATAGTGCATTTGTATTTTTGTATATTTAATATATAAAAAGAAGTCTATGTTCGTATGTAATGCGCTGCCATACCGTTCATATGAATACAATAAAATTTTGTCAACTTATTGTTTACACTTATGGAAACAACATAGTCATAGTAAAAATATTATTTTGTGTACGCAGTTTGTTATGCAAGACGTGGCATTGCAACACATGCCACAATTGCAACCATTTTCTAGCATAATTTATAACGTTTCATTCCTTCTTTTATAGTATGCGTTCTATATTAATACTATTATCGAATTTCTTCTCTTTAATTATTGATGATTCATTTTATTTCATTATGAATTTACTATTTATTTATAGAAATTTCTTTCTAGGAAATGTCTATAATTTTAGAGCTATCATATAAAAGACAAATATAATGTAATTAATTGATTGAATATTATATTATAATTTATCAAATAATAATTTGGAAATCCAAGCTTAAATTCCATAATACAAGAAAACAAATTGAAATCTGGGAGTCCCAGTCTGGGTACATAGCAAAAGAATCGGTTCAGTTCCGGATTTCGTTCCGGCAAAAATAACGATTTTATCTGTTATCGGACATATTCATCATTGGCATTGTCCTGAAAATCACATTTTCATGAATACGACCCTTCAACAGTCGGAACAAACACGCCGTTGATGGCGTGGTGGTCTAATTTTTGCGACTCTGTCCGAATGGCTAATATACTGTAAGCGATAATGTAATATGTAATGCCATAATAAATACATAAAATTTGTGGTTGTTTGGCCGCAGCGGGTTTTAAAGCCGTGCCCTGTTCTGACGTGTAGCATTTGGGGCCAAATAAAAGCATTCCGGCCCTGGCGACTTAATTAAATTGGAAAAAAACACTAGTTTTTATCATTCATGAGAAATATTATTTATGCCCTCGTTGTGTATGCCAAATTATCATTTTCGGGCAATTCAAGGCCTGAAATAAATTTCAACCGCGAGCCGCCTCCAATGAGCTTAGAAAGCAGCGCGAAATGTGTTAAAAATTATTGCATTTATTGGGGAAATTATTTATTTGGGTCATACGTGGCATATTTTCATTTGGTATTGTGTTGTCAGTGTAGTAAGTGCTTTTATTGCTTATCATAATTGTCTCTAATGTGTTTCAATTAATCTGTGACATTCAACCTATAGGTAATTAGGCTTTAGATTTAAATTCATTAATCACATCAAAGGGGTCCCAAAAAACCAAATTTAAATACATTTAACTGGCCGTTTTAATCATATTTATTTTATTTTCTTTCACAGAGCGATAGGAGGTCGCTGTCGTTGGTGAATGGTTGTGGACCTGTGGTTTCTGTCATGACCATGGACGCCAGCAAAGAAGCCGCTACCGGGACAGTACCCGGAGCAGCGGCTGTGGGGGCTGCTGTGGGACCCCCAACGGGAACCGGAACAGGATCTGTTCCCCAAGAATGTGCCGGTTGTGGCAAACACATAACTGAGCGATTTTTGCTCAAAGCACTTGATCTACTCTGGCATGAAGACTGCTTAAAATGCGGATGCTGCGACTGCAGACTTGGAGAAGTCGGATCCACTCTTTACACGAAAGCCAACTTAATCCTATGCAAAAGAGATTATCTCAGGTATGTAATAATTTGGAATAAAATCGATTAAAATGTCTTAAATAATTAACACATTCCCGTCGGCTTACTCATATTATTGTCTTTCGCTTGACGCAGAGAGTATTTGGGAAAATTTGTAATATTATAAAAAATGCTCTAACTTTTTAACTAATAGGTTTAGGTCTAAAAAAATTTGAATAAAATATCAAAGACATTTCACTGTTTAGAAAAATGTAAACATGCCATTAATATTTAAACTGTGTGTCATAATTTTTTAAAATAATTCATGGAATTTAATGATAAAATTTAGCATTTTGTATAGAATTTTACTTATAACAAATATAAAACGAATAAAAAACCTAAATCTATATATATATATATATAATGAATGTCTGTTGTTTGTATGTATTGTATACGCTCTTATATCATTCATCCGATTGCGATGAAATTTTGAGGAATTGTTGTCTGCATACCACCAAAGGTTTTTGAATCAGTACACTTATTGTTTATGTGCGAAATTTGTTTTGCGAGACGTTTAACGGATGCATTTATTTTGGTGCATATTGGTCTGATTAATTGAAGCGAAGGTTGCGGTGATGGGGTAAGGAAGGATGCGCGCGCAATACGACGATTGAATTCCACTCACGGGAGAGGGAGACAGTCATATTGAGGGATCTTCTTATAATGAAAATGAAAATTTTCGAAATTATTGTCCAAGTAATGGGCGTCATTCCTCACGAATGTCACGTCCAAAAGCATATTCACACTAATTCACGCCTCGAAGACCGATTTAACCACCGTATTGCTCGCGCATCCTTTTTCTCCCCATCCCCGCAGTCCAAACATCATTTTACCAGACCAATATGCGCCAACATAGTGCATCTGTATAATGTTTTACTATGCTTATGTTATTTCTGCAAGTGTAAACAGTAAGTTGACAAAGTTTTATCGCAATCGGATGAACGGTATGGCAGCGCATTAAATACGAACAAACAAACATTGATTTTTATATATTAGATATATACATATATACGTTTTTATGAATGCACTTAAACTTCCACGTGTCAAAATTAAGACTATATCCAATTTTTATCTTCCTAGAAAAGCTTTAGATTCAATAAAAAACGCTTTTTTTTTAAAGAAACTACGTTTTTTACCCACAAATTTGACAAAACAATTTAGAAAAAAAGTAAAAAATAGTGTTAATAAATAAATATTTAATTACCATTTTGATTTCAGATTATTTGGAAATACTGGTTATTGTGCAGCATGCAATAAGGTCATACCGGCTTTCGAAATGGTCATGAGAGCAAGAAACAACGTGTACCACTTAGAATGCTTCGCATGTCAGCAATGCAATCACAGGTAAGAATATCTTTCAAATGTCACGCATACGTGACGCAAAATCCGCGTACGCATTTTCTTCGCCTTTTGTTCGCCTAAAGGGGGAACAAAAAAGTGACAAAATCATCACCGTGGACATTATCTCCCGATCTCAGCGGGAGTCGAGGAAAAAAACAATTCATTTAATTAAAAAATCCAGGCAGAAATGCGGGGGGAATCCCAATTGTTTTCCTTATCTGTTCTCGTCGCTCGAAATAAAATCAAAATTAAAATGGCGAAACATCCGAAATAATCGCAATGGACCCCGCCACCACCCCGACGGTTATTACGAGACCGGTGCCACGAAACAAAGTGAATCTCTGTGGTTATTATGATATCTACCCTCTGTCATTTACCCTGATAATCATTTGTGTCGGAAGGGGTTGAAGGGGTGTTTTTAATTAAAATGATTATTTTTACAAGTAATGTCGGCGTGACAGGGCCACTTTAAACGCAAAATAATACCAACATATAATTTATTAACTTTATTAAAGGGCCTTAATATATTATCTGCTTATTATGGAGGCATGAAACAGAGTAAAACCTTGTCATATTATACGTGGATGAATGATTTTAATCCGATTGTAACTATTGGAATGACCGTATGTCAAGTGAACTGAAGCCTGTCAATCTGGAAAAGCAAAATTCTTACATAGCTTAGAAGCTAATGGAGCTATTTAAATACACGATAATAGGATGATAAATGCAAATCATCATTTTACAAAGTGCCATACAAAAGATAGCACGCCCTATGTGTTTTATTTGTCTATCATCAGATCATTTGGTACATATGTCAAATTCTTATAAAAACCTTTCCCTACCGGTGATGTATTTACTACACATCGACTCTAATAATGGGAATATCGATATGAAATATAATAGACACGGGGCTCAAAATTTTTGTATTCCTCCGTAATATAATTACGAATCACATCAAAGTATTATAGTATATAAGTATTCATCTGTAGCGACGGAAATAAATCATTTGTCGGGAAATCGGGAATTTTGTGAGTTTTAGTCCGTGTTTCAGCAGATAGGAATTTTATCAGGCACATCGATGGTGTTATACGAAAATGGGGACTCACGCGGTCATCAAATCGAACTACCGCGTAGCGTGAGTGAAGCTTGTATATCAATAAATGAACCTTAACACCGTTGATAGCACACAATATTTGTTAATTTATATCTGTATCGATCGCATATATGCGCTATTACTAATCAACGGGCTAAGGTGGGCTCTTAACTATATACAATCTGATTATTTGTAAATTCTTAGCCAATTAATGCTCATTGTTATTTATTTGGAATGGCATTCAACACAATAAAACGTCGTTTTTGGATGCTTTTTATGTCATTCTTTGTCAAAAATATTGTTTTCCATGTCGTCCATGGATCAGATAAACGCCTACTTAAATTACGAGCACGCTTTTAGGAAGTGACGCTGCATTCGCTTTGATCCCAAATTTTTTGAACAATTGCATAAATTAAACGGCGCGATAAGCCCGTCATCATAAGCAACAACAGAACAAATAAATCAAGCCGGGAATCATACGATTCAAAAACGGGAAACAATCCCGTCAAATGATAACGCCGTAATATTTTACATTTCATTGTTCTCCCCTTTTTAATAACTGATAATAATTTAGTTGAAACAATAAAAGCCGGCGCAGGAAGTGAACCGTTGCCCCAGCCTCCATGATGAAAAGCGTCACATTTCATTTTGCGCCATCCGTAATACGATGAAAATGGATGGCCACTAAAAAATATATCGCTTCACAAAGGACTCCGCGGATACGAATGTATACGTATCGGGACTCAATTGTGACCGCGTAAAATAAACCGGTTAACAAAAATCCCGCCGACACAACCGGCAATCGTAAATCGACCGAACAGCATTCATATTGAAAAATTGAGACATCCGGTGTGTTCGACAGGAGTCCGTGTGCACGTTGATTCGATCCATTACACATCAGCGGTTGGACAATGAAGCTTTTTCTATTGCATTCGTATCCACTGAATGATCGTTACTAAACCTACATAATAGAAAATATTAGATCTTGTTCTTTCGAATAAGCGTTATCTCATATTATTTGGAATATCTGTTGCTTCATGGCATTCGTTTCAAATAAGGAAATTTCCCTGCTGCACCCCGTATTAACAAGACCAATCCATTTAATTGGGGCACTATTGTTTTGAGCTTTTCTTATATATTCACCTTTTAATTTTAAAATGACGTAAACGTAGATGCTATATTCGCATGTACATCACTTATCGTCCACACAAATCCACTTTTCTCTCAAGACCGCGCAGCATGAATGAAGCTTGTATATCAATAAATGAACCTTAACACTGTCGATAGCACACAACATTCGTTCATTTCTTCGCGTAAACATAAACAATACACATGCTTGCCTTCAGTTTTAATAACAATTTAATGCATTTGTTGCAACTTGGAATCAATTAATTTGGGTTATCATTATTAGTTGATAAATTTGGGTTATCTATCTATACAATCGTATTTTATACGCAAGACATTATCTTCGTCTCTGTCCATCTCCAAACATGCAAAAATGCTCTTTAAATATCACTTGAATCTGAACGCCAATACGCGAAAATACTCATCAAAGTTCAGTGTTGGAAAATAAGCCACCTTTTTATCCTCTATTTTTCCACAATTTAAACATTCTTTGGAGTGCCATTAAGCCTTTGAGTAATGAGCTAATTACTTTTAATCATCCTAAACTTAGATGTTATCATCCGTATAAATCCACTTATCTGTCAGGACCGTCGCAGCGTGTACGAAGTTTGTAACAAGGGCGTGGCAAAGCAGGCGTCCGCCACGGGCGCAACTTGGGGCGCAAAACGCAGAATACCGACCCGGTCGAGAGTTGCACATGGTTTTTATTTTACTCAGCCATTCTACTTTACATGCATCAACACTGATTGACTCTGTCCATTTCTATAATTTATGTTGTCTAATCCCTCTTTTCTTCGTTATCGTTATGTTCAGACATGGCATCCGATCGCGAGCCGTTCATTCAGCGATCCGAAAAGCGGACCGATTGAGCATGCAAACCTTATGGTCACTCCATCCCCTTTTAGGGCTCTCTGCTGCATTTTCTATGATCTGTACGATCGTGAAAATGACGTAGTGTCTAGATACTTTATAGCATAGTATTATTTTTTTAAACAGTAGCCGCCATCTATACGTTGGGTCGGGTACTTTTGGGACTGTCTTTGCATATTATTTAAAAAAAAGCATTATAATAGTATTTCATATATTGCATTTAGAATAAGGAACAAGATTGATTTGATAGACAGAATAAACATCCTTTTTTCCAGTATTGAGACTTTATCACTTCAACGAGCTTCCAAGAGCTTTTGTCCAGTTTTAATGATTTTGCGAAGCTTCGATGCTGAATTTAAATAGAAAAAAATATTTGCGTATTGAAAGTTTCAATTAACCGTCCGTAATGAGCCAATTAATTTACTGATGCGTGTAAAGTTACCACAGGTAACTATGCATTTCCAATAACCCAAGCAAACAGAGTGTTCTACATATAGATCAATTGGCGGTTTTGGGTTAAATAAAATATCCAATTTTATCAATTAATACATCTTCTTGAAGGTTTCTTTATAAAATTGAACAATTTGAATTTTTATAATTTGGATTTTTATAACGAAATAGTCGTTACAGAAATGATATAGCGTCAATGGTTATTGTAAAGAAAAAATGTATGAGACTCTTGCCCGGATAAAAGGTATATGTCTTGTCTTTTAAGAAAAGTTGTTTGCAAAAAAATGTTTGTGTAATATATAATAAAATTATCAAGCTACTGGTTTAGTGGTTGCTTTATGCTATGTATAGATTTTCCGGGTTTTTTTCCGCTCAACTATCGGTTGTAGTTTCATTTTCGTGACGTTCAAGTTGATTAAGATCATATCGAGAACATGTTTGCTCATTTTTTTATTACATTGGAGTAATAGCATTAAGTCTTAAAATGTATTATATACATCCCGGTACTGCATATAACACAATTTGGGTGCCAAATTCAAGGATTCTCCGTCGACACGGTTTTACGCCTTTGCCAAAAATCCCTTCCGCCGCTGCATTGTTTAATATTTAACGTCCTTTAGTGAATAATCAGAGATAAATGTGGCCCTTAAACGAATAATCTCGCCGCTGATAATTTATCGCGGAGGCCTCTTATTACCCTCGTCCCTCGATGACCCCGATCCGGCGAAACAAAGAATTGAAATGTTAATTGGTGTGTTAAATCATAACCTCGGCGATGATATAATTTATACGAGATCTCTCCACGGCGAGGATTGTGCCGAGGTAACGTTTCATTCTGATAACACAATGGAGGTTAGAGTTATTGGGGATGCTCAGAAAGGTTCAATTGTCGAGGAATTCATTGTCTGCTTTCGACTCCATTATTTGGCGGTCGACGCTTCTGAGCGTCCGCCCGGATCGACTCTCGCTCCGGGAAATCGATAAGGATAATCTTTTGTTGGTTTTAAAGGTTTCATTTAAATTGAGAGCACCCGAGAACCCTTATTATTATATATGCCAGTTATTATTATGAGATTTGAAAAAAATAGATCAGATTAGACCAACCAACGTAATGGCATATTGGACTAGTTTTAAGGCTCGATATAATATTAATCTTCTAAAAATTGATTTTATGCATTGATTTTTTCAATTTGTTAATGAAAATTGTGAGCTGAAAGATTGCACTGCGTTGTGTAATATATAATAAAATAGGCTTGCTCCTTGTCTAGTGTTTGCGTATAAACACAATCACATAGCAGAGGCAGTACAGCGCATGCGCGTAGCGTATGAATGCTTCCACATAAGTTTCACTTCAAAAATATTTAAATATACAACATAAACAAATTAATACTAAATTATTAATTGCTCAATACCTCTCCAAAAAGCAAATCAAGTCATAGTTCTATTTTGTTATTAAGTCTATATGGTCAAATACAAAATTTTTGATTTAAAATATTATATAACCACTCATGAAGCTTTGGATCTGACACCAATGGATTTATCTGCCTAGGAAAGTGCCCTATTCCGTAGCTCGCACGGTCTCCAGATCTGACACCACTGGATTCCTTTGTCTAAAGATGTGCAAAATAATTAATTTACACGACAGAGGTGCCCACAAAGTAAATCCTAATTGAAGGAATAAGCGCCATCATTAAAAATATTGAATGATTTGTATGACATGTAGCATATCGTTGAAAAGGGTGTAGCGTGGGCGATTTACCATCCCCACGTAGTAGCGCTGTTACAGTGGCATCTTCCATCTCTCTTCAGGTGCAATGTGTTATTTTAACAGTGCCATCTCTTGTGGCTCTGAGGAGACATTGCACCTGTATACCGACCAATCGCTTCTTGCGCGTACACCGTTGCCGGTTGGGGAGTGACGCGCAGGAAGCGGGAGTCGGGAGAGTCGTCGGTTAGCCTTGACTGCGGGAAGACGTCCTTCCTACAGCCAGATCTCTATATTTTTCTCTCTTGTGTGGAATAAATAGTTATTTAGAGAAGAGAGTCTTTCTATTCGACGCCCGTTTATTACCATCCATTTGTCTAGCAACATAATGGCCCGATAGAAGAACGGACCCATGCGCTTACGTGGCCATCCCGACGAGAATAAAAAAAAATTCGATCCATTTGCCAAACACCTTGTATATCATCATGTTGCCCACTACAAATTCAAAACCATCATATCTTCTCTATCAAATATTCACCTCCGCATGCGCTCGATATTAAACGCATTATAACCTCCGAAGGCATTTACATAATTTGCGTTATTTTGACTATTATCTATTTGTTCTATTTGATCGTTGCAAGTCACTGTTTTATGTTTTATATTCTTGGATTTATGCAAATTTTCATCATGGGTGAATTTTTAACTGTCATTAATATCTGTGCATTGCCACATTTTTCGTACAATTATAAAATACGAATGCATAAGAACACTGCTCAAATAATAATAAAAAGAGATGGTACATGATTTGTGTCATTGGATAGTAACCATATGACCGGGCAATGGCACACATGTTGTATCATCAGCCGCCGCGGCGTGTAACAAGCTTGATAATGAACCAAGCTCAATAAATGAACCTTAACACTGTTGATAGCATACAATATTCTTTCGTTTCTTCTGAATATTTCTTAATACTCAACTTGCATGGCATCTGCTTTTCGTTGTTCAATTATTTTTGCCTATTAATGTGTTGCGAAAATAAAAGAACAGGGTTACTTGGCTAACGACGACACTCCAAAACAGTCAAGGGGGAATAACAAAATTGGTTAGTGATAAGAATGATGCGAGTATCTTAATTATCAAAACAAACGCCTGCTTTCAAGACAACACGAACGTTCGAACAGTGGCAATGGCACAATGGTGATGTAAGAACAATTGATTGTAACATCGATAAATCATTAGATATTACCTTTTGAATCACCGGTTAGCAAGTGACTTATTACAGGGCACGTCGTTGTTTTGCTTCAATCTCTCGATTACTCAATGGAAATGACTACAAACGCATCATATTGCTATTTACTCATACTGCGGCCAAAAATGAAATATGATTTTTCAGCGTGCATACAGGCTGTTGGGAGTACAGCCGCATTATCCACGTTTAGTTATGTCATAGCATTTAATTAATTCGTGGGCAAATCTGGCCTCGGCGCTCCCGCTGAATGGGGCCCAGGACCATTGTTTGATTTTGCCAGTTTAAAGCGTTTTAGAATTCATAATTTATACCCCGCCGCATTAACGGTATCAATGAGGAACCATTGTGGAGGCGCGCTGCAATCGTTACTATTATTCTGCATTGTGAAATAATTCCTCATTATTTTATAAATTCGCTCCTCTGGACGTTGTGTGGAAGCTCGATTGTCACTGGGCTTGGGGGCTGATGTACTTTTAAATATTGTACGTGCAAAATAATCGCATCGATACGTAGCAGAACATCCCCTGCGGCGGAACCAAAATAGGATATTTGTCCGATTTCTGAGAATTTTTTGTAATAACAAAATATTAAAACCTTCACGCCAGAGCAGGGTGTTGAATTCAATTTTACAAAATACGATTGAAACCCCTTAGAATATTTGTTTTGCAACGCAATTCGAAATTTTTCCAAGAAAAATGCCTTCATGGGAGCCTGTATATACATTATTTTATCATTAAGCCTTTATAACACGAATAGCATGTAATTTTATAATACCTAAAGTATCGTATATGATGATTTTTTATGTGTAATTAATAAAAGATGAATGTGACCATGTGGTAACAGTACATACAAAATTTGGTCAAAATTTAAATTATTACCCTACAATGTAAACGTCTACACATTCAAGTAAAGCTTATTTCAAAAAGCTTCCTATCTGATGATTTTTTTTTCTAATGAATGGAACTATGCATAAAAATAAAATACTCTATTTGTATATTATATAAATATTATTCCAATGGATACATTCAATTTTAAATAATTATATATTGAATAATTGAAGATCCATGTGTCGTGATGCGGTAAGATATTTAGCAGCTTGAACGTCTCGAAAAGTGGAACTTCAAACGATAATGTGTGTCTATACGTAGCATAAAATAACCACAAGACCAATAGCGTGCCTATTTTATTATATATTACACAACACACAGTTTCATATTTTAGCTAAAAATTTTCATTAACAAATATAAAAAAGTAATGCATATCAATACTTTTATTCATAATGGACTCAAAATATATATGGATGCTTAATTCCATCCTTTAGCGTAAAACGTTGTTTAAAGATATGTTTTTATATGCAATTTTTCAATTAAATTCCAAATACATGATTGAAACATTTCATAGTGAATCTATGAACCATGGAGACGTGAATTTCTAGGATAATTTCTCAATGGTTTATCGAGGATCTGTTTCAATCAGGAATTTCAACAGGTCTTTATCGAATTTTGAGGGTCATTCTAACTCGGGAGCATCCTTTGAATGTCAAACGTCTAATTTGAATTTCTGAATCAATTCACTGCTACATAGTCCTTAGACCAAAACATTAAATCAAAAATTATAAGCGCAATTTTCTGTAACATTTTATATATGTATATTTAGTAAATTAAATCATAATTGAAGCTAATATAAATTCGGATAATTCAGCCTATTGTTAGTTAACTGAATAAAGGACGTCCAGCCGACATCAATATGAAATATTGCGGTTCGTTGAGAGTTTAATTAATTTTACTTCAAAATTGATATCACTATCGATATGATGAGTATTTTCAATCAGTCTGCGTTATTAATTTTGCAAATGGCATTGTTCGAGATTGTTATTCAAAGTTTTGTTCTGTTGCAAGGCAATGTATTCCAGCGGGAGGGTCCAGGGTGGGTCGCGTGGAATATTTCGCGATTGTCTGACAGGGTCGGTAATGATACCTGAGAGAAGGATTTACCTCTGAGCATACGCTGCAAAATACCAGGCTCAGACTATAAATGCAATAAGACTAAACTACTGGCGGGGTGGGTCGTCGTCTTCCCCCACGACCCTCGGCCATCAGCTCGAAATTTATTCGGGACACGCTGATTGTTTATTCATGGTGCAGTAGTGCCGATCCTTCCGACTGGTTTCAATGTCTGACTACCCTCCTGATGCGTTTTAAATTCAAATATGATTAAATTTGGATCAACAGAAGCGAACTACGCCCATATGTAGTTATACCTAAATCAGACATATTGAATGGCCAAATTTCGCCAACATTGTATGTTTGCGTATATAACGTCTTATAAAATAATAGGGATGGTTTATGCATTTCAATTGAAAGCCACGCAAAATAGGGGTAGATAATTCATATGAATTTTGAGTATTTAGTTTAAAAAAAACCTTAAAAAGTAAACCAAACAGTAACTTTTTTTAGGTGTGGATATTTTTCTTGAATAACACTATGATTTTAATTACCCCAGATATAAAAAAAAATGCTTATTGATGAATCAATCCATTAGTGAAATGATTTTTTTTTCTCGTTAGACAACATTTGCTTTGCTTGGATCTCTTGTTTGTTTGTTTAAATAAAGTAAAAGCATTGTTACAATATACACTTAAACCTTTTTTGTGGTGAAAAAGTGAAGATGCGTTCCATGGATTTTAAAAACCGCATAACTTCGAAACAGCTATATAAAATATATTCAAAATCGCATAAAAAAAGTTAATAAAAAAACAGGAAAACAATAAGTCTCTGGAAATCTGGGATCTCAATTATCAGACATCTACTAGAGAAATACTATTTTTTTAAATTACAATCTATCATCGCTGTATGATAATTTTCGTTGCGATTTTCGATATGACTCAAAATCACTCTTCTTCGGAAGAAATACCCAGTGTCACAGAAATACACAGTTAACATTGTTCTGTTTAGATTTTCTCTTTACAACAATGTAATTCATAATTAGTAGAGATTGCACTATAGTCTCTAACTCAAAAAAAAATCACAAAATGGCAACTGTTTAAAAAAAAATCAGTCATTTTTTGCCCTTATTTTGTCAGTTTTAATTATTTTTTAGATAGTAAATTTTGACATAAACCTGGTAAAAACAGTAGAGGGTTATATGAAAAAGATATGTAACCAGTTTGAAGTAAATTACATATATCGATACGTACTCTTTAAAAATTAAAAAAAACGCATAACTTCGAAATCGCACAAAAAAAGTCGCACAAAATTGAGTCATACAATAATTTTTCATCTTTACTTCTTCAATTCTCATTTTTTTTCTTTACTCTTATTTCTATTAAAAAATATATTAAGCTGTGTTTGTGTAATATTTAATAAAATGGGCAAGCATCTATCGGTTGCTTTATGCTACGTATGCACGCAGTAGCGTGTTTTGATGAACAACCAACTGCCAGTTGGCGTTTCATTTTTCGTGACGTTTAAGTCAATGTACCCTACTGCACCTATTTAAGTTTTTTTTAAACAATTGAATAATATAGCAATTGTCTGCGATCTACGCCATTGCATATATTTATCAGACCATGCGTCATTTAATACATTTAAAAAGCGCTTTTTTAATACTAATTAAAATATTTTTTTATCCAATCTATCAAAAATACAAGTGAAATATAATATGCAACAATCTTATGCCATATCGGAATCGTTCGTCCATGAAATTCTCGCCTATCTCAGCTGACCGTAATTCAATATCGTCATGGGCGACATATCTTCCTGTTGTCTGTAGTTCACGTCATTTCCACTAGTTTATTTTGCTTGCTCAGTTTCCTGGAGATCTCATCCCGTTGGAAATAGTCCCCGTAAATTATTAATGTCAATATGCTATTTTCCCCTATGCAGCGCGCAAACCGGTCTGTGTAGTGTCCCAAAGAGTTCCGCCGTTTAAGTGTATTACACGATTGCTCCTATTCTTCCTCGTCTCTTTGCTGGAGGCATTTCGGGAACGAAATTATTCATGCGATATTCTTGCAGTTTAATATCAATATATATTCGCCGGTAAATATGTGCATCTATCAATTTTTGCATGTCAGATTCATCATAACGATTGATGACACAGCATATGTACCATAACCCGGACAACGATTCACAGCGGATCTGTACGCGTGGTATGCTTCGACCAATGGTTAATATCTGATGACACAGACTTTGTAGCACGTCCTTTTTATGTCATCATACATCGCCCTTTTACGATAATCGGCGTTGATCATAGGACAAAGGCGTTCGATATGAAGCAGAGTACAGTTTCGTGGATCAAAATGAACGCGGCGGCGGACGAACCAATAAAATTTCAAACCGCCTTTCTAAAACTATTTTTTTAAATATAGTAGGCATATGATTATATAAATGCAACCGTGTTAATAATTGGATTTAGGATCAATTTTCCAAACAATTCAGGATGTATTGATATCAAAAAATATAATATGCACATGTCTCATATTATACGGATTGGTTTTGTTCTCCAAACACCGGAGGACTTGTCATACGGTGGCTTTTTAAATATTACATAGTCTAGCAAGGCAGACAGGGTTCGTACAAAATTGGTGTGAACGAATGTGGGTGTCAATTTGTCGGGGGCTCTCTTTCTGCGGTCGAATGATTGCTCTGCGAGGCGCACGTGTCCGTTTCACGTGTCCATGATAATATATTTGTTTGTGCATTTGTTTGCAGGGCCTCCCCGGGCCGACCGGGCCGCTGATTTCCCACATGACTTGTAAAATGCTTTAAAAGACGTCCCCCGCTCGCCCCGGGCCGATATTATATGACACCGGCCCGCGCTCTGATTCAATACGCCCGGGCTCGCCGACCAATTTGCGGAACAATCTCGCAAGAGTTTACGTGTTCAAACTTGATCAGTCGCCCATGGGTGCTGCCCACCGAATGGAAATTTCCTCAGTTTGAATAGGATCGCCTTTTGTGCGACATGTTTGTCTAAAGCGCTTTTTCACTCCGCATAAACTACTCGCACACACGAAAGAAAAACACATTTAATCCGATTGTTCGGTTATGTCTGGGATAAATGTGAGCGCTTTATTTCATTGGTATACCCAAACAACCCTTGAATTTCAAAAATCATACCCAAATATGTCTCAAACAACTATTTTTTTAACAACTTAACCCTTTGAGGAGTTCAGTCGCGTATTTGCGATCGAATTTATCGACTAATAATAATTCAAAAGAGTCGATTTCAAATGTATTGTTTATGTTTACGCGAAGAAATGAACGAATATTTTGTGCTATCGACAGTGTTTATTTATTTATTTATATACGAGTTTCATACACACTGCGCGGTCCTGACAGATAAGTGGTGGACATACGAATATACAAAAATATATTATAAAAAAAATATTATATTTATATTTTTGATATATTAATTTAATAAAAAAGTCACTTGGCTGAATTTCATTTACTGAATCTTCAATTTAATATTGCTATTTCATACATTACAAGCGCTACTTACTTAATTAAAAAAAAACACAGCGGTTGGAATGTGTTAATATTATTAACCTGTTAAGCGGGAGAAGTTCCTTTTCAAATCTGCGCACATTTTCTTTTGGACGTATATATACGTCCAGCCCACCTGGCGTGAGTTCATATTATTAATTTTTTTAACGGTGCTTAGAATTTGTAAAACAACAATGAAACATATATTTTTAAATTTATGTAGATACAAAAACATATAAAAATAACAATAAACAAAAGTACATAAATAAAATGGAAACAGAGCTTAAAAAAATAAAATATATCCATATATAAATTAAAAACTGAGCTCCAGTGTGATATATTTTAAAACAGTTGTTGACATGTAGTGCTACCTCGAAATCCGGATACCAGTATGTAGATTCTAAGTGAAACCAATTTTCTACCTATCTTAAATTCATGTCAAAACACGTATCGACAACTCACATATTCGTTAAATAAAAAAAAGTCCCGCCTGCTTTAAGACTCAACATATATTTCGAAGACGTATATATACGTCCTAACCAATTTCCATGTAGTTTACGTTAGACGTATATATACGTCACGTCCACTTAACAGTTTAAAACGCTAAAATAAATATCTCAATCAGGACTTCGAACTGAAAACCAGCAAAACCGTTATTTTTACCGGAACGAAAACGTTTTTTTGCTTGAATTATTTAAATTAATATGGTGTTTTTTTTTAATTTGTTGCAGATTTTGTGTAGGTGATCGTTTCTACTTGTGCGAGAACAAGATTCTTTGCGAGTACGACTACGAAGAGAGGTTGGTTTTTGCAAACATGGCCTACAATCCTCCACCTTTATCACATCTTAAAAGACAGACAACACACTTACCACCTCCGGTAAGAATCATATAGTTTTTCACATTTCGACTTCATTGATCGCTTCATCGATTGGATCTATTAATCTGTATTATTTATTCCAGACAAACAATGCATTGGGGAACCACGCGTTGATGAACGGCCATGCCGGTAATGGTGGCGCTGGTGCTGGAGCTGGTGGCGGAGGAGGCAATCGCGCTCCTCCCGGAGACCTCAACAACAACATGTCCCAGCAACAGCAGCAACAGCAACAGTCGCCTTATCCACCGGCGCATTTGGCTCCCAAAGGAGCTGCACTTGGTCTTGGTCTGGGCTTGGGGGCGCCAAGCTGAGACGCACACTGAGGGCGCGCCCCGGAAGGCGCAAATGGAGGAGGAGGACCAGCTTACCAACAGAACGCCGGCGGTCATGCCAATCTAGGATATTCCAGTAATAATCCGTACAATAGAGGCTATTATTATTAAACATTTAAAATTGTTTAAAGATAAATATACGTGAAGTGATTGAGAGACTTTTAAAAAGGACCATCCGTTTATATGATAAAGTACCGGATGATGTAGATCGAATCATTCCTTCGAATTGAAAAGTGATTAAATAGATAATATTAATGTTGGATTATTGGTTGGGTGATGTTAAGATTGAACAGTTTTTAAAAAAAAATGTGAACTCATCAAAGGTGTACGTACGATGACTGCAGATTCAAACCGATCGTAGTTTGAAGATCTCTAAAAATACTTTATAGTCGTGTATGATTCATGATCAATATTTTAAGTGGGACGAATCCAGGATATTCATGGGTGTAGGATTAATAATAAAAGCAATGAGTTATACTCGCATAAGTCTCGCTTGTAATGCAGAAATTGCGACCGACGCGATGAAGCTCGCTCAAGCTAGAATACGTGGACGTCATTTCGACCATGCGTCAAATCTTCGCATAACAATGCGATTTTTCCAATTTAAAATTAAATCATAAATATGTAGATCGTCCCCCCCCCCCCTCCCAATATACAAACAGGCATGAATCTCAAATTGTTACATTAAACATGTGTAAATAATAATATTTATAAAAATAATGACTGGCATAGAAGTTACCTATTTATTACCCCAAATACCGCGATGTTATAAATATTTTAAATAAAACGTACAAAATAATGTTACATTCGATGCGTTATCGACGTTTCAGATGCACTGGTAAATAAGCTGTCTTCCAAATTAATTACAAAAAAATGTACGATTAGAGGGATTTGCATCCCCGTGTAATTCATTCACCGGATCGTCGCATAGAATCATTTCAATTTAAATATTTAGATATAGTAAGTGCATCTTGAACATAATCATCACAGGCAACAAAATAATTTTTAAAAAATATCTAAATATTGTAAAAAAATGTGCCATATTTAATATATCCGATATGATGAATGTGTTGTTTTCTCATTATTATTTTGATCATATTTTTGTATTATTTAGTATTATAAATAAATACTCTTGTATTTTCTCGTTGAGAATATTGTTGATATTTTGTATGGATAATTTTTATTGAATTTGTTTTCCTCGATGTCAAATATGAATTTATGTTATTCGAATTGATTCTGTTTTCAAGCATGTAAATATTGATTATAACATATTGATATATTAACTAGCTGAATTGTTAACTATACCTATTTGTAACTAATTAGATTTATTTTAGTCCTATGTGTAAAATGTATATATTACCACCTACTCTAAACAATACACATACTATTAAAAAAAACCAATGATTCGACCAAAGGATAATAAAAACGATTCAAACCATATCAGCTTTTTTTTTACAAAAACCAATTTAAAAATGTATTTAGGATTTATTTAATAGCATGCAAGTGGTTAAGCATATTTTGCATACAAGCGTCAAATCGTTCGAACATTCCATTTTCCCGGTGATTGAGTTCAGTTCCAAGTCCTCCAACCGCTGAGCTAAATGGATTATAAAATATTTGATTAGTCGATATCATAATTAAATACCACCGCCAGTTTCGACGGACAAAGTGATTTATAGCATTTCGCTTTGATTCCACTGCTGCAGAAATAATTCGGAACGTCAGATCGGGGTGAGTTAGCCTGCATGTTCCAAGAAATTCCACGTATGCCAAACATTAATCTACCTTTAATGAAGTGAAATACTGGATGCCGCATGAATCTATGCCTAGAAATCAAAAGCTCTCAAACTGTTTATATTCCAAGTACGCTATACAACAGTATACAAGTAGGGAATCCAATCCCGAGCCAAAATTTTGATCCCGGGATTTCGGAATTGCATAAGACAATCCCGGGATCAGTCCCGCGATCTTCAATTGTTTAAGAAATAACATTGATAAATTTGAACTCTCGTCGGAGGTATCGTCATCAGATATTTAAATGCTAGTTCGATTTAACGGACTAAAACTTGCAAAATTCCCGATTTCCCGACAAATTATTTTTTTCCGTAGCTGCAGATGAATACTTATATACTCTAATACTTTGATGTGATTCGTAATTATATTACGGAGGAATACAAAAATTCTGAAGCCCGTATCTATTATATTTCATATCGATATTCCCATTATTAGAGCCGAGGTGTAGTAAATACATCACCGATAGGGAAAGGTTAATATAACAATTTCAATGAAAAATGTGCCGTATATATACTATATGTATATATATTAGACAGTAATTGCCCCTAGACGTCGCCTAAGCTCATCGCCAATTAGTAGTTACGCCATTGTTTTCAAGCGTTCAGATGTCATTCCAAAAATCTGATGCCATTACCTTACCTGCAGATGTTTCATCCATGATTATGAATCGACTGAAAAACTCGACTTTATTGCTGTGAAATATCCCCAAACATTCGATTGAAATATGTGCACGGCTCTGTTTTTGTTACATTGTGAGCAAACGCGGCACCCATCTTGCGCACGGCTTTCTCATCTCAAAAAATTTGATCAATATGCGATGTACAGCACTTTTTAAAATGCTTATTAAGTCTGCTAGCTCACACAATTTCATTCGACTGTCATCCAATACCATTTTATGTATTTTATTCACTATGGTATGGTCATCTCATATGATCTCCCACTGTAATATTCCTCTTGGCAGTTCGTATGGATCAGATCTACTGTAAATTGATTGTACTATACCTATATTATTTGAGAAAGTGCAAACAATAAGTTGGCAAAGTTTTATCTCAATCGAATGAACAGTATGGCAGCGCATTAAATACGGACAAACAAAACATTGATTTTTTGTAATATATTAATCTATGCCTATGTTACTCGCGTAATTTTTAGCAATAAGTGGACGAAGTTTTATCGCAATTCGATGAACGGTATGGTAGCGCATTACATACGAACAAAACCCAATTCATGTTTATATATTAGATAATAATAACCTATATTAATCGATTTCAAGTGTATTGTTTATGTTTACGCGACGAAATGAACGAATGTAGTGTGCTGCCAATATTGTTTATTTATTTATATACAAGATTTATACACGCTGCGCGGTCTTGAGAGATAAGTGGATTTGTACGGACGATTTGTGACGGACATACAAATATAGCATCTATGTTTAAGTCATTTCAAAAGTAACTTACTACTCAATTCATATCAAATAATCCCATTCTCAATAAGGTAATGGGAAACTATCACATGAAAAACTCTTTCACTTAATTATTATTACCGTTTCAGTAATATTGCAGCTACATATCCATTCATCTAAGCCACCCAAATCATTTTCTTTTTTTACTAAATAATGATCAATATAGTGTTTATTTTTGATATGATCATACCAACTGTATCTCACAAGTACATCACACACGTTCGCGAATGCCATGCCACCGTGTACACACAACTGACCATGCATTCGCTCGCTATTCCATGCGCATGTGCTAATAAAATTATGATGAAATCTTGATAGTATGCGACCTTGTATAAAATTAAAAAAATATGCGAGGGTTCTTCGATTAGTTGATATTGGAGAGTCGCAGCCAGAATGTTTGATGATGTAAGGGGTATACATGTTGGGATCGAATATTGTTCAATGTACCTCGTACTGGCCACGTATTGGAATGTAATAAGAGGGCGAGTAGCTGCATGTTCCATTAGGATCTGTTCTGGCGGAAATATTGGTCATTACTCGAGCCGCTGTTTGGAAGAGGGTACCTCTTCGGTCAGAGAGCTATTTCTGATACTATGCAATAAATTTCCCATGAAAAATACTTCTAAAAATAATACTCAAGAAGCGAATGATAGATCGATAAACGTATGAAAGGCCTCCATGCTGCATGCAGACTTTGAAGTAGGATCAGCAAGCAATATTGGATGCAGGGATATTTTTTAAAAATTAAATTCAGATGAATCTAGATTTTTATTGATGTTTCATCCCATGGAATTGTAGCCATCCAAGAGCAACGAATTTATTTAGAGATTGGATGGCTAAAAAAGGCAAACATATCCATGCGCCTAAGATAAATTTTGTTGTGAACATCCATGAGGTTTATTAGTTAAAGAAATTTTCCCCATGATTCATGGTTTCTAATCCATTCTCCGCATAAACCAATCTACCCTTAAACGTCAAAACCGGAATAAACGCTCAATCTTCCTCCTTCCACCATGCTTCCGTCCACCGCTGCGGAAAAAGAATAGCTGGAAGAAAACAATATTAAATTAGCAATACGATTTAACGTACACGTTAGGCAATTTCTTTTATTGTGTACCCTTACCTGATGCGGGGGGAATAATAAAATAATGAAATTGCGTGCAATAGGAAAAAGGAGCGTCCTTCATAACTCCTTCCCAACTGATCGTAATTGCTTGGCAGTTATTGCTACTTGATAGGGATCGGTAGATTAAGGGTTTGATCGGCAAGCTATAAAATTGTTGATACAACGTTTTATTGCTGATAAACGGTTGATATTGGCCAATAAAACTAAATACAAATATATCAATATACGGGCCGTTTTAAGCCAATCGAAAATGGATCAAGTTAATTATATTTTATGGCAAAAAAATGCGACATCTTTCCGGATTAACTAATTGTATTTTGCACACGCCTTGAGTTGTATCAATGAAATCAAAAACCTATTTAAACTACATGTAAATTATCTATATACCATAAAATGATAAGCTTATGCGCTTTTTATATTACAGCAGACCCGCGGTAATCCGGCTCCGGTATAATCCGGCACCCCCTGTAGTCCGACATCACAATACAAGTATAGTGCATATGTACAATAAAGCTTTATCAATGTAAATAATGCAAAAGTGCGATTCTGAACCGCTTAAATCGTTTTTAATATTTTTGTAAATTGGTAAGTGATTCGGATTACAAGTACTCCTTTCCAATAAATTCCGGACTACAAGGGATCGGGGGGCAGTACTCTACAGTCCGACAAATTCGACAATCCGACATTGCTTTGCAAAACGATTGTTGGATTACTGCGGGTCTGCTGTATATGCAATGTTTTGGATGCATTTTCAAATGCACTTATGATCAAAATTTGATCAAAATTTATTTATTTGAAGATGACTGTTGATATAATATATTTAAAAAACCTAATTTTACATAATTTCGCCGTTTAACTATCCATTCATAGGCTATTTTATTGATATAATATAGAATTTTTAATATCAAGCCATTTAAGTGTTGAATTTGAATGCATTCATAAAATAAAGAGATCAGTTTATTTCATTTATTGATGATACTTATATTAACCCTTTGAGTAGTGAGCTAATTTAAAGCCATCAAATCTTAGATGCTATATTTGCTTGTCCCCCATTATCGTCATACAAATCCATTTATCTGTCAGGACCGCCACAGCGTGTATGAAGCTTGTACATAAATAGATAAACACTGTCGATAGCACACTGTACTCGTTCATTTATTAGCCTAAACATAAATAATACACTTGAAATCGATTCACACATCATTTTAGTCGATAAATTTGGGTTAACGATCTACATAATCATACGATGTACGCAAGATATTCTCTCCGTCTCTGTCTATCTCCGAGCTCAACGTATAAGAATGCTCTTTCTGAATCACTGGAATTCGCTCGCAAATATGCGACCGTACTACCATACAGTAGGTTTTATAAGAGAACATCTATGAATATACCCGAGCAAACTGCTTATTTTCTTTTTACTGCATCGAGGGTTATATAGTTAGTTTTAAGATATCCGAAGCGGTTCTGTTCGTTATGTACACATGATTGAGAAGTTTTTTGTGAGGATATTTGAAATCCTTACTTTACACCAACTGTCCAAGGATCCTGGATCAATTGAAGAACTCAATGCATTGACCAAAACGAAGGCCACCTTAATTATATAATTTTGAAAATAGAATAAATTAAAAAATTAAATATTTTTCTATAACATAAAAAAATAATTAAACTGATATATCTTATTCTGTTTGTGTTAATATTTTTTTTAAAAAAGGTAGTTTCCCTGCTGCACTCAAGTTTGTTATTGTTTGAAAACATTGATAATTTATTTTTCGTCTTCATGTATTCATAGTAAAAAGCAGCGTTAAGGATCAGAGTATTTTAGTGTAGAATATTTTACTTAAATTTTTATTTTCACCGCAAACACCTAAGCACTACATCGGACGCTCACACACCGTGAGCGCCATCCAACTCATAAATACGCGAAATCACGCATTTTTATAAAACTATCGGTTATTATTTATTATGAGATATATTGTATGATCGTTTATAGTGATTTATCCGAACCAAAATGAATAATCGGCATATATGGCATACGTGATAATATGAAAACGGATCACCATCGTACATTAATTCAATTACACCATCGCAATAAATTCAGCCGGCTCACCTTTACGGTTGCCAATCAAGGGTGGTTCTGCCCGCGCTCTAAAATATCGGCCGCAGTTTTATTTTATTATTTCTAATGGGCGCCCCCGCTTCTATACGGCGGCGCCCTTAAGTGTACCTTTCTAAAATCATAAAAATAGATTACGTATGTCGGGATCGCAGAAAAAATAATCAAGACGAGACCCCTTTTGCGCCATCCAAAATAGAGTCCATTGTAGGTAAATAAAATCACTTGCAGTCGTCGTTTGAATCAAGTCGGCTAAATGGCGAAACCACCCCTAGTTCATAGCAGGCTCCCTTAATCGGCCATTTACAATGCGTAAAACACACCTACTCTCAAACACCCCATCCTCATCCTTGAGGAAGGATCCCTCACCCTTGCGACTTAAGTAACGGAAAAAAAACACTGAAAATAATGATAATATACAACGCAATATTTATACGCAACCTATCATAACGTCAGGGGTACTCACGCAAGATTGCTTTATATTGCATCTTTTGAAAATAAGGAGGCTTCTTATTTAATACATGTATGATTTATAATATCAATGTATTAATTGTATATTTATTTTTAATATTTAGCAATGGGTGACTTTTTTGTAAATAAAATATTTGCATTCAGTGCCAATAACTCGTTCAGGAATGCTTACATGAAAAATTGAGTTCTTGTATCTATTAATTTTATTTGAATTTAAAAGTTCGTGATACATTATACCCTTAATATCTCATCATATACACAACAGATTTTTTTTTTGTGAAATTCTCTTTTGGGGATAGAAATAGGCGCTTTTCTGGTTGACCAATGTTGTTTTTGAAGTTAAACTTTTATAGACACAATATGGCAAATTAGCTTAAACGTCACGAAAATTGAAACACCAACAGCAGGCAAAAAGAGGGAGAATCGCTTGTACTCTGTCCGTTTCTATCGCATATATCATACTACACATATGAATGTGTGTATGCAACTCATTAAAAATTCATTTACAAAAGCAGCTAGAGAAACACCAAACACATGAAATAAATACTATATATTGTCAAAATGAAAATTGGATAGTTTGTTACTCAGCAATTTAGATAATAAATACATAACACATTAAAAAAATGAAGCAAATTGCCTTAAACGTCACGAAAAGTGAAACTACAGGCAGCAGTTGGTCAAAAAGAGAGAAAAAATCGTGTATAGTCTTCACCTTTCCGGGTGGATGTTAGACTCCATGATGCCCATCCATAAAACCCCAGGAGGGGGGGGGGGGAAACCAACGCCCGTGGGCAACGGTTGAACCCCCGGTGTAATGATATGGAGTAGAGGTGCGCAAAAGTAGCTGGAGTAGCCCAGCTAACATGAGTTGGGTGCGCAGTGTGGCGTGGGCGATTTACCATCCCCACGTAGTAGCGACATCTTTCATTTCTCTTCAGATGCAATATGTTATTTTAACAGCGCCATCTCTTGTGGCCCTGCGGAGACATTGCATCTGCTTACCGACCGATCGTTTCTTACGCGTGCACCGTTACCGGTTGGGTAGGGACGCGCAGGAAGCGGGAGTCGGTTGGCCTTGGCTGCGGGTGGTTGTCCCTCCTGCTTGCCGAGAGCGCCCCCGCCGTAATCGTTACACTGATCACCCTGTGCTGCGTACCCATAAAATGGTGTGTGAAACTGCTGATTACAGTAGTTGGTGGAGATTGTGTCAAAGACTCTTTACTATCCTCAACAGCATAGGCATACAAGGGAGAACGGTTTTAGGCTATATTGCAAGGCTAGGCACTACAAATTACTGAACCGATACGAGTACCATAGGGAAGGGGTAGCCCCTGCAGTCCGTTATCTGTTGCAGCTCCCTTCAAACTAAGGTTGGACTTGTACTTGTGGTGGCTGTGAACCCGCGGTAGTATTCCTTTGAATTTAGCTTTAACCTTGTCCTTCCTCCTCCGCCGCACTCTCGGGTGCAATAGTCTGAAGCTGGTTTTTCTGCAGTAACCTCGCTTCCTCTGGAGGGCGTGGAACAAATGGAGTGGGCGCCTGGACGCTTTGCGCGTAGCGTTTATAGCGGGACTTAAAGATCAGTAGAAGATACTCCCTGTATGAACAGACCATACAGCAGCGCAGGAAATGGGATCGAATATTAATGATCCCCCAATCCAATTACTCACTGTCTGCCATCTGTTATCTGTTTTTATGTAGCATAACTACTATAACAGTAGCAAGCCTATTTTATTATATATTACACAAACACAGCTTGATCTTATTTCTTAGAATTTCTGTTAATAAATGGGAAAAAAGCAATGCTGTGTGTATGTGTGTGTGTGCATGCGTGCACGTGTGTGTCTATACATAGCATAAAATGACCACTAGACCAGTACGTGCCTATTTTATTATATATTACACAAATACCGCGTCATCTTTTAGCTAACAATTTCTACTAAAGATTGAAAAAAACAATGCAAATCTTTTTATGAGTTAAGAAGTATCACTTCTACCGCGCGAAAATAATTTTCGAGCCTTTTTCTTGCATGTTATGTATCAAATTTCTATTGATATTTGAAAGACAATTTAAAAAGGCTTGAAAAAGGAAAGAACAGGGGTGCCATTTATGCAGTATAATGAGCTTGATTTTTAAGGGCACAATATGATTTTTTTGAGGAATTCGGTCATTAAACTTGTAGATGGAAGGCCGACAAAAAAGCAACCTCGGTGTGACAGTAGAGTCCGACAAAACAGTATAACAAAAGTGACGCGTCCGCTTGATAACCCCTGGTTGACACGGGAAAGAAAGCAAGAGAAAAATCACCCCAATTTCCTCTTAGCCTATAGAATTGAGTTTTTGCTCTCGCCTTCTCCAACAAGACCGCCGTTCTCCCTCCTCGTCGCGCTGATGATGGAATTGTTATCAAAACCATCTTTAATTTCAAAGTAACCTAAACACAACATATCTGCTCGACATATACACATAAACCTTGTTATGTCAGACGCCGTCTGAAGGAGAGAAAGAGTCGGCTCTCCAAAACAGTTGCCCTCCCGCTCCGGGGGAAAAATAATTTTCTCCGGGAAATAGTTCCGATGGAAATGCACCGGCCGTATGCTAATAATGAGCTCGACCATATCGAGATCTTGAAATATTATGAAGCTATATACCATCAACATTAACCACCAAATCATTTTTTTTATATAAAAGGAAATAAATCTTAATTATTAACACTTGATAGATAAACTTAAACATTTTCATCTTAAATGAAAACTAATTCGAGATTCAATAGCTTTTTAAAGGTGATAACCTAAAGAAGAAATGCACCAATAATTTTAGATCAGCGAATGTCCATTATAAATTCAGAACATATTCTGGTCATATTTAAATTATGACGTGGACATCAATGCACAAAACGCGTTAAAATATGCATTCATATACATCTACAAAACGTTGTTGCATTTATATGTGTTATGAAGATTGCAAAACATTCAACACCAGACTCAACGTCATCATCCAGGTCAAAGGCGTCTTATCTTCTAATATATAACGACTCATATCAAACAATACATTTGTTAAACACAATTATTGTCTTGTTCTTAAGTTAAAACGTTATTTTTGCTATCATACATAAACGAGATCCCGGACCGTAAAGTGTTAAGGTAAGGATATAAACAATTTTTCACGTAGTAGGGTGAATCTGGATATCTGACTCCAGATTTAAACTCACTATACTAATCCAATACTAAAATTGCTTAATAAATGATCAAATTACAAAATAAATGATGACTTATGCTCAAGATCGGACGCTCATGACTTGTGAGCGCCATCCAACTCTTCACACGAACGCACTCCATATAAAAAACTATATAATTGACGTCTTTTATGCATTTTTATTTGCAAACTTAAGTTAAGTCAGTATATTGGCTTTAGTATCTATTTTCATGCAATAAATTAGAGAATTAAGCAGAGAGAAGGATCTCCATAACTGCAGAGTTTTCTCATGCAGTTTATCAACATAAAAACAATCAGCAGTTCAGTTCTTGATTAAAATAAATATTGTTTCATTCATTTAAATATAATATCATAATTATTTTTGGTGAATATATAAACATGTATTGGGTTTTGTTCGTTCGAAATGCGCTACCATACCGTTAATCGGATTGCAATAAAACTTCGTCCACTTATTGCTAAGAGTTCCGCAAATAACATAGGCATAGATTAATATATAAAAAAAATCAATGTTTGTTTGTCCGCATTTAATGCGCTGCCATACCGTTCATTCGATTGTGATAAAACTTTGCTAAATTATTGTTTGCACTTTATCAAATAATATAGGTATAGTACAATTAACTTACAGTAGATCTTATATATAAAAATTAATGTTCATATTTATAATAAAACCGACAAAATAAAATAAATTTCATTATTTCTATCTATTAAATAAGATAACTATTTCAAATTTCAACGATATTTTTAGAATTACTATTACTTTTAAATTACTATAAAATAATAATAATAATATAAAATCTATTACGTAAAATGCTGGTCAGAGAGGCTCTAACTGCGAGACTCTGATGACAAACCACTTTTGTTAATTAAATGTATTTATTTTTGTAATTTTATTTTCAATAGTTATCTTATCCGTACCGTATTGTAATCATTCATACTTCATCCGTTCACCATGTTCCATGACTTGCTTGATATTTTTAGAAAAAAATTTAGGTCTAAATTTTTTACATATACGGTGTTTATCAGTTTTTATTTTGATTATAGTTTTTAGCTTTTACGTTTCAATCAAATTTAAATAAATAATAGTGTGTTTACTCAATATTTGGTTTATATTTTGCGAGTTCCTTCCTACGAAAGCCTAACTTTACCACTCACAAAACATACAAGTGGGGAATAACACCGTAACTTACCTTAAACAGAAAATAAAATATTACAGCAGCAAGATTCTACCCTGGCATAGCGCCACACTTATGGACACCCTGAAAGTCCCATACACTTTTATATTGGAAGAACGATGTACACAACAGTGTCAAAAATAAATGTGCTCGAGTACAGTCGCGATTTTTTAAGGCGTCCGATATAATTTCACCTCGATAATTTATCAAATTTATATCCATGTTCAATATTTATATGTATTTTTTTTTTTGCGCGATTGATTAATATATCCGCGCAAATTTTCACGCTGTGGATTTATTAAGCGAGCGTGATGTTTTCGTCGACGAATTTTATAAATTGGAATCGATGGTAATTTGACGACGTCGATTCATTTAACCCGTTCGATGCTCGGAGAGCAAACAAGCGATTTTTTCGGGAGCGTATCTGCACGCCGATAAGAAAGTGGGCAGACTGGGAGGCAATTCATGGGGTGGGAGGTCACAAATCAAAAGAACACACCACCAAAGACTCGGAAACAGGGGATGGAGAGAGCAACAAGACGCCGAAGAACACTCCAGCATAATTTCCGTTACGAATGAATGCCCTTTTATCATACCTTTTTTTTCACCTCAATCGAAATTGAAAATTGATCGTTTATTTTTCTCCGCGTTGTGCCGTTTGTTAGTGTTTTTCAATTCTGGCATTCAAACTGAATGCAAGGGGTGAAATTGAATTAATGAGTAATGGGATTGGAGTTGAACTTGGTTTATCTTTTGGATGCATACTGTATTAATATTATATCAACTATCATTTTTACGTTTAAAAAATATGTCATCGCAATTACCTTCCGAAAAGATCAGAGACATATATTAACCCTCTAAAATTTTTAGGACACTATAACATCATAAAGTATCCGGGACAAACATTGGACAAGCAAACGATCCAAGAGTCAAAGTGGGGTAGCATGGGAGAGACAATCCGCATTTAACGATACTTATCTGACTGAAAGGGTAATGGAATCCAATTTCTTCCACTCTTTGCAGGTACTCTATGTACTATAAAATTTATTGTGTTTTATATTTTTAAATTATCTGAATAATTTAGGTAACAAAATCCATACTATTAATACACACATGTTCATTTTAAACTGAAGCTCTTACCCGATTGGAAGGGTGGAAGAAGACGGATACGAAATAGAAAGAGATTTGGCCACAGGAAGAACATCTTTTCGCAGTCAAGGTTATTTCGTCTATGTATAATGATGTATTACGTCTAAAGAGAGTCGGAAACGATATTTTTAGACGTTCCAATTTATTTGATTTAAGTATGTTCCATGGAAATGCATCTATAAATGATTTTATAAATATATTAAAATATGTTATATATAGACTGAATTTGATTTCAAACTTTAACTTTATGATGGGTACAGTCGCGTATATGCGATCGAATTCCAGATATTCAGAAAGAGCATTCTTGCACGTTGAATTTGGAGAGAGATAGGAATGGAGAGAGTGTCTTGCATACATCTTACGATTTTATAGATCGATAACCCAAATTTATCGACTAATAATAACCCAAATTAATCAATTTCAAGTGTATTGTTTATGTTTACGCGAAGAAATTAACGAATATTGTGTGCTATCAACAGTGTTTATTTATTTATATACAAGCTTTATAAACGCTGCGCGGTTCTGAGAAATAAGTGAATTTCTATAGACAAAAGGTAGCGGAGATACACATATAGCTAAGGAATCCAATCCCAAGCCAAAATTTTGATCCCGGTTTTCGGAAAATCCCTGGGATTTTTAATTGTTTAAGAAATTATTAATAAGTCCATTTATTTAACATAAAAAAATATTTAAAGTCGAAAGAATTTTATTTATTTAAAAAAAGATAAAAATACAATTAAAAAATATCGAGCCAAAATTTCGATCCCGGGATTTCGGGATTACATTACATCATCCCGGGATCAGTCCCGGGATCCCAGGACCGAGATTTCGATAGTTTAATAAATTTAAAAAAGTATGTGACTGTTAAAATTCCTTACTGCTGAGACACGGACTAAAACTCGCAAAATTCCCGATTTCCCGACAAATTATTTATTTCCGTCGCTGCAAATGAATACTTATATACTGTAATACTTTGATGTGATTCGTAATTATATTACGGAGGAATATAAAAATTCTGAGCCCCGTATCTATTATATTTCAATTCGATATTCCCATTATCAGAGTCGAGGTGTAGTAAATACATCACCGGTAGGGAAAGGTTAACACAATATAAAAAAACTATTCATATAAGTAGCTCAAAATAACATGAATAATATATGGGGTAGGATTTTTGCTACATATAGTTTCTAAAAAAATAAAATAAACAATCAGTTTTTGATTCAAAGCCATCGAAGAGCCAACTTCTGACACCATTGTAGCGTTATGGCTCCTTTTAAATAGTTATGTGGGCCTACAATGCTACTTTTATAATAAAATAATTATAGTCTACTGATTCATCAGTGCGAATCTATCATTTGTCGTGGTGCTTCCGTGAGAACGCTCGGAGAAAAATTATAATGTGGTAATTTTTCATTTTCTAAAATGTATTTTTTAATATAGGACAGGATAATCTTAATATGGACTTAATAATTGTTTCAATTTTTACCTTTTTAGATCCGGGAAATCAAGGTATATCTACTACTCCTTCTTTTTTCATAGTCTGGATTTTATTCCAGAGTTTAATAATGTGCACTATATTTGATCTACACATTAAAAATTGATCAACTGATACATATTTTTTTTATTAAAATTGGTTATTGTAATAAAATATAAAATGGCTTTGCTACACTTGTGAATTTGTGGTCAGTATTTTCTCAAGTTCGCAAGAACGATTTATTGGTTATAAGAATTTACTTTTATCCAGCTGGATACAATTTCATTCACTTATCCATTCCTGCAAATTGAATGGACTTCCACTAGAGGAATAAAACATAAATTTCCCGTAGCATTACTCAAATCGCAACTTAAATACGCCAATAAATTACGTCGAGTACGTCTTTGTTTCTATCGAAAATATTCCCGTCGAACGCTCTTGGGGACGAATTTGTCCCGGAGAAGTTAATGAATAAAAAGTTTACATTTTATTAGGGCATATTGTAATTCTCAGGTCGTTAGGGAAGTCTAAGCAAACTGCCTCTAAAGAAAAGAGCTCAACTCCCAAGTGCTCGAGTTGCCAACAAGTGAAACAGTCGTTACACCGCTCTTAATGCTCTGTTCTACGAAATTAAAACGAAAAAACTGTTCGAGTTTTTTTTTGAAGTCTTTGCTTCTTTCCGAGGACATTAGCATGCAAATGCTCCCGGTAGAATCTCACCAAATTGGGTATGAAGCAGGTGAGGGAGCATGCAACACCCGAATAATTTCTCAGAGCCCGAAGAAGAAACTTTTAAGCTATTAAATTAGTCATCCTTGAAAAGCTACACTGAATGAAGAAGCAGTGCGCCACAGAATGTCCAAATTATTTACAATTTATTTTTAAAAAATAATCCAAAGACTGCCCTGTCCGACCATTGATCATTTCAGCCAGGAAATCTGAATCGAGACAATCAATCAAACATATTGTGGTATTTGTTTCATATATGAAGATGAATCTTTATGAAAAAAACATGGAAAAAATCCAGCAATCAATCTCAAATAATTCATCGAAGAGTAAATTTAAAAAATCAGCAGAGTGACCTAAATGTAGATCAATGGGTATATACACCAAGCTATGTATATTTGGCTGTTATAATGAATAATATAATAGATTTGCCTGTAGTAAATCCCGCGATTTTACGGCTGTAACTCAATCATCTATAGGTTTATATCTATAGGAATTTTGATTAATTGATATATTTAAAAATATATATTAATACATATATGCCATTAAAACTATATTAAAATGGCCGGCAATGGCTTTATATAACTAATATGTATCATACTTATAATATAAAAAAAATATGTCCTGTAAAATTTTGCTCTTTTCCAATATATTTCAATATAGAGTGGCTCCAACTGCGAGACTCTGATGACGAACTTTAAATTCAATCTCAATTTTAAAAGTATAAATACTTTGAAAATTATATTTAGTGATCTAAAGTAGTCTAAAATGGTCCCTTATCAGCTTTATAAGCTCATTATGAATATTTTTATTTTGATTTTTTTCATAAAAGTCACTCGAAGAGACAAATTCGTAACAATTGAATACCAGCGGCGCATAGTCCCAAGACTTGGGCGAAGCCCGCCCACCATTAGTTAGTGTAACTCGGTAGGCAGACGGGCTTAGAGTCCCTTCTAAATAATGTGCAGAATTAACAAGGTGGTAACTTAAGTATTAAAGGAAAGTGAAGTATGAAAATAAGCTTTTTAAATTAAGCGCTCGCGTTTATAACGGCAACTCAACTCCTGGGAACTTCGGCTAACGGGAACCATGGGAATGGACAGATGCCAATCGAGGACTTTGCTTCTCTTTGTTAACGAGCTTCGTGTGCCAAACGGATTATGGACAACTTGCGAAATTAACGAGCCTCTCCAGAAAACAAACACATACGATACTTAAAGGCGAAATCTTAATGCAAGTATGATTTTTTTATATCTTTGAAAAACTTTATAACCGAATATATTGAACGCTCATGATTTTTATAAATATGACACATGGTTATAATGAGGAAAACCGAAAAACAATAAAAAATTCGAGAAATAACCTTTTGCAAATATATCGAGATACGGTTCAGGAAACGCATATTTTTTATAACCGTTGAAACTCGGGCACGGCTATATACGGATGAAATGAACCGCAGTCGATTAGAAATATTCTCTTATTTAAATAACCTCTTTATTAGCCACGAAAGAAAGAGAGATCTGGCTGCGGGAAGGACGTGCTCCCACATTCAAGGCTAAGCGACAACTCTTTCCGACTTCCGCCTTCATGCTCTTTAAACACTACTTTAAAACAAACGGAGGCAACTCTAAACGACGCATAGATATATAATTTGGATTTTATTAAGAGATTTGGGAAATTGAATTTAATCATTTAATATTAAATGGAAGTCCAGATTTTCTTTGAAAATAATTATTGAAATTGCATCAATTGCATTATGTATATTTATCTAAAAGCTTCTTTATTCATCGTCATTTTGCTATTGGAGAGATTCAAAAGGGAAGTCATGGACATGCATGGCAAAGCTTCAACCGTCAGTTTAGTTCTACGCCACTGTCTACGCCTTTCTTCGAGATCATAATAGTTCTTATAATAAAGTTGCATTGAATCCGACGCTATAACTTTAGCCACGTCTACCTCAGCCCTATTCTCTTTAGATCAAAATAAGATGGCGATTATTTAAAAATAACTAACGTAAACTACTTGTGGACAAAAAAGTAGCTTTGAAGATTTGAGTTTAATACTGGTATGATCAATTATTCAAGTTTCGAAAATTGTTATTAATATCTGCAACGTCGAAAGCTTGGTAGACTGTAAATTTCCTGATTTACATCGTATAAATGCTGAATGAAATAAAAATTAGCTTTGTAGAAATGGGTGCAAAATTTTGTCACTGCGTACTATTATATTCAGATCCGAGTGGCAGCAGACTCAATGAAAGACCTCGTATACGCTGGGATAATCAGATCGAAAGAGTCTTTAAAACACTTATTTATTTATTTTGCACTATGGTAAATAGTTTTAAAAGTTAGTTCGATATTGTTTTAGTAATTAAATTATTATATTTTCCATCCTACTTTTGACACCATTGTTGCTTTGGATGGTGTCGGCGGCGGAACAAGTGTTATGTAGCGGGGCGGATGGCATGGAGGTGGACGGGCATCGAATAGAAAGTCTCTCGTCTTAGATAATTTATTTATTAATTACAAGAGAGAGGTCTGGCCGCGGAAAGGACGTTCTTCCGCAGCCAAGGCTATTCGACGACTCCTCAAGACTCTCGTCATAATCGGCATAATCGGCAAAGAAGCGAACGGTTGGCAACACCACAGAAGATGACGCTGTTAAATTAATCCTTTGCACCTAAAAATAGACTGTATTAAATCTGCTCATTAATTGGATTAATAAACTAAATCAATTTTCAAAATTCTATAGCCTTTCAATAGAACGACACAATCAATTGAACAGCCCCATCGATCAAATGAAATATACATTTTATCATTTTCCACTCGAATAACTTGTTCTTCATTTAGCGTTAGCGATCGACTCTTCCTTCAGTGGTTCCTTATTAAAGCGGGCGCTTATTAAAGTCTTTGCCCAACACCTTTGCTCGAAAAGTTTTCCTTCTCCACCCCAGCCTCCATTGTTTTTCTCCACTTTCCGCCGGTTTAAATGTCTAAAATGTAATTCTCTTATGCATTGCTAATTTCGAGTATCCGCCGGTGGAGGGGCGGGGGGGAGGGGCGATTCAGGAAATTTTCACTAAATATAATAGCTTATTGTTTTTGATAAGACGCAAAGTTGGCAACTCCACTCAAACTTTCCCCGTACAATTGACTTTGTTCGAATTAATGCACAATGTAACTTTTTTAAATCTGAAACTTTCCGAACGAATCGGAAAGCTCTGTTTGTGCATTCGCTTGTAACATTTATTCGGGGGACATTTAAATTTTCAGCGTACACGCTGAAGGGAAGAACGGGATATCGGCGGCATCGATTTAAGAATGAATTATTCTGACATTAAATAGGGACATCTAAATGACAGTTAGTTTATTTAATGGCAGGCAATCGAAATGCTTCAATTGGGACCCGGATCAAGTGTGCTAAATATTTATTTTGCGTTTACTGTTTCAGCTCCACATGACCACTGGACACACTTGATTGTCATTTGGATTTTATGCAATTTTAATGAAAGCTAACAAAAATAAATTAAGCCCATTTGCCCTAAAAAGCTTTTTAGAGTAGAGGACAGGGGGGGGGGGGAGTGATTGCCAATGAAATATATCATAAATGATCAATTTTTCACCCACAAATAATGCCCACATTTTACATGTGCGCAGATGCGTTCAAGAGCGCCGCCATTAGTCCCATGATCAAATCACGTGACTCACGAGATACTTCACTGGTGTCAGATCATTTTCTCTCCACGATATACATCATATCATCATATTCAAATGCATTTTCTTTGATATATCTTTGACTTCACATTGCTTCATGATCTACCACAACATACAAATAATTACATTTTATTTGCGTCCAGGAACTAACCTACTACCAACATGTCGTATTTAATTTATGGTAAATTAATATGGATAGACAAAAATAGTGTAAATAGCAGCAAGGAATATGCATATTGGTTTAAAAAAAATATTGGAAAACCTCGCAAAATAATAACAATTTTCTAATGCAAACAGAATCGCACCAGCACCTGTCTGTCAACACTCCTGCTACCCTAGCCTTTTTACTCTCTGCACATCCTCCCGTTTAAAATTTTCGGACTGAAAATAAAATAATAAACTCGGGGTTTCCATGGCGAAAAATATTAATAGTGGCAGATTTTTTTTTCAATAAGCGAATCCCGGCGATGTGCAAAGGATTGCGATTCCCGAAAATGATTTTCGGTGTCCATGCAGCAGGTATTCAGGTACTTGGGAGCGTTATTCACTGCCAAGTACACAAGCCATCGGTTATAGGAGCGAGAGAGAAAAAAGTTAAATAACCCCGTGGCGATCCAATTTGGAGATAACATTGAAAAATGAAAAGTTTCTCATACATGCAATATCAATATTGTATGGAGGTGCGTAGGGGCGCCCTCCCAACCCTACTGTAATGGGGAGGCCAAATAGGTACTACACAGAACCCATCAAGGGCGAGCGATGATTTTTAAAAATCTATTCCGCTGACAAATACGGAAAATACCCACACGCACAATAAAATTTTAATTTTTCGAAGTTTGGTAAATAAATAAATAATAATTAATATTTATTTTCAATTATCAAAATATTGGATGAACGATCATAGCGGTCAGTTTGTTTTAATCCCGCGTGTTTGTCGGCCATTTTGTTTGGTCACAGTAAATTCTTCCGATGGAAAGGTCATCGCGCACTCCCGCCTGTGCGATACCAATGCGGTCATCAAATATTCATCGGAAGCTGGTGAATGCTTATGGTAGTGATGTGATGAGTCGACAACATGTCACAAAGTGGATTAGGTCGTTCAGAGAAGGTCGTACTAATATTCATCCAATCCCGAGATCCCGGACAATTTTAGGTGCTCATGAATCCCAGGATTAGTAAACGTCCCGAAACCGAAAAAATCGGGATTCAAATTTTTATCTAACAGAAATCGTACACCTCATCAGCACGATGAAGGCTACTAAATCGAGACATTCCCGCCGAAATCTAGACGCTTGGAAACAGTGGCATAACTACTAATTGGCGAGCTTAGGCGATGCATAGTAACTGTCTAATCTATGTATACATATATAATATTTATATGCTTTTTAAATTGTTATATTAACCTTTCCCTACCGGTGATGTATTTACTACACATCAACTCTAATAATGAGAATATCGATATGAAATATAATAGATACGGGGTTCAAATTTTTTGTATTCCTTCGTAATATAATTACGCATCACATCAAAGTATTATAATATAAAAGTATTCATCTGCAGCGACGGAAATAAATAATTTGTCTGGAAATCGGGAATTTTGCGAGTTTTAGTCTGTGTCTCAGCAGGAAGGAATTTTATCAGTCACATATATGGTGTTATACGAAAATGGGGGCTCACGCGGTCATCAAATCGAACTAGCATTTAAATATCTGATGACGATACCTCCGATGGTCTAATGCAATTCCGAAATCCCGGGATCGAAATTTTGGCTCGGGACTTGGATTCCCTAGTTACAAGTGTCTTACATATTCGTTCAATGTGGTTTTTAATACTTTCATCTCAATGGCCAGCTAATTAAACGCTCCCTATAATTTCATACTGATTATAAATTTGATAATAAAATTATCTTTGTATTTCTGAATAGAAGGGATGCTAATTGTACATGTTTTATTATGAAATTATTATGTACTCTTCCCCCCCCCCCTCCTTGAACGTAAAGCCTTAAGCTACAACTCTATAAATAGATGTTATTTAAGATGAACGCCTCCGCACGTCCGTTCGCAATCGGATCGCGAAAGAGTCCGTGGAGGAAGATGAAAATTATCATGTAGTGATGAAAATACTGCTTATACAACAATATTGGTATTAATGTATAAAATATTTTTGCCATATTAATAAACTCATCCTATACGAATATTTAGTAATATTTTCATATTGTGTTAAATTAAAGTACGCCCCTGTGCTCATTTTTTCCCAAAGAAAATGTATTATAAATCGATTTTCCACTTATATCACGTCAAGTGGCTCAGAAGTGCAAGGATGTAGACGCCGGCGTTTCAGGACTAAAAAGGTCCCACGGAGGCATTCCCTGAAAGTAACTCTCACAGTTCGGGAAGAATAGCCCAATGTTGAGAAAGGGCTAGCGGGGGCCTTTAAGACTTTACGATCTTGCAACGTTGAGAAATGTCAAACGTGGGGATAAAATTGTTTGCGCGACGACTACTTATTTATTTCAATATGTATATTACACACACATGTTCTTGCAACGACACTCACCCTTCACTCCCCTATATATTGGCATCGATACTGGGATAATAACTAATTAGGATGTTTTTATTGATGGTAATTTTGCATCGTCCCCGATCAATCATGAGGTCCTCGGGAGTAATTTGCGCTGATAAAAATAAGCGAATTTCAATTAATTGCTGACGATCGTTTTCAGTTTCAATTTCACCCCGAGCAGGACTTTCCATCAGGATCAAGCCCGACGCAAAGGGCTTAAAGCGGAGAAATAAATTGTTTACATCTCCGAGCTCCGAAGACTAGAGAAACAAGATAAATAATGATAATAATGAAAAATGTCCTTAATTACGATCTTAGACTAATTAAAATTGCCACCGCTAGAGGGTCGCTTTAATTTAACTTCTTCCCGAGATATACACGACCCCAAACATCGTAAGAAATACAATAAATTTATATTCATAAATCGTATATTATTGAGTAGCATATTTGTGTTTGTCAGTGACACAATACACTAAGCATATGTAAAAAAAAATCCTTAGAGTAAATTTTATTTCACTTAGAACCATTTAAAATTATTGATCATATTATAATTGGGAGGATGCATTTTTTCCTGTGGGAAGGGAATCTTGCATAAGACACCCAGGGTTTGATCCCAGGGTAGTGTCAGATTCTTATTGACTAAACCCCTCCCTTGTCCATCTCTGTCCCCCTGGTATTGTTTTTCACATTGCTTCAGGAGAACAGGTAGTCTTAGGTAATTGACCCTATTCTTGTGTTGGAGAGCTATCTCACCTACTGATTGGCTGGCCAGCGGAGGGGAGTTCGGAAACATTACAGCAAAGGATGTTCGACCAAAAAACTTCGCAAGGACGATTTCTTCGCTGCGATGCAGGCATGAGAGGGAAGGATAAAGGAGCATATAACCCAGAGAGGGGCGGAAGAAGCCGTAGAGGAACTCAAACACTCATAGAGCATGGATGCGACGCGACCATGCGCAGAATCTGTCTGGCCAGTAGACGCAGGGTAACTAGAGCCAGAGTGGCGGAAACTAGAGCACAGTGCCAGGAAACTCACAGAGCAGACCGAAGAAACCTGCGAAAAATTATCCAGGAATCTAAGGCGCGCTGCTGAGAGGAGCCGTACGCTGGACTCTAACCCGTGGAGACTACCGTAGACAGTGACCCACCTCTTACCCGAGCTGTTTATTGATCCCGCTATTCGGGACCATGCCAGCCCGCTCAACAATAGTGCACCCAGGGTGCAAAACCTGAAATTATACTGTCTGCGAAGACCCACTCTTTCTCAACACCGGTGGCCACTTGCGCTCTAAGCGCGGGGGGAAGCTAGCTAGGTACTTGAATTTATAAAGTAGACTTAACTAAAATATATAGTTAAATATTGAGAAAAGAAAAAAAAGGAAGAAATATAATAAATATATATATACATTATGGAGAGAGGGGGGATTGCCTAGTCTCGCTCGCGACGCTATTGGCGCGAGCCACCTAATTGAGCTAGCTGCTGGGGGTGCTACCATGAACGATGGGATCATAGTAGCCCCCAGGAACGCATTTTTGCCCAAAAATTCTACAAAACCCCCTAAACGCTCTGAACGAGGAGTGAGTGGCCACCAGGTCTGTGTGCCCAACCGGTCCGACTTTCCGGTCGCTGATACTGCGAAAAAGGGAGACTATTGTACAAAATTGTGCGGGGGAAACTACGGGGAGGAGGAGGCGAAATCTGGAGTCTGCGACAAACGGAGGACTAAATAAGCCAACTCTTCCCAGATAAATCTGGCACTGTTTGGACTGCCGAGAAGCACAGAGGAAGGAGCAGAGACAGCACAAAGCAGTTCAGCATAGATGAACTACAATATGCAGATTTGAGGATAAAACCCGGGAAGGCGCCAGGACCGGATGGCATGCCTGGCGACATAATAAAATTGATGGTTGGTGAGTACCCGGAACTAATATTAGACGCAATAAATGCCTGCCTAGAGGAACAAAAGTTCGCAATAAGATTGAAAACTGTCAGACAGGCAGTATGGATTTAGACACGCTTGGAGCAATCATTTTATTGCTATTAAAATGCCACTCTGCGCCTCTCTTTCTCATTGCCCTCTTTAGCACTCAAGATCTCTTTAATCTAATCGCGCCAAAGGTTCCAGTTCTTATTGCTTGCCATCATGCTGTGGACCATGTTGTCAACATTGAGCTCGGCTACGTAGTCCAGTGCCCTTTTCTTTGCCTGGAGGTTCAGCGGGGTATTCGAGCGGGGTAACGATCACGCGTCTTTGGACACTGTCCTGTACGCTGCGTTGATTTGGAGCGCTCCCTGTCGCTGGATCCTGGCGAGCTTCTTTCTGTTGATATCGCGTCTGAGCGACTCCTGCCATATCGGGGCTTCTTACAAAAGAATCGAGTGTATTGCCTAGTTTATTGGGAGGATGCAATAATTCCTTTTTTAATTCGATGCTCTCAAGAGATGGCACTCACTCAACAAGAGCTCCCACTTCGGCTCACCCAGATGATGCTAACGTCCAGGTATTCGAACTCACAGCTCCAGCCTCGTTCCATTCAGTCGATTATGTGATCTGGAACATGCGATGAACAATAAATTATACAATGACACTTGATATGTTATCCACCTTTATTTGTAATAAATCCCAAACTGACACAATCGAAACGCCTTGCTCATCGACCATTTTTCAAGCTATTAATGATACAAGTCAACGTTGTGATATTATAAAATTTTTTGGGGGTGGCGTATCGTGTGCGGCGTGTCTTATTGCGCCCCCTCGCGACGGAGTAGGATGCGCTCGGTTTCGCAGTGGAATTAAAAATGTATTTTATTACCTGATAAGATCCCACCGGTGAGATTATAAATAAATCTTTTAAGTCTTTTGAATAATAATTATTGCCGGCCCTCGGGGTGGAGGGAGGGGCGCGGTTTGCTTTGTTCCTTTATTTCAAAGGTAATTATTTGGATTTAATTATTTTCCCCGGAAAAACCTTAATCGCTTTTTATGTTCGAAAAAAAGTTTGGCGCAATTTATCAGCGACGCCGGGAATATTTTTCTCGAGCCATAAAATCGCCAATTGACGCCTAATGAACTGGCGGTCGCCCCCCGAAAAATGTTGGTCATCGATTAAAATTATTATCATCACTCCCATTCATTTTTTTTAAATACATACTTGCCAAGGGTGAAAATTCAGCATTCAGCATTCATCCCTTAGAATTGGATTTATAGACAAATGCAGCAATGAAATCCCAATTTGTTATTTTCTCATATATATATATCATTCAGATCTAGGTTTATATAAATAATCTACATTTCTAATATGTGTATTTTAATGGATGAAAATACAAGTGTTAACACATTCCAGTCGGCGCGAGTTTTGAAGAACTTGCAAAATAATACTTAATTTGTAAAAATTGATACAATTCTTAAACATTCTTAATTATACATACAGGCATTAAATTCAAGCCTACAAAGCTATTTTTTTGTCTACAAATATTTTACGTTAATTATTGTTAAATAAACATCGTCTACTTTTAATACACGGTGGCTAGTAGGGCTTGTCGGTTTCCAAAAACCGGTTTTGAAAACCCGGTTTTCAGGCAAAAATTTAAGGAGGTAAAACACAGAGTTGTATTCCAATTTCAGTTATTCAGAAAGAACATTATTACACGATGAGCTAAAAATTTTGATAAAAATAGACAAACATATAGCTTTTTTTTCTTACTTTTTGTGCGTTAACAGTTCAATCTATAAAACACGCGTTTTTAAATGAGCGGACCGGTATGTGTTATTGATATTTTAAAATTAATCCCACAGTCATAGTTTTCCCAAATTTAACGCTCGATCCATCTTATCGTTAGTATTAAATTTGTCTCAATAAGCATGTCGAATTTATTCGAATTATCAAGCAAATTTCTTATATGTTTGGGGATATTTTTCAAAATTTTAAAGCCTTTCGAGTTTCAAAAAATGCAAAAAAAATGTCTTTTTATTTAAGCCATTGTAATGAATGAATCAAAACCAATCTGAGTTATTATTGAGTATTCCCATCGCGTATTTACATACAATGATTGGACATTCGGTCTCAATGCTTCGCATATAGATTGCAAAACTGTGGATATAAATTTAGGCCTTTTTTTGCATTTCTGAGCTGAAATCATATTTAAAAAATGCAGTAATTTTAGCACTTAAAAATGTATCCCCGACTTAAAATATACTAATTTAACTCCCTTTTATATTGAATCAATTGAAATTTTGAAATTTTTCAAAGATTGCAATTATATTAAAGTCGAAGGATATGCTTTCGAATAAATTAATATTTATTTTGTTGCATGTCAATTGTACATCAAATGCATAACAACCGGCAAATTACGTCGACGCACACAACTTGTCCGGACGCACACCGAGCCGCTCATCGTTTTTTGCTATCATTATCTATAATTTAAAATTACCCCTTTAATTTTTGGAGCGCGAAAAAGGGGTAAAAACTAATTTAAAACTTGGTGGAAATTAACGATCTTATTGTTAGGTGTTTTTATGACTCCGCACAAACTTAAACCTCAGACGCAAAAGCTCGGAACACTCCTTTATGGCAAGAACGCAATTAATTTTTAATTTAAATTGGCCTATTCCGTGTATGTGCGCCCTAAAAAGCTCATGTATATTTAAACGCTTTATTATATATATGACTTATTTAAGTTCGCTTCGGAATCGTTGCATGATTGATTTTTTTGTCGTGCCGCATATTATGGGTTAATTTGTACAATTCGCAGATTGCCTCCTGCGCTGGACACTTTATGTAATTAGGGAAATTAAATACAGGCATGTTGTATTGGGTGTTGTTATGGATGTACGGCTGGACCACATATCTGAGTGGTTCTGACAACGTTTGTTCTCTACAGTGACCACCAGCCCAACGATTAGATTATCAACGCATCAGCATCCAGCTGACCACTGGACCTAAATATTACTGGCTAGTTAAGCAACGTCCACCATGATGGGTCATGATACGATTGCACCTGAAATATCTACTTCATATTTGCTCCCGGCATAGGGTGGTTCATCCAAATATCAAATTCCCAATTATATTTATTATATACCTAAACAACGTTAAAAATCATAATAACATTTCAATTTAAAACAACAAATAAATAAATCCAAAAAATATTATGCTTGGAATTCTTTGACCATATAAAAGCCTTCGATTACGTCTATGTTTAGTCACTCACACATAACCAAAACTATCATTAGATTATGAAGTTATCGGAGACAAATAAATCATAGATGGTTGATATAAATCGCCTACAACCATTATTTACAACTCGATATTTCTAATTACATTGAATGTGTCCGATCAAACCGAAATTAACCCACCCTCATTTAAAGCGATAAACATAATCCCATCTCATAAATATTTAATCCGCCATTGGAACATTTACGATTGGTCGCCCAATACACGGATTATTCTAGCATTCGAATTACCACATGTTTAAATTGATGTAAAACGCCCGCAATTTGTTTAGCGCCTTGATTTTTATCGACGCATTAATTTGCTGATTTCAATTATTCTGCATTGTGAAACGTTTTTGGCTATATTTATGTCCGTTCTTTATCGCAGGAAGAACACGTCTTTCCGCGGCCAAGACTAGTGGACGACCCTCATTACGTTTTAATGCATTATTCGAGGCTTTTCTTTGATAATTCTAGAGTAATATGTCGATTGGAAATTTTAGCATGTTTGTTTTATTAACAAATTAACTACGGAGGCGATAAAAATAATCTCAAGAAATTGTCATATGGCGATTAATGTGAAAAAACATCACGTTATGGTATTTTAGCCGAAATTCACCAAGAGACAACGTACTTCATAAAACTATGTTTCCCGCAGTTAATGTGTTGAAAAAAGCATAAATAAAATATCTCTCATTTGTTATCTCATTTGGTATAATTATTATTTGAGTCCATCATATTTCGATAAAATATTTATCTAATTGAATAATATCCCAGCGACATTTTTCTTTCACAAGTTCTGACACCAGTGTATTGAGGAGCGGGGGCGTTCTCAGAGCAGAATCTCCGGACCGCTCCCCCCTCCCAAGCGTTCATGAATATAACCGCGCTCGCAAGCGGATTCGTTCTTCTATCGAGTCGCTATAAAACCGAGCGATGCGTAACCTCTCGCTGAGTAGTCTTAGGTTGTCCCATAAATTTCTTTCGCAAATGAACACAGAACTAATCATAGCCATGGTTGAAGAAAACCCGCGATATACTGTTTGCGAAATAGCTAACAAGTTAGAAATTCCACGAACATCTGTCCATAATCGTCTGACAAAATTGGGCTACATCAATCGTTCAGATGTGTGGCTTCCTCATGAACTGACTGACTCAAATAAACTTCAGCGTATTTCAACATGCGACCTTCTTCTCCAACGACATAATAGCCAATCTTTTTTTAAGAGACTTGTCACTGGAGATGAAATTTGGATACTCTATGAGAATATCCAAGGTAAACGGTCTTGGACCAAGGGTACAGAAACTTTAACTGTAGCTAAACCTGGCCTACATCCAAAAAAAGTTTTGCTATGCATTTGGTGGGACTGGAAGGGGGTAGTTTATTATGAGCTACTTCAGCAAGGTGAAACGATCAATTCAACAAAATATTGCTTCCAACTAGACAATCTAAAGGATGCAATTGCCAGAAAACGGCCAGAATTAGCGAACAGACGAGGCGTTGTTTTTCATCACGATAACGCCATGCCTCATGTGTCTTTGCTCATCAGAAATAAATTGTACCTTGATCAATATTTTGCCAACAAACCTGGGAAATTTTGGCAAGAAGGCATTATGAGGCTTCCGGAGAAATGGAGAAAGATAATAGAACAGAATGGATCATATATTATTCAATAAATTTGGACGTAATACAAATTATTGTTTATTTTTGTCTTAATATGAAAACGAAAGAAACTTATGGGACACCCTAATAAATTCTCGATTTCAGTTATTATGCTTTGTATATGTTTTTGATCTTATTCAGCGAACTAATGATATTAAATCATTAAAATATCTCTTGCCATCCTATGTTGGGTGAGCAGACTTCAATATAAGTCGGCAATTCAAATTTACTACATTGTATGCATAAATATTTCATTATCATCATCAACTTAAGCCGAGCAATGTAGACAATGTGCGTGTCTGTTATGCAGAACAAATATTTGGTATTTAGGCATAGGTATTACGTATAAATAAATACCTCAGAGGCCACAGGTGCCGAATGCCTGCCGGGGTACAAATTGATTAACCCGAACACACTAATTGTGGTTATTCAATAATCGACAGCCAGCCTTCTAACCCTGCCTCTACCAAACCGATAACCTCTAAGCGACATACAGACCCTATACAAGCACATATCTCACCTTAATATATATTTAAATTTTATGTGAATATCGGGTTGGATTTTGAACTACAAAGTGTCGCATTTTATATGTGGAATAGAATGGCAGTGATCAGGACAGACAGTTAATTCTTGATCGCTTTCTAAAAGTGCTGAGGAGCTCAATTGGTTTACAGTGGCTTTGGTCGTTCAACCCCTGATGGCCATTAAACTCACCTGAAGAATCTCAATCGAAATTGCACTTTGTATTATTTCAACTTGCCATATCAAATATTTTTATCTGAATTTTCATAAACGATCTCCATATGATTTTTTTTCAAAGACAGACCTTTGCACTTTTTGCGAAATCAGCCTAAAAAGCAGATTTTTTTGTTTTTGTTTTCAACCTCCTTTTTCACTCTATGACTATGTTTAATCCTTTGTATGTTTTGTCATTTGTCACATACCATGGAATGTCGGTTATTGCACGCAACGTTTTGGACGGAAAGCGTTGTAGGATGTCAATATTGAAGGTCGATTCGGTACCTAAGAGCTTTATTCCGTACGTCCATATAAAGTTTTGTACAGGAAATATTTGTTCCTTGTGGCAGTGTGCAGTCATTGATTTCATGCATAGATTTGCTTCAAGTTCATTTGAAGCAGAATTTGTATATAGGAAAGAATCTAAAATTGAAGCTGACATTAGCACCGTGTGATCCTGCTGAAAACAAACAACCCCCATATCTGACTGGGGACTAAGTGGGAAGCACATTAGGATCGCACAAAAAGCAATATATGTCAGCATCGCCACATATGGAGCTGGTGAATTGATGGACAGACTTGGCTATCGAGGCAAGGATAGTATAGGGAGAAAAATACTGCGCAGTGTAGAGAACACCGCTTCTGCACATCATGGCTGCCTATAAAACAGTGGCTACCGATAGCCTCCCCATTCAGGAGGTTCCGCATCAACATCGTCATGTGCCGCATCCGTGATCAGGTAGAAGTGCCAAGATGCTTCCGCTGCTTTGACTACGGGCATTTAGCGGCGAATTGTAGGGCTACTGGTTGGCATCCAGTGCACAAAATTCTGGGAGGGAGGCCATTAATCGGCTGAATGTAAGACGCCTGAAGCACGATATGTACCGTGTAAAGACGCAGGGATAAAGGACCGGCACCAGTGTGGTAGCGCCAGGTTCAGAGTCTTCACAGAAGCCCTCAAAAAGCAGAGGGGTCAGTAAATACCCTTTCCTTCAACTGAGGAGGCTCCCCTTTGCAGAGTCCTCAGGCGGCTACCTGACCCAACGTGCTCGTCAAGATAGCCAGGCTAGCGCACGGATCCGTTCTTTTATCGGGCCGTGGTGTTGCTGGACGAATTGATGGGAATAAACGGACGTCGAATAGAAAGACTCTCTTCTCTAAATAACTATTTATTCCATACAAGAGAGAGAGAGAGAGATATCTGGCTGCAGGAAGGACGAACTCTCACAGCCAAGGCTAACCGACGACTTTCTCAACTACCACCTGCTGCGCGTCACAACCGGCAACGGTGGATGCGCATGAAGCGATCCGTCGGTATGCAGGCACAATGTCTCCGTAGGGCCACAAGAGATGGTGCTGTTAAAATAACACATTCCACCTGAAGAGAGACTAAAGATGTCGCTGTTAATCTGGCGAATTAAATTTGCTCAGATTAACAGCGCTACTACGTGGGGATGGTAAATCACCCACGCCACACTGGCAAATGACTAACGGTCGGGCCGGGTACGACGGAAGGTGAACAAGGCCCTCCATGTTTCAGTGGGTAGCCAGTATTTGATTTGATTCCGGGATCCCACACTACTGTTGGGCACAAGCCAGGCAGTGTGTTTAAAACATTTCCCCTCCTTGCGAAAAAAAGCCTCCCTATCCTGCTGGGAATTCTTCAACTCAATTACCCGTCGCTTGTCAGATAGATGGGTCATCTCCAATCACTGGACTTCTTACCTCCTAACGGGACTTTTTCATTTGCACTCCCTTCCCGGACTATTAATGCTGACAGTCCAGAGTGCTCATGTAAAAATCCGTTCATGGACGCAGAACATATTATGTGATCATGTTCGGGCATGACTTGGAACGTCAAAACACAGACAACGACTTATGATATCTACAGAATTCTGATTTCCGTGTGATTTGCGCTGCCTTGTGGTCTGTTCCGGTTTTCCGGACCAGCCACAAAGTCTATCATCCACCGATCTTTATCCTGTGCAATAAGAAACTTACGCAGCAGCTTCCTGGTACCCAGTCATTCCACTATGCGTCCTCCAGAAGAGGCGAGGTTATTGCAGGGAGAACGGCTTCCGATTTGCTTATGCCCGCAGGCATGCTGGAGGGAGGGATGAAGGATTGGGATGGAAAGGCTGTGCTATGTTCAAAGGAGACTACCAGCGAGTTCACTACCCACGAGTCCAACCTCAGTTTGAAAGGGCTGCAGCAATGGATCTCCAAAACTGCAAGGGCTTCAACCCCTTCCCCGTGGTACTCGTGTTAGTTCAGCCATTCTTAGTACTGAAGCAACGGAGACGAGTCACCGTTCGAACTGCCTGTAGCTAGCTCTCCCCTGTTGCCGAAGCATTGAGGATGGTGTCCTGTTACACAGCACCATATTCCACTTTACGGGTATTGGGCCACAGGGTGAGGTCCATACCGGGCATGACTTGCGAGAAAGAGGAAGTGGGTCTAAATGTTCAAACACTGTTTTTTGAGGTGGATTTTAGCAATCCTTTATCTGGAATCATTGCCAAGCATTTTGACATGGCTTTTCATGGTGTATATGTCCCAATATATATTCCCCCAACCCATGTCCAAATATATATCCCTCACATGCATTTTTTTATATACGCCTCTTAGGCGAACACATGCTCCTCCCTTGACACAGTATGATCGTTACTAAGTCTATATGACAGAAAACATAATATTTTGTTTTTTTAATGAGTTCCACCCTATCCCTCTTGAAATAACTGTTGCTTTCAACTAAGGAAGTTTTCCTGCCGCATCCTGTATTTACGCTTTAATTGGACATTTCGCGTAAAAAAATCTATGAAATGCCGTATAAAAAGGATTTTAATTATCATATCATCGGCTTAAGCGAATATTATTCAAAGCGATCTTCGATGGCCGTACGTAAGTAATGGCTCATCCAAGCTTACTTTCATACTTATCTAAGACACGAACATCGCCTGAAATCTGTCTGGTTAGAGTTAAGTTCTTCCAGAGCAATAAAATGTCACCAACAATGTCTCTGACCAACGTAAGATGCAACTCTCAAAGCGCATTTCCCCATTGTCATTTAAGCCCGAATTGCTACGTCCGAAATCGATTACATTTATTACCGAGACGAATTCACCCCGTCGCTCTTACAAAATTAAGACTTTATAAAAATTCAAACGACCAACATCCATATTTTATTGCCATAAAGTTATACGATCGACAATGCAACATGTATTCGAGCATGTAAACCGTTTTTCCTTGTATATATCCACAAATATTGTACCCAGGAAAGCAAAGCTAATCTTGGTCTTGTTACTATTGCTCACCGAAAAGGCGAAAGATCTTAACCACCGTTCGTTTCCATAGGCAAAAATAGTATTTATTAAATACCGACGAATATTGTAGAGTGGCGTGGCAATCCGAGAAATCCGAGTAAGTTCGATATTTGGCAGAATTATACAACTGCGATTACGACACCATCAAAGTTTCGGTTAGTGGATAACGGTCGTGGGACGTTTAACGGTTAACGCATAATGCCACTGTATTAACTCCCAGTCTCTCTTAACGACCCTTCTTATGTCTCTCTATAACGTCCTTTTTGTACGATCGTATCGTGAATAAAATGAAGGCAAATCCGATAACGATAATGGCAAAGAAATAACAAAGAATTGCTTAAAACCCCGTGCGAATTTTCAATGCCGATATTTCAAATTTGTATGATTAATATTGTATTTCAGGCTTGATTTAATTCAAATTCATAAATAGGGGTCGTTGGTTGTGCGCAGATATAAAAGCTCGCTTAATCGCTCGTTCCTCCAGGAACAAATGCACATACTTCATTATGGGATTTATAGTATTCCATTAAAAATAAATTGCTATATAAAGTCTGCCGAATACAACCCTTCCCCAAATGAATTTGTCATCAAACGCTGAGATGGCATTCGTAATCTATCCTTAGACTGAATGCTGAGGGTTCTTCTAATAGTACACGCGCCAAAAATATTTTTACTAAGCATCCTTCCGCATTATAAATACATCATCTTTGATGTAAATCATCAATATTTGGAGTTTTTAACGCAAATTTAACGCAATGCAGTAGTATTTCTTCATAAAGGTAGTTTCTACTAAAAGTATCACATCGAATTAGGACGAGGTCTTCCCGCGTCCAAGACGACCGGTCGGATCCCTAGTCTTTTAAGACTTGTTTAGAACTAATTTACTGCACTTATTTGAATTGCCCAGCAGCCTCTATTCTTAAATTTCCACAAGATCTCTTGCAATTTTCGTGCGAAATATTGACCGCTTAACCCTTTGGCTGCTACAGTGTATTTTGATGAATGGAAATTTGTTTGCTATCTTTCTCTCGCTAGTTTTGATGTGTTTAATTGAGTTACATGGTTTATTGCTTCATGGTATAGCGCGGGCTGAAGAGCTAATATCCACACGCACTCGCTCTCGCTTCAAAGATCGACTGTCTTCTTCTCTCCCGTGAGCAGAGTTCAACCACCGTATTGCGCGCGCATCTTTCCTCTCCCTGTCCCCACGGTTCCCGATAAACGTCTCGCAAAACAAATTCCGCATACAAACAATGACCGTGATAATTCAAAAACCTTCATTGATATGCACACAACAACTTCCTAAAGTTTTATAAGAATCGGATGAATGGTATTGGAGCGTATACAATACAAACATACAATAAACATACATTTTTATTTATATATATATGGATATTTGATCATTTTTTTATGAGCTTACTTTTTCTAAAACCTCAAATATTATCATGATCGTCGTGAATTTTGCATTTAAATATGTATTTGATTGATAAAAGTTTTCGTTGCGAATCCAGATACAGGAGTTGAGGAACATTTGGCGAATTTATCATGTGTAGTGTTCATATCGAAAAGTTTTATTTGATTTATATTCAAATGTATTCTGTCAGAAAACTCCTCGCGAAATTATGTCTGTCTCTCTCTTTGCCTAACTTTACCCTTGTCTCCACTTTGGAAAAGGCCCTCTGTCTCAAGAGGGCCCCAGAGGCCCATTAGTGGTGAGGCTTTCCTTTATCTTTTCCAATTGCCTTCGGTTTAGCTTCGCTTATAACACATGTAGAGATCGATGTGCTCCAACACCTAAAGCTCCATAACGAGCTTTGGCGCTTGATTGATTGGTGAGAGATCTAATTTGCATCCCACTGGATATGGACCAAATGTTTTCCAGAAGACGGCACGGCCAAATCAAATCATTATGCTTAAAAGTTATTCATGCTTAAATTAAAGCTAATATAGTTATGCTTGTTATATAGTGAACTTATCGATTTGTGATCGGATAATTAATTGAGTTTTTGCGCCCCAGACGAACATTTGATACAAAAACACTATCATTTTACATTGATCAGAGAGTGTAATTGACACTGCGGATAATAGTTAATTGTCTCGGTCGTTTCCAAAGGCTTTTCGGCTGCATTTCCAGCAGAACATTGCAGATACAATTAAGAAAGTTGGCTTAGTCGAGCTACAAACTGCGGTTCTATCTCCTATCTGTTAATTGCTTGCAATTTATACGAATACCTCCCTCTAAAGCATACTTCGATTATTAATATAAAGCCAAATCGAAACAACCCAATGGATAATTCGGACTTTTGTACGCGCTTATTTGTGCTCGTTTGAAGCCCGCCGTGGCCCCGGGCGTCCCGTTTTCTGGTTTAATTATTTACGCCGGCTTACTTATGCCTCATTCGCTTCACAATCTATTTGTAAAACAAAAACACCGAAAAACAAACGGTAATTGGATAAAACGATGAAGATATGGGCCAATTTACCTGTGAAATTAAATAAATTAGCGTCCATCCAACGGGTCGCTGGCTCTTTTGAGCTTTCCGCAAGCTCCCTCCGTCGCGAAAGCTTTCTTTGTGGAATTAAATAAGACTTCAAATGACTCGGATCGTAAAAGACCCGCTCGAAATATTCATATTTGGATTACTTCTACTTGAAAATATTTTTAATTTCAATTATTCCATTTAAATATCGCGAAATCGACTTTATAATGGCATTATTATAGTCTTTAAATTCTAATCATCTCATTTAATAATTAAGCATCCTACAAGTGATACGATCTTAAATTAATGTTAATTATTGTTTTATATATATATATATATATAAATATTATTTGACTACTCCTAACTATTATACTTATACGATTTTATGTATTTTAACTATTGGCCACTTGACTAGTACCTTTTTACAGAGTAGATACTTAAATACTCTTCTAACAGCAAGCTGATACCCAGTTTATATACTATTCATTGCTTTTTATACGAATCTTAACTTGCATGTCGCTCGTTGTCTCTTGCATGATCTTCCCTACTTAGCAGTATGGAACTCGAGGAACCTCACCGGTTCGGATCCGAGAGGCCCTAGGAACGGAGCAGGAACAAGAAGAACACCAAGAAGACGGCCTCGAGGAGATGCATTTGATGATCTTTACTTTGCAACGAAAAACAACATTGTCTTCCGTTGACTTCTATATCGTTTTGTAATCGCCGAACTGAGAGGGGCAACCTGAAAAAATGGCGAAACCACTCAGTTTCGAATTCGCTCGGGTAAGTTGTACGGTGACGGGGAGACACCCTCAGTTGGTGTAGGAGCGAATCCGAGATGCACTTAAGCGTCACGTATGTCTTCACCCTACCCCGGCAACGCCCTAGCGAGGAAAGGGGGGACTGGACTCCTTGTACTCCAGAAAGCCCTTTCCAGTAGAGTCAAAAAGGTCGTCTAGAGTAGTTTTCCACCACCTCCCTATGAAAACTACGCAGTCTTTACAAACTCCCCAAACTCCTTATCGAGACGTTCGCGAAAGTGTTCGTCAATACGTTCACTCAGGATACCCGTTGGGTGAGCGTTCAAAATAAAACTCGGTGGTAATGCTACCTTCAATATCGAGCGAATGAGGAGGTGAATGTATGATACAGACGAAATGGATGTAACCCCTTTCCTATGAATGGATATTGAAGAGGCCCATAGTTCTGTAGTGGACTGTTAGTGGCTGCGCTATGATGATGATGATGATTGTTTTATATATTTTTTGTGTTTCCGTGGGAACGCTCTGGAAGTATAAACAGCGTATAAAACTACATAAATAAGTTAAATTAATATTATTTTACCTGTAGGTAGTTTTAACGTCTAAAGTCTGTAGTCTGTGAGACTAATGTATTGTTTTTATTGTACCAATTTTGCAGAATGAGACCTTATTACTGCTATGGTTATCTGATATAGATCAAGTAATTCAAAATTATTTTTTTAAATAATATTCCATCATAAATAAAGAAAGGACCTCATTTTTTAGCGAAAATTAACATGTTTCCAGATTATTGATTTTATATTAAAATTTTGATTTTATGCCGATCTCTCTAATACTAAAAAGGTTATCTAAAAAGTAAGGTTATAAGTAGGGAATCCAATCCCGGGATCCCGATCAGTTTTGTGTGCTCATGAATCCCGGGATTAGTAAACGTAATCCCTGGACGCTTGGAAACAGTGGCGTAACTACTAATCGGAGAGCTTAGGCGACGCCTAGGGGCAGCAACTGTCTAATCAATGTATACATATTTAGAGTACATACATGCTTTTTAAATTTTTATATTAACATTTCCCTACCGGTGATGTATTTACTACACCTCGACTCTAATAATGGGAATATCTATATGAAATATGATAGATACGTAATTCAGAATTTTTGTATTCCTCCGTAATATAATTACGAATCATATCAAAGTATTATAGTATATAAGTATTAATCTGCAGCGACGGAAATAAATAATTTGTCAAGAAATCGGGAATTTGCGAGTTTTAGTCCGTGTCTCAGCAGATAGGAATTTTATCAGTTTTTTCAGATAGGAATTTTATCATTTATTTATCATCAATTTCTTAAACTATCGAAAATCTCGGTCCCGGGATCCCGGGACTGATACCGGGATAGTCATATGCAATCCCGAAATCCCGGGATCGAAATTTTATTGTTTCGAAGTTAACGAACCTGGCGTATAGGAGGGATCTTAACGGTCAGTTTGTTTAGTCCCGCGTATTTGTCGGCCATTTTGTACAGTCACAGTAAATTCTTCCGATGGAGATGTCACGCACTCCCATTACCTCCCATCGACAACATGTCACGAAGTGGGTAAGGTTGTTCAGAGAAGGCCATACTAATTTACGACGAGACAACTGTGTGTAAGTTGGGGGTCCAGAATGCTCACATAGGAGCACAGTCAAAATCGCTTAACCGCATTTTGCACAAGATGAGACCGTGAATATGTCATTACACTCCTAAATGTTAAAGACAATCCAAAAAAAGTTGGCGTCAAAGGTCTATGATATTGGCATACAAAAGCTGGTGCCCCGAGAGTTTAATATATTTTTGGAGTATCCTGTGAATCCCAGTTAAATAAAATCATTTTTCAATCTTACATAAACGTTGTATCCTTAATTTCTGGATGATCCTTATATAATTTTTCCGCTTGAAATTATTGTACAATATTCACTACTTATCGCGAGTCGCCGTTGTTCTAATGCGGTTAACGACAATACCTAAATAACCCAAATTTCCCTGAACGGTTGATCATGGATAATCAAGTTAATTTGACAATTTTCCAATTGTTTGACAAGAATTTAATTCCACTGGTGTCAGAACATTATTTATTTTATGAACACATTTATTACCGTCCAATATTCCTAACATATGCATCGCATTATATTATATGATTTAAGAGTCGAAATCAGGTAGCTAAATAAATATTCAGCTTGAGCTTACTTCGTTTGACGAATTTACATTTTTATTGGGGCGTTAATATGTTCGATAATTTTTATCATCCCCTTTGAAACTAAATACTTCAACAGGATAAAACCTCATTTTGTTCCATATTCTGGAGGCTTTATATAGAAAAGCGAAACAGATTTTTTTCCTCCCCCAGCTACATATTTAAGTGTTATCTTTCGACTCACTTAATAGTCATTTAACGGCCGTTTGAGCGACATGAATGTTTTTCATCCCCTATTCAGAAGAAAATGTTTATTTATTACAAAGAGGAAATAAGATGTCTTAATGATCTACCATATGCTAAAAATATAAATTAATTTAACAGCGCGTATCAATTTTGTTGATGTCGAAAAATATATTCATTTCGAATTCGCGATATAAAAAGGGCATAAAACATTTATGATTATGAGGGCTTAACAAAGATACAGATTTGGAGGTTTCTTTGACTGCAAAGTTGGTAAACGGCACCCTCCCACGCCCAACATGACTTGGGCGGAATCGACTTGAAAAATATGCAAAGATACACCTAATGGTAGGAATTTTATTCAAATCCCACAGATTTAAAACGGTCCCTTAGGGCGGCGCCTTGGGCGGTCCGCGATCTTGATATCAGTGCCATCCGTGAAATAATATTATCCATATCAAATAATTAAAGCGAACATATAAATAATCTCTTATTTGCACAATTAAATACATTTTCATTGTGATCAATGGGGATATTTTTGTATGACTAATTATGTATCCGAAGCTTGTGTAATTAATCTTTTGCTTTAAATGGACTTGAATGATCCCGAAATAAATTTAGGCTTGTATTGTCACAAAAAAGCGTATTGTGTTTCATAATCAAAATCAAGATGAAAGCATAAACAAATCCTTTCATATATTTTCGGCCGGTGCTTAATTGAAAAGCCATTATGTAAATGCCTTTATAATTGAATGAATATTTTTGGACGCCCCTGTCCTATCGTTTGAGACCACTTACAAAACAAGCTAAAGAAACAGTAAAACTTTTCATGGAAGTCTTATCTCACTTAACGTTTCCGGGTCTTTACGTTGTGAGAATTCGTGTACTCCTCCTCCCACCTTTATCCCAATTTCTTTTCTTCCCTTTCGATTCTTCCACCCCCACATCTCATGCCTTGCACTGATTCCCTCTTTTAAATGCATTCATTTGACGTACATTCTATATTTCTTTCGTCCAAAAATACTGTTTTGAAATGATTTTATTTTTGCTCAAATATGAAAAATTTGTGATCCTACACAAAAGTATCAAAGTGGAAGTGATTGATGCGGAAATACCCATTGTAATGCAAAAGTCTCGTTGCTATCGGAGTTGAGGGAATATTTAAAACTTCTAAATCCTTTTGGGGCTCTCCGAGATGGGGAATAATAAATGATCGGGACAGGTATCGAATTGATAACAACCTTCTTATAGGGACGTGCCATTAAATATCGACCAAACGTCTTTATATTTAAATAATTCAAGCTAATTACCATCAAGAATTTTTATTTGCACACTAACAATCGCTCAATAAGTTCGTAGGATATTTTCACTTCAAATTTTTTCCTCTTCATTTGGCGTCCTTTTATCGCAATTTCTTCAAAAAAATCCTACGAACTTATTGAGTGATGCCTTATATTTGAATCGTTGTCTATAACTATAATTTTATTTGAACTTCGAACCTCATAAAACACGGACTTACATTACACGGTGTTTTCATGGAATCTTATAGCGTCCTATATGATAATTTTCTCGTCTTTATCGCGTGATAGCCGATCGGTTTGTGTTCTTTTAAGTTGTAACCCTAAATAAATTAAATGTACCCCAATTCCCTCATATGTGGAGAGTCTCGAGCCATTGGCTCGAGCGCGTGGACGACTAGTCGGCATCATCTGGGTGAGCCGAAGTGGGACCCTCTTACATCTTAAAAATCTGCTCTGAACGATGTGGCGATGCTTCATCGAAGACCCAGAACATTCCACAGAATAAGATTTCCATCAATAATAAATGTATAAATGAGACGTTTTCGTTTATATTTTAATATTTATTTGACTAAATGTAAATAATTTAAAAAGTTGAAATTTTACAATCAATTTAAATCGAGTCACGGTGCAGGAAACACACAGTTTTTGTTCTTATATTGTTAAAAAATGATTATTTTCGCTCCAGGCGACTGTTGAATATTTTTATCTTAATTATTTTCTTAATCATTAACCTCATTTTAAAAAATATAAAGTAATAGCATATTTGCTGCAAGATTATATTATACACTTGGGTCTGTTTTTATGCGGATTTTTATATGCGATTTTGAAGTTATGCGGTTTTAAAAAATAATGGAACTTATCCCTCATTTTTCTATAAAGCTTTTTTTATGCGCATTAAAAAAAATCTAAAATTAACACTAGTGTAAGTTACAACTGTCATAATGTAGAGTGTGTATAGGGCGATGGGTGAATGGAATTGTTTTTAAACTCTTTTTTTTTCTCTTAAGAATTGCATGTCTCCATATCACGAACTGCTTAAAAAAATATTAGTTGAACCGTCGCAAAGTTTAACCCTTTGAGTAGTGAGCTAATTTAAAATCATGTTAAACTTAGATGCTATATTTGTATGTCGGTCACTTAATTAAATCAATCTGTAAAGACCGTCGCAGCGTGTATGAAAACTGTATTTAAATAAATAAACACTATCGTTGGCATACAATATTTGGTCATTCCTTTGCGTAAACATAAACAATACAAATGAAATACACTTGAAATCGATTCATTATATCGTTCATATATTATTATTAGTCGATAAATTTGGGTTAACGATCTATACAATCATACGATGTACGCAAGATACTCTCTTCATCTCTGTTTCTCTCTAAACTTAAAGTGCAAGACATTCTCCGTCTCTGTCTATCTCCGAGCTCAACTATTACATATATTATAATTTGTATGATTATCGAGTAAAATATATTTTAATAAAGCAATTCTAGGATAAATATGTAATGTTTTTTTGTATTGATTTTTTATAAACTTTTTTAATGCGATTTTTGGTACATTTTATCGCAATGATTTGAAGTTATGCGGTTTTTAAAAATAATGGAACCTATCACTCAGTTTCTATGTAGTTCAAGTCTTTTTTTATGCGAATCTCCGTGGAATTTATCTACCGCATAAAAACAGACCCAAGTGTATATTGTATTAAACGGTTATTACAGAAAATTATCTGATAATAAAATCTTAATATTTTCACTTTCCAGATATTTTTTTTATTGAATGTCAAGGCTTTGCTTTATGTATAAAATTTATTTCGAATTGCTATCGTGTGTAAGTCCATCTTTTATATGGTCGACTTCCATTGCCTCGTTAAACGCTCACATAGGATGCAAAGTTTTGACACAAACAAATCTGACTTAGGAGTTGGCAACATTTGTAGGCATCGCAGGGGATCCCTACCTGCCTCCAGCCAAGCAAACCCATAAATCTGACAAATTTAACATTTTAAGTGGGAGAATGTCATATTATATGGTAGCCACCAGATTAAGGGATTAATCTCGGGGGATCCCGGGCGTCCTACGAGGCCGGGCACGAACGACGTCCGGGATTATATGGGGAAATTTACCCCAAATCCCGCCCTGGAATGTGTGTGCAGACCAATAAAACGGTGTGTCAGAAATATGTCTAGTTTGGACAAAGGATTTAACAAATTTAAAGCAATAAATTATGGGTTAATACGAGCAGATCCGCGCACGTTAGGACGTTAGCCCGTACAGCGCTGTTTTGTCAGTGTACGGGATTTGCTAAATCTATGCGATTTTGTCCCGCAATTTTACTCATTGACTTTATGCACATATTGGTTTACAATTAAAACAAATTAAGCACATAATCTATTGATTTTTGAACATCCAGATTGTCCGCAAAACATCAATACAAACAAACAAAAAAACAGCTAAATGCATCTCAAGAAATATTTTTGTTTGGGCAAATTTCTGAATATTCACCTATAGTATCATATAAATCAGGATCTTCCAAGATAATCCAAACGGATGGCATTTTCCACATCCAAATTTCTTCGTTCGTATATTGACTTTGCAGCTTTTTTTTGCATGCCTCCACAACAGCACATGGGGACGCCCTAATGGAGCTTAATTCGCCCATATATCGTCGGAATGACGTTCGAGCGGAATCGACGTTAATTAATTAATGCATGAGCGTTGTTTTCAGAAAAAAGATCGCTGTGCATTTTGTATTTTAATGACAGAAAATGATAAATAACCAGTCATTATCTCGTTGGCGAACGTCACATCGACAGATAATCAAGCGAATGCCATTTGCCATGATAAATAGATTTATCAGCGAGAATTATAATGATAGAGTTTGGCGTAGGCATTATTACAGAGAAGGATTAAATTTCATAGGAAATTGTAAATAAAACAAATAAACGGCATGCAAACGACCAAGGATATAATATTTTTTTAAATGGCACTGAATAATTATCAATGGCTTTTAATCCCTCAAACTACCATTTGAATCTTGATGGCTGAGATACAATCTAGGCTGGGTGTTAGTTATATACATTATATATGTTTTAACAGTATTTATATATTAAATTCAATTTAATCATGACCTAGGGCGGTGACCTCATTTTCTGTGGTCACTCACTGTTCAAATTATAATGCATACACAATTCATCCAATCAATGATTAGATCTGCGAATCATAGCTTTATGGGGAATATTTTGTAATTCGTAAATTTATTTAAAAAAACTAACAACAACTTTGGTTGTTTTATGACAATCTATGACGAATCATATCCTACGAATTTATTGAGTGATGTATTAGATCATGTTCCCTTCAAACTTTTTTGGCCTATAATCTATGTATACATATTTAGAGTACATGTATGTTTTTCAACCTTTCCCTACCGGTGATGTATTTACTACACCTCGACTCTAATAATGGGAATATCGATATGAAATATAATAGATACGGGGTTCAGAATTTGTGTATTCCTCCGTAATATAATTACTAATCACATCAAAGAATTATAGTAAATAAGTATCAATCTGCAGCGACGGAAATAAATAATTTGTCGGTAAATCGGGAGTTTTTTGACCTTGCAGGTCGGAATTGATCCCTGGGGGTCGGTATAGACCACTTTAGGAATGACTGTGCTAGATCGTTAACATTGAATGTATGCTAAATTAACGACATTTGAGTAAGCTGAATTAATCAATTAATCATGTTATGCTTTTCAAGTTAATTGGAAAATCAAAATTTATTAATTTTTACCTCAAATAAATTATTAGTTTATATAATTTATTTGGTATTAATTATTATAATTGGTTTGAGAATGTCGTGATTAAAATAAATATTACCAAATAATCTTTCTTTGTTCGTATGTAATGCGCTACCATACCGTTCATTAGATTGCAATAAAACTTCGTCCACTTATTGCTAAGGATTGCGCAAATAACATAAGCATAGTTTAATATATAAAAATTAATGTTTGTTTGTCTGCATTTAATGCGCTGACATACCGTTCATCCAATCGTGATAAAACTTTGTCAACTTATTGTTTACACTTGCGGAAATAATATAAGTATAGTAAAAATGAGTTTGGTCACTAATTTTATTGAAAATTAAAGCACCAATAACCAAGCAAAATAATCTCTAATGAAGCGTTGGCAATGCATGGCCCAATATCTCGCATTGACAGCACTGGTCGAAGGATGCTCACATCACCAAGGCATCGGCAGTTATTCCGCGTCCATAAGCCCGACAGGAGACTCGAAATGTCGAAAAAAATTATCAAACGCGATAGCATACCGGTTTTTTATCGTAATTAAAAATATATGAAAGTATTCCAATAAACAGAATTAAAAGACAAACATTTTCCGTCTTTATAATTTTGAGGTATTCGTTAATTGATAATCTTCAGAAATTGCTTGAAGGTGCGTATTTTTCATATTCAAATATCGTTTTAAAATATGGCGAAAAATACAAATTCCGAGGATGTAATTATGGCATTTTGCTCTCGTATATAAAATGGAATACTACTCCGTTGTATGAGAATTGATTTCCGTTTATAGTTTAAACCAATCTACAGAAAGTCCATATGGCCAACAGTGGCTTAATAGAACTGCATCTTCAAGTGGATTAGGTGAATTACCCTTCCAATTATCCAATTGGAGGCTGATTCCTCATTGAAGCTTGAATTTACTCTAATGACACTATAGTATTTTATTACAGACGTATTTTATTGCAATTTAAATTGAATTAGGAATTTCAAAAAGACCGAAGACATTTTTTATTTAAAAAGAGGATCATTAATAATTTTGAGCGGTGAGCAACTATGAAAATTTAAGGACCTGTTTAGGTCACAATTTGTACAGAAGGGATTGCCAAAAATAATACTGTATATTTGTGACATTTTGCAGAGATATTTTATCAATATTAAGTTTTGCAATCGTCAAATAATTTATTGATGATGATATTTTATCACCAGTCATCTTATATATAAAAATTAATTCTTGTTTGTTCGTATGTAATGCGCTGCTATATCGTTCATCGAATTGCGATAAAACTTCGTCCTACTTATTGCTAAAGATTTCGCGAGTAATATAGGTATAATAAAAAAATCAATGTTTGTTTGTTCGTATTTAATGCGCTGCCATACCGTTCATTCGATTGCGATAAAACTTTGCCAAATTATTGTTTGGACTTCCTCAAATAATATAGGTATATTAACATACAGTGGGTCTTATATATAAAAATCGACGTTTGTATGTTTGTTATTAGATACCAGCTAGTATGAAATAAATCTAAAAAAATAGTTTTTTACTATGGTTTCTGAATTAAGCTTTTATACTAAATATTGAATTAATCCCTTCGCATAATGGTTTTGAATTTATCAGATAATAGTATTAAATATGGAATTTAATCGAAAAAGCATTCGATTGTTGGAATTCAATATCTATCCAAATTTAAGCGAACAGCTTCCAATCCGTTGCTGTAAAGTCAATAATGAATCAGGATTATTCGCAGCGTATCGTCCGTTATCCAATTCATTCCGTTCGTTATGCGTCGTTAAACGGATGAACGGCGTTATGAGCAGCGCCATTACCAAAACAAAATGACTTTTAATTTATTTGCAGTTAATATAATCAACTAATAATCTGCATATTTTACGGAAGACCTCCAAAATGATTGTCTGCCGTAATGAATGGATGGCCGTGTGTAATATTAGCGCGAATGATCGACGGGATATTAGAGTTTGTGTCACGAAGGCGTCCCCAGGCTGGGGCGTCCATGGGGTAGAGTCTTGTGGGAGCCGGTCGAAGGTGGCTTTGGGGGGGTTGGGTGGTGGGCTGAGACCTCCAATTAGCGGCGTAGGTATTAATTAGCAGCCACTCGAGTTGGGGCCGCCGGTCGAGTCGCGGCTGAATCAAATCTCCATATTCTTCACCGAGGATCCATTTGATGGGTAATTTGATTCATCCTGCTGCACAATAGGAATTCCAACAATTACATATAGTGCCAGTTCTATTTATATTTGAAATATCAACCAAGAAAATGCATATCGATAAGGACCGTCCATGAATATAACCACCACAACTGCAATATGATCGATAAGGGTGTATTCCCGATTTAATTAATTTTATATGTGCACTCCAAACACTGTAGCTGTATATTGGTTTATTTTATTTAAATTCAAATGACGTATGCTTTATTTATGAATTATATTACTAAGATAATATTCAACTATTTAACGATCGGTGACACAACATGTGTGTCATACTTCCGCCAATGCCGTAATATGTTTTCTTCAACAATTATTAGTCGATCCCATATATAATTTTACTATACCTGGAACTGATGATTCAATAGAATCATGATGATTCCATATGAATCATGATGATTGTTATGATGAGGTTTAGTTGCGGTTCGAGGCTTTGATTTTTATAATATACAATTTTGAATAGAAATCTTAACACATTTTTTGCGGGAGATGTGGATTATATTTCTCGTCCCACTCGTTGTGCACGTTTGACTGTGATCCCAGTCCTTTTAATTTGACTACAGACGTGTATTAATGCTATTTAAACAAAAATATATTTAAGCCGACATCAAATATGGTATCATTTTTGAATATCCTAGAAATCGCACATTTGAAACACATTTTTTTCATATAAATCTTCAAATCAGACCGTTAACACACAAATCTGGAATATGTTATGTTATGATTTTCACAATATTATAAATAGTGTGAAGTTATATGTTGTTGGTGATTTTATTTATATTTTTGTAAATTAATCTAATAAATAGCGGATAATCGCACGTTATCATTGATTCGCGCGACGTGGATACCCCCGCGCTCAGGCGCTACCGGACCCGCAAACAAAGTGTTAAGATGCATTTGAATATCGACATGATATTTTTTTTTTGTAAAGCATATATTAAATATAAGCCCAGTGACTTCCTTGAAATTTTAGAAATACGTTAGGTTGAATTTAAAATATTTTTGTGTGCACTTATTATTTTTATAAAGTTTTGTAATGCTTATAATCATGAATAGGGAATTCAATCCCGGTATCTCGAATAATTTTAGGTGCTCATGAATCCAGGAACTAGTAAACGTAATCCCGAAAAATTCGAGATTGAAATTTTTATCTAAAAGAAATCGTACACCTCACCAGAACGTTGAAGGCTACTTAAATCGAAACATTTTCGCCGAAATCTGAACGCTTGGAAAGAGTGGCGTAACTACTAATTGTCGAGCTTAGGTGACGCCTAGGGACAGTAACTGTGTATACATATATACAGTACATATATGTTTTTCAAAATGTTATATTAACCTTTCCCTACCGGTGATGTATTTACTACACATCGACTCTAATAATGGGAATATCGATATGAAATATAATAGATACGGGGTTCAAAATTTGTGTATTCCTCCGTAATATAATTACGAATCACATTAAAGTATTATAGTATATAAGTATTCATCTGCAGCGACGGAAATAAATAATTTGTTGGGAAATCGGGAATTTTTGCGATCTTTTCCCGATTCCGGTCCCGAGATGGCCTAATGCAATTCTGAAATCTCGGAATTGAAATTTTATTCCCTAATCGTGAACAATCACCACTGACTTCACGTGCAGTTGAGGCAAAATCACGTCCCATATCAATATTCCATAGTAGTTGCTCATATTTCGGTTATATCGGGGCTTCGAATTAGAACGAAACCGAAAACCAGCAATAGAAAAAATATTATTCATAATATCAGAAAGGTAATCCTGTTTGATTCAGTTCGTCATATTTTTTAAATTTTGGAGCGTTCTTACGGAAGCACAATAGACATATGACAGGAGCGCAACCTATAAAATCCCTACAAATATGACCATAAATTGATATTGATAATACTATGGATGAAATTCAAGGGTTAATCGATATTTAAATAAATCTAAAAATGCTTTTTGGTTCATCTAGCGTCAATCATTTCAAAAGGATGGCCTTAAATGATAAGCCTTTTTAGTTTTCCGGTGCGTTTCTGCAAGAACTTCAACTATCACAATTGGAGCATATTTTCACGAAGGCATGTTAAAAAAAAACCTTTTGAGCCCGACGTAAAAGCCAATCCTTTTTGAAGGATTTACGCATGTTAAATGCACTTTAGAAATAAGCATTAATTTCGATATACACACGCAGTCGCCTGTGAAACAAATTTGCAGCACTTCATGTAATCGTAATTGCTTAGAAAGGCGCTTCGTGGTATGTCTGATGCTGCAAAACCATCCTGTTTCATAAAGAACGGCAATTATAAATAAGAGGAGGTTTTCGCAGGACAAGTGTTCCTGTGACAAGCCGCCTGGAAACACTCCCCATAAGACCGCTATAAAAACGCAGAGGGTTTCTTGTTCCTGTTGCAGTGAAACAAAGTCTAACTGATTCAGCTATGCATATTTAAGTGTTTTGGCCCTTTTCATTTTCAAATTGTTCCCCTAATGAGAATCATCAACTCAAATTCGAATAATTAAGCCGATGTAAAATGAAATGAAATTGCTGATCTATTTCATGCAATTAATTATGGATTGTTTTTGAATTTTCTTGGAATTAATTTGAAGTTGAGATGCAATATAAAACTGTGAATGAAACGTGAATATGCCCACACGTCACTCAGTACAAATATGGTGTTTAGTTAATTAACTGAAGGACCCCTACCCCTTCTGGAACCACCCTTGGTCCCCTTTCGGGGCTCCAGTCTCGTGGTGTAAATTAGCCTCATCTCAGCCCCAGCTTCTCACCCTCCGCCTCCTCCTCTGGGGGGTTAATTAAGCTTAACGTCCTCGAGCGAGGCGCATACCTTTGGGTTCAAGCACCGTCTCCGTCTCTAACGCACAGATATTCAGACTGATTGAGAAGCTATCGTTTTAATGTCTCACCTGTCATTGAAAATTGCAAATCCTATTACATCCAGATAATTTTAAAATCCACTTTTCAATTAATTCGCCGAAGCCCCACAGTATGAATCGTCTGCTCGAGTTGGGCACTGTGTCAACAGTTGGTTTTGATAGTCCGATCTGATACGTTGTCTCGAAAGTATTTTATTTAGCTTCAAACATAAGACATAAATCATATTATAACGGCTCAAAGACTTGTATTATTTAATAAATATGATCAAAATAATGATAACATGGATGTATGAGATTCAATCATAATTCGCCGAATCAAGTGTTACTACACTAATTTTATTCCATTTCGACATTTTAATATTAATATTTAGCAATTATAATGTATAAATACGATAGATTATTGATACAATTGCCTAGATTTAGAATTTTTATTTTAAAGGTTCTGGTTCAATTTAGCTTTATTCTGATTTCCTGAATGAAAATCTAAAAATTAAGACTATTAATGATTTATTTTAACTTAATTTCTGCCTTGTTGGTTTAAAAAAATTTTTTTTTCGTGTATCAAAAAGACCCAATGTTTAAAAATACTCTCTATAAATTTCAAGTCGATATAAATTAAATTCGCAAAGTTGTAGGCCACAAAGAGAGGAGAAACTTTAAACACATTTTTATCGAATTTACTTTTTCCAAGCTCACGGAAGTGTTCCCACATGTCCTAGATAAGTATTATTTATGAAATTTAGCAAGCATGTATATAATAAATATCTTCATTATTTGAACTAAAATTATTTTAAAATATTTAAAAAAAATTATGTAATGAACAAAAAACTACAAAAAATGTTGGTAAAAATACACACTTATTTTTTCGATCGCCCACTGATTTTTTATTTTTCAATATTTTTTATTAATTATAGTCTAAGCTATAGACAATATTATACAGAGTAAAACCATGTTTAATTTTTTGACTGAAAATTACCTGTTTAGGACTTATGACTTCCGCGAGTAAGAATGTCATCGCTAGTGCACCGACATTCATGGCTCCTCCTACTCCCACTACCATAATTTATCAAACTTTAAAAAATGTTTTTGTTTTCGACAAAGATCATCTAGTCGACACAATAAATATCAAAATTCTATAATTAATACTTTTTGCATAAAAAATTGTTAAAAAAATTGATCACTTTTTCGATCACGATCCTTTGACATAGATGATGCCATTACTTCTGGTGTTTACACGCTTATGGCTGGGGTTTATATTTATTTATTTTACAGAAGCTTATAAATCTTAAAAAAATCTCTCTGTTAACGAAAACTGTTATCTAAAAGATGAAGTCGTGTTTGTGTAGTATATAATAAAATAGGTAAGCTACCGGTCTAGTGGTTTTTTTTGAGCTAAGCATATAAACACAAATGAGACAACGTTTACAACAAATTTTATTTTACTAAAAACAATGTTGATAGTACAAAATAGGGTCCCCCCTCCCCACAGTAAAAGATTTCCAAATATTTTTACAGAACCTTTTTACAGAGACCCCCCACAGACATTATGATGTTTAGGGCTGCAATCTTACCTGCTCTCTAATAGATCCTGCTAAAAGTATGTGACTATATTTTATTGAGGCTTGCATTACATGATCACATTGAATTGGTGATTAATTTGATTTTTTCCCTTGAAAATGTTCATCCCTTAAGAATGAACAGCATCAATGGCATTGTCAGTGAACCATCGATTACAACTCGCGATAAAGACTTATTAAATCCTTTCAAGCATCGATTATCAATCCCATCGTCTAATTCAGTCGGCATTATTTTAGGGCAGTCGGGTGCACATTGACTTCGGAAATGGCTAGGGGTTGATTAAGTCTAATCGCATTATTGTGCGGCAGGTTTTTCGGAACAAACTCGGAATCTCTTTGAGGTCGAAGTCGAGGTTTACAGCGAACGGAGTACTTGAGGCGAATGAATGAGCTTTCAGCACAATGCGCCCCACCGCACGAATAACAAGAGGTAGACAGAAACACAATTAGGCAGAAAGTTGTTAGGTTTTAGAATTTGCCGAGTGAATAGACAAAGCGCCGCGTGCAACGGCGGTGCGCCACTCGACTGTAAAACATCCAAACATTTTTTTGAAAAAACCAAAAAAAGAAGCGATTTGCTGCGAGATAGGGGATCTTAAGAGTGTATCCGACGGAGCCACACCATCGGCTATCCTTTCGGTGGGGGCAAATTTTGTACACATCACTGTTTCTGATCAATATTATCTATGAGCTAAGCGGTATAAATATTTCCTAAGAATTTACTTTTTTGTTCTGTTTCTAAGTTAACATACCTGGCATGTTAAGAAGATCACAACGGTCAGCCTGTTTGGTCCCGTATGTTTTTCGGCCATTTTGTTCGGTTACAGTAAATTCTTCCCCTGGAAAGGTCATCGCGCGCACCCACCATCTCTCGTTCATGCAAGATCCGTGAAGTTCGTGGAAAGTTTATGGTAGTGATGTGATGAGTCAACAATGTCACAAAGTGGGTTAAGTTGTTTGGACTGACTGATGAAAAGGCAAGGAGTCGGGACTATCAATGATTTCTGACAAATTTGTGCTAAAAATTAAAGAACAAGTGCGAAATGACAACTGTATGACGTTCGTTAATATTCACAAAGAATTTCCTGACATTTCCTGTCGGAAAAATACGAAAATACATAAATACAATAAATTTCATTCCACTGGTGTCAGAATATCATATATTTTATAGAATTCATCCCAAGATTTCAAGTATCAACATGTTTATTGTCGTCCAATATCCTTAACATATGCATCGCATTATATGATTTAAGTGTCGAAATCGGGTAGCTAAATAAATTTGCAATTGGAGCTTCCTTCACTTGAATAATTTATATTTTTACTGGGGTGTTAATATTATTAATAATTCTTGCGCAAAGGTGAGGCGTGAGCGATTCAAAATCCCTACGCAATAGTGCTCTTAGTCTGAGCAGATTTAAATCTCCAGATTAACACCGACATCTTCCATTTCACTTCAGGTGCGATGTATTATTTTAATAGCGCCATCTCTTGTGGCCCTGCGGAGACATTTCACCTGCATACCGACCGATCGCTTCTTGCGCGTGCACCGTTGCCGGTTGGGGGGTGACGCACAGAAGGCGGGAGTCGGGAGAGTGGTCGGTTAGCCTTGGCTGCGGGAAGTCGTCCTTCCTGCAGCCAGATCTCTCTCTCGTGTGGAATAAATAGTTATTTAGAGAAAATAATCCATATCACACCTCCTTGCGCATTTGAAATTGAAGATGACATAGCGCTCACTCAGCAAGCGACCCAGACATAGTGAATTAAGTTGATTATGAAATTTGAGTAGCCTTTTTTGATTGGTTATAAAGAAACTACCCGATGTTTATTTAAGTTAAGCCTATTTCGTCTATGATCGTACTAAAATTGCATAGAAGAAAATATGGATTAAAATTGATTACCATATGGTCAAGCTCATTTTAGCTGAACATTTTTTTTAGAATCCATAGGACTTAATTTTATAAAATAATGTTTCAATTTCTTTTGTATATTATTGCCCATATGTGCGGCGTATATGTGTCTTCCGACGAGTCTACTGCCACTCGGTCCCGATACCTAATATTTCAAAGAGACTTTGTGAGTTGGCATTCACGTACATGTCCATGACTTCTCGATTGGACTTCATGGCTTCGTTTCAAAAAAGAATTAAAATCTTTACATAAATAAAAATATTATATTTTTCGAAGGGAGGCAAAATTTTGATGATGACGTGCATCCAAAAGCTTTCAATCGATTATACTGCAAATAAATGTCGTTTTTATGCGCATAAAATATTGCGAAGTGAAATTTTCTTTGGGCAAATTGAGCTCTCGCCCCCAATGGCAACTATCCGACGAAACCTTATTACCCCTTATTATTATGTCGAGCTCTATAGAGATACAAAATCAAATCAAGGGAAACAATGCGACAGCAATTAAACTTGGAGGGAAACCAAATTTTCCTTTTATAATCGCATGGAATAAGTGGAGAGTGGAATACATTCGCGGCGGGCTCATTGTTCCGATGGTGTCTGATGAGCAACGGGAGGTCTCCCTCTGAACCCTCTGACACGCTTCTTACCACATCTTCACTCAGATTTGGAACGAAGCCCTTTCCTGATTTTTTAATCAGATTATACTTCATAACAATCATTTGATAACATTTTGCTTGAATTTTTTGTAAAATATCTCCCTAAACATGTAAATCAATGTACTTAAATAAATGTTTAAATCTAAAATATAATGCTGAATATTAATTCTGCATATAATCCTCTTGTTGAAGTCTGAAAGCAAATTCAGCTAACACTTTCAACATTACATATTCTTCACACAAGTTCGAGTGCGCCAAGTTACCTACGTACTAATTTCCTCGATCGAGTTTCATAAGCTGGCTTATTGTCGCAAAACTGTCTTAGTCTCTTCATCGTCTTCCCCATCCCTCCTGATAAACCGGCAGCAGCCTCTTCCTGCCCCCCAATGCTCGTGTGAAAAGTTCCAAAAGCTTCGAAAGGTGATATGAATATTAATGAATCGTCGGAATTATCTTGGCTCAATTCGAATGGAGCCAATATAATCGGGGGACGAATGCACGTATTAAGAGGCATTTAGGAAAATCGCACAACGACACTATAAATAAGATTTGAAAAACGCAGAATATATCGTCGAACTTGGTTATAACGAGCAACAATAGATCGAACGACTTAAGCATTTTTATTCATATAATTTTTAAAATCGGCTGGATTTCAGAATTGGTCGGATGTCGTCTATGTTTGACCCTTTGAATTAGTGATCTAATTAAAATCTTCATAATCTTAGATGCTATATTTGCTTGTCCGCTACTTATCGTCTGAAGCTTGTATTTAAATAATGTCGATAACACACAATATTCGGTAATTTCTTCAAGTAAACATGAACATGTATTTTTATTATTCATTCGATGATAAAATAATTTCCAATTGGAAACCGTAAATCAATAAAAAAAATATTGACCCTGTCACGATCAATTTGCATCGAGACACGGTTCAGGAAACACGTATTATGCGAACATTAGGATGTGAGCGTTGTGAATTCATTGCTATAGTTTTGAATATTGTCATTATTGGAATTTTAAATCATTATAAATTTACATGTTCGCTTTTTATTTATATGTTTGCTACTTATCATCCGTATAATCTATCAGGACCGTCGCAGCGTATATGAAGCTTGTACATAAATAAATAAACACTAGTGGATGGCACACAATATTTGGTCATTTCTTCAACTAAACATAAACAATACATTTGAAATCGATTCATTATATTATTCACAAATCATTATTTGAATTTGGGTTAACGATCTATACAAGCGTACGATATACGCAACATACTCTTTCCGTTTCTGTCTCCCATTCGCAATCTCCGACCTGCAAAATAATCTCTCCGTCTCTGTTTATCTTTAAACTCGACGTGCAAGACATTCTCCGTCTCTGTCTGTCTTCGAGCTCAACGTGTACGAATGCTCATTATGAGTCACTGGAATTCGGACACTACATTGTGTCTTACCTCTTTGAGGGATTAAAAAAGCAGCTCATACCCATAGGATCAGCTGAGGTCACTCCGTTTGAAATTACTAATAAATATTTTTTTTATATACAGTATGGGGAGACGCAGATTGCGGGAGTTGTTTCTATATTATAAAATCTTTATATCCCATCTGCATAAATTCCATGTCTTTCCGCGGCCAAGACAATCGGTCGGACCCCAAGACTTTTTCAATATGTGTCTCTTTGCATTACAATTATAGATCAATTTTTTTCTGTTGTAGCTAATTAAGAAGAATTTAAAAATATGTTTTTAACATATGGATGTGATATTAATTTCTCACTGAATGAAATCAAATTCAATTTATTTTATTAAAAACTAGTTAGAAGTAATAATTCTAAAAATATTGTTCGAAATTTGAAAGACTAATTTTTTTTAAATTAGGAATGATATTTTGTTGGTTTTATTATAAATATGAACAAACATACAAACATTGATTTTTATATATAAGATCTACTATAAGTTAATTGTACTATACCTATATTATTTAAAAAAGTGCTAACAATACGTTGGCAAAGTTTTGTTGCAATCGAATGAACGGTACGGCAGCGTATAAAATACGAACAAACATTTTTTTTAATTTTTGTATATTAGACTATGCCTATATTAGTCGCGCAATTCTTAGCAATAAGTAGACGAAGTTTTATTGCAATCTGATGGACTAAATGGCAAGCGCATCACATACGAACAAAGATTTAAATGTATTTATATACAAAATAGAATACATTCAAAGATTCAACAGCGTTATAGATTCTTTCCCCAAAAGGTCCCGCATGAGTTTTATCGAGTACATAAGACGCTTGCATATTAGCATTCGTACAAAATGGTTGCGTATTCGAATTTGCATAATACAATTTGAGCATTGCTAAATTGTGTTATCCCATACCGGGAAACCTTTACGGAACTTTAAATTCACAAAGACTGTTAAAATAACATTTTCCGGGGAAGTTTCGCCCCATAAAACATAGCGCCTCCACAGTAGACTTAACATTTCACTGATATCTCGAACCGGCCCCCCCGGCGCAGAACTCACCCCCCATCCGACATATAACTTTTAATGCCGCGAAATGTTATCGTCGCTGGCAGCCGAAATCTAGAAGAAAACCTCTTCATTTTCTTCCCGCCGATTTGTACAATTCCGACATTATACCCCGGCAATAATAATAATAATTGCCGAGACAATGACAAAGAGATAGAGTATGAGGGGGGGAGCAATAAAAATAATAATCCATTTTACGACCTCTCGTCTACGGGCGAACAAACCGAAATCGGTGAAATGTTTGTTCGCCATATTATTAATTTTACTGTTTGCCTTTATAATGCGACAACTTTGTGCTTTAATATTCGCTATCAGAGCTTTTTATATGGCTTCGTAATTTTAGACGCTTTTTTGTTGTCGAGAAAAACAGGATTGATACCATAGTATTTTTTTGAAGCACTTAACCCCATTAAAATTTATTGAATTCTTCGAAATTTTGGGATTCTTCTAACACAAAGGCGGTTGTCTATTTTTAGCGTGTAAATCATTTATACGAGGTTCATCCAGAAAGTAAGGTTACAACAATTATGTAGGATCTGAAAATGACCTTTTGGTCATAACATTCGAGAGATAAGACCTTACTTTTATAGCCGTAGAAGCATTTATCATAAACTTAATCGATTCACACGATTTTTAATGCCCCGTGACTATAGGAGGGTCGACTGTACTTTGATGTGATTCGTACTTATATTACGGAGGAATACACAAATTCTGAACCCCGTATCTATTATATTTCATATCGATATTCCCATTATTAGAGTCGAGGTGTAGTAAATACATCACCGGTAGGGAAAGGTTAATATAACAATTTGAAAAACATATATGCACTTTATATATGTACCCTACATACAACTTACTATAACAAAGTTTTTTCGACACAATATCAACAAGGAGACTTTCAGAAAATTCTTCGTGAAGGTCGTGAAGCGTCATAAACGGTTATTTTGCACTTGTTCTTCAACTTTTTGCACAAGTTCGTCCAAAATTACTGATGGACTCCCATTCTTTACCTCGTCATTATTTTCAGTACGATATTTTCTCAACAACCTCATCCACTTGTATTGTTTCGTTGGAGCGTTGATTCCCATACCTCCCGGTAGCAGGAATGCGCAACGACTTCTCCATCGAAGCAATTTACTATGACTGCACAAAATGGTCGACAAACACGCGGAATTAAACAAACTGACCCCCCCGGCGTTATGGACCTTTGTAATCTTACATTTTAGATGACTTTTGTATATTTCATAATGAGAGTCTAGGCACTTGCCTAGTTCCTATTCCAGAAACTTCTTTCTAAAGTACTTGTTGACATTTTTCTTGATCATTTATTCGCTTTCTTCTATTCTCTAAAGGTTCCCATTTGGTTTGTACTTGGCAGCATTACTGAGCAGATTAATTCGCCAGGAGGCAGAAGTTGGGAGAGTCGACGGTTAGCCTTGGCTGCGGGAAGTCGTCCTTCCTGCAGCCAGATCTCTCTCTCGTGTGGAATAAATAGTTATTAAGAGAAGAGAGTCTTTCTATTCGACGCCCGTCTATTCCCATCTATTCTTCCAGCAACATCACGGTCCGACGTGGTAGGCGGGGAACCACCCAGGTATTTTTTTAAAACTAGGTTGCACTCAAAACATACGTGGCATATATTAAATACACTTTCAACATCAATTATTTCATTAAGCTTAGGCCATTAGTTTTCGATGCATTTAATTTAATCGTTTTTAGATTAAATATGTTGCAATAAATGAAGGCATGAAAATGAGCATTCAGTACAAAATATATGGTATTTGTAGTTTTGAAAATATGCATTAATTTGCCAATACAGGGTGCAGCAGGGAAACTACCTTATTTTAAAATTGAATAATACAAACAGTATAAAAATATCAGCTCAATTTATTCTTTCATATTATAGAGAAATATTTAAAAAATATATTTATTATATTTACAAAATTATATCATTAAGGTGGACTCCCTTATGGTCAATGTATTGAGATCCACTCTTTCCAGCATATCAACGGATATGTTGTCGATAACAGCTAGAATATTGTTCTTTAATTGAGCCAGAGTTCTTGAATAGTCAGTAAATAAAAACTTTAAATATTTTTGTAACTTTATAAAAAATAATTATATTGATATTTCTCACATTATTTATGTTATTCATTTTTAAAATAAAGTAGTTTCCCTGCCGCGTCCTGTATAAGGCCATAGAGGACGATCGATATTGCTCCTATGATATATTAAGTTCATCTGCACCAATTCCAATTTTAATTACTTTTGACGATTCGAGCAATATCGCATTACAGCTGCCAGAATAAATCTGGACATATCATCTGTATCAAGTTAGCAGGGTTGAGGGTAGTTTGTCCTCTCGCCTGCCATTTGTTTTAGAAAATAATTAAAATCTTCCCCTTGATGCCGCCCCAAATTACATGGGGAGCTTCGCATCCCAACACAAACAAATAACCCTTTATCGGCATCGCCACCCTTATGCCAATTATGCAACTCGTGTATGCATGCACTCATACGTTTTTGCCGTGCATACAAACACAAACGTCACATGCAGGGTAAAGATGGACTCAAATTTTGTGGACAATGCAAGAATACCGATCCGATCACAATTGCAATGAAATCCATGCAATACTATAGCAATAAACATCGATTCAAGTCGGCAGCACTGACATAATTGGCGTTCATTTTGACATTTTACCAATCGACGCTTTGAAATAATTCCATTTAACAACCGATCGATTTTTACAGATGAATCGAAGTAAGAAATTTGAGTAAATTTACTCTCATCCGTTCTACTTAAGTCAAGCAATTATAAGTTATCAATTAATACAATCTGTACTTTATTGCATCGCTGCTAATATTAAATTTAACCCCTTTTTGCATTTAAATCTACATCGAAAGGGGTAAATCCTCATCATAATGGTGGTGAATTTTATTTCATTATAAGCCGTTCGATGTTTCAAATGCATGCTTGCATGCAAGGAAATACGTAAACATTATAACGAAAAATTGCATACACATATGGATTAATTTATTGTTAAAAACAAGCCAAATTATATCAAAATCAACACTTGAACTACGGACATTTATATGAAACCTAAATCAGGATTACTTTATTTTATCAATAACAGCAAAAAGCATAATAATCTGGATTCTGGATTACTTTTCAGCTATTACGTTATAGAAGATTCAGGAATTTATACTAGCTAAATCTAAAACATTGAAAACTTTGAAGTAGATATTTTCTTGTACTGATTCTAAAAAGTCTATGCCAAATCTCGTCTTATTTTGAAATTCAACCCTTTTCTTCAATTATGATGGATTTGTGTTTTTAAATCAATATGTTTTTTGATTAAATTTACCCTAAAAAGCTGTTATTAATTTTTTTGTGTAATATATATTAAAATGGGCTTGTTACTTGTCTAGTGGTTGCTTTACGTTACGTGTAGATATACACACAGAGAAGAGGCGACATGGCATATGCGTGTAGCGTCTCTATAATGTATGCGACAGGGATAGAGAGACCTTAAATAATTTTTCATCTCTTTCCGACCAATTTTAGCTTAAAGTTTCACTTTTCGTGATGCTCAGGCCAATTTGGCGAATTTATTTCCGTTATTGTTGTAAAATTCATAACTTCATTGTGGAAGGAATAAATATAATAAGAAGAAGAAATTTATAACGAGTAATCTTACTTTTGTAATCTTCTACAATATATAAAAATGAATTCTTGTTTATTCGTATGTAATGCGCTACCATACCGTTCATCAGATTGCAATAAAACTTCGTTCACTTATTGCTAAAGATTACGCGAGTAACATAGGCATAGTCTAGTATGCAAAAATAAAAATTTGTTTGTTCGTATTTTATGCGCTGCCATATCGTTCATTCGATTGCGATAAAACTTTGCCAGCTTATTGTTTGTACTTGCTCAAATAATATGAGTATCGCACAATTCATTTACAGTAGATTTTATATATAAAAATCGATGTTTGTATGTTTGTTCATATCTAATATATAAAAATAAGTTGCGTTTCCCGGCTAATGCTCGGGCGAAATGGGTTGATATGCGCGTTCATCGGATTGAGACAAAACTTGGTCCACTTATTGCCAAGGGATCAGGGGGTGACATAGGCATAGTACAATTAACTTACAGTAGATTTTTAATTCAAAACTTAATGTGTGAAAGTTGTTGATTCTGACGTGTTTGAGATTATGCGTTGCTAAGGCGTTGCTAAGGCTATAGGTATATAGTACCTACAAGTTGCAGTAGGAGGCGTCGTGTCGTCGTCACATACAACACATACGTCAAACGTCAATGTCATTTGCAGGTTAACCATCGGCGTGAGTCAATTATATCCAAATTATTTATCGCAAGCACTTTTAAAATGCTTCATTTCATTCATCGCTTATTCACGTACGTAACAATCGAAAAAATACGTTTGAGTGTTATCCGATCAAAATCAGACGACCAACGTGCAACGAGAATCGAAAGTACATGTTGATTTGAATATTGCTGCATTTCAATATGATATTCATTACGATTACAGTTTGCATCCCAGTGTAAAATGGATAAAGTTTAAATCCTGTTAACGGGGGACAAATTTATTGGTAAATTGAAAACGCCTTCATTTCGACACAATGAAAACAAACAAACCTAACCTAACCAGATTTGAATTTAAATTTAATTTAAAAAATAAAAACAAGAAACAAATGAATAATTCTTTTATTTAATAACAATATGTTGACGTTGAAATCAACAATATATGGATCTTCTTTTTCATCGAAAACATTCAAAGCTCATACCAACGTCGGATATTGTCGTGCAAATTGTACATGCAAATAGGCAGTGATATGGCAGTAGTCAGTATTAAAAGACTTGATGCGCGCAACGATCGAGTTCAAACTCAATTTCAAACAGGTAGATATATCAGCAGTGACGAGGCTCTTTGGCCTATTTTGAGCTTCCTAATTCACAGAAGCAATCCGAATGTTGTTCATCTCAGTGTTCATCTCGAAAATGGACAAAGGCAGACACTGCAAGAAATGTTGCTGCTGAACCAACACTTGCGCTGTGTGAAGAAGATGTATTTGCAGAGACATTACGCACAAGTTCCTAACTATTTTACATGAAATACTACATCCGAGAATTTTCAACGACGTAAGCAAGGGATGCGGCTATCGAAATCTGTATTCATCTGATGCATTGGGCCGTATTTACACATTACATCCAAATAAAGCCGAGTGTTACTATTTATTTATTTATAAATTTTCAAGAGAAACTTACAGCTATTACAGAAATAAAATAATTAAGTAGTTAAACAGAAGCCATTTATAAGTTTCTTCAGCTAACGAGGAATTTAAGAATGCTTTTGGTTAATGTCAAATGTCATACTTCATTGAGAAAGGTCGAACGGAAATTAGAACATTACTCGCCATCATTTTAACCACATGTCCGTCACCCAACCCGAAAGATTTGTGGTAAAAATTCAGAGAGGATTTGAGCGAAGACATTTTACACACCGTTAGCAATGACAATTCAATTGAGTTTTCGGACAATATTTTCAATCAAGCTCTGATCGAAATCGAAGACATTTGCTTAACCATCAACATCAAAGAATTCGTTCTGCACTTGAACAGCAGTACAATGCTAATGATTTGGATGCATTTGTCGAAGCAAACGAACAACTTTTGCTTGCGGAACAAAAATTGACCTACGATACAATTACAAATGATCTGTTCTTCCTTGATGCGCCTGGCGGTACTGGAAAAACGTATCTCATCACTTTACTATTGGCTCACATTCGATCTCAAAATAGAATTGCTTTAGCCCTTGCTTCATTAGGTATTGCGGCAACATTATTAGATGGTGGACGAACAGCGCATTCGGCATTCAAATTGCCATTAGATATGCATTTATTGGAAGCTCTGACATGTAACATTCCTAAAGTTTCTGACATAGCTAAAGTTTTGAAAATTTGCAAGGGGATTATCTGGGACGAATGCAATGCTTGATCGAACTCTTAAAGACTTACGATCAAATGCAAAACCGTTTGGTGGCGCTCTTATTTTATTATGTGGCGACTTTCGACAACCTCTTCCAGTGATGCTTTCATCGACACCAGCTGATTCTTGCCTCAAAGCATCGCATCTTTGGAGAGACGTGCGAAAACTGACATTAAAGACAAATATGCGCGTACATTTGTAGCGTGATGCGTCGGCAGCCACATTTTTAAAACGACTATTGAACATTGGTGAAGGAAAAGTGCATGTTGATGCTACCAAGTTTATTTCATTTCCATCGAACTTTTGCGTTGTTGTGCCATCCATCGATTTACTCATTCAGAAAGTTTTTCCGCAGATTTTTAGTAATTATAAAAATCATTATTGGCTTTGCGAACACCGACGTCAATACAATCAACCACATAATACAATAACAAATTGCAAATGATTCTGTTACCTACAAATCGATTGATAGCGCCATGAATGCAGACCAAGTTACTAACTATCCAATCGAGTTTTTAAATTCGTCAGATCTTCCTGATGTGTCACCTTACAAATTGGAACAAGACTCACTATGAAGAAATTGATGCCGAATATCATCGAAACAACTATATATTCTTAATGGAAAGTCGAAAGGAGAAGATGTGCTCATTCCCACCGACGTGCAATTTGATAAGAGACGACTGCAGCTCCCCGTTGGACTTGCATTCTCAATGACCATCAACAAGGCACTTCAAGTGTGTGGAAGAATCTAGAAAATCCACGTTGGACAGCCGAGAAATTTATTTGTATTTGTTAAAGACGGAAAAGCCAAAACTATTCTCTACCCTAAAGCACTTAGCAGAACAATTAAGTAAGCAAAATGTATGCTTTTAATATTTTTTTCTTTATATATCATTCAATATCAATAAATGTATTAATTGTCGGAAAAAATATCATTATTTATATCATTGCTAATTAAACAAGATAACTCTTTCAAATTTCAAATGGTATTTTTAGAACTATTTCTTCTGTGGCAGCAACGCGCCGGGTACCAGCTAGTTTATAATAAAACCAACCAAATAAAATCAATATAGTTTCATCTTGACATATGGAATTTATTATATAGAAATCAATTCCACGCAAATTGATATATTTGATCTCTTTTTAACACCATAAACGCCGCACGCATAGATATGCACGTTTCATCATTTAATGTTTATACATTAAAAAACGCGTTAAATTATATTTTTACTTAAACGTATTTATTCAATTTGCTGTATACAGATGTGAGCTGTGAATTGTCATTCGTTTTGCCAAGCAAATCAAATTGAAAGCTTCAAAGTCACGAAGAAGCATGATTGTAGGCTGCCATATTAGTCAAGTAGTAACTGTGGTGCTTTCATCGTCAGTTACATGTATTATCATCAATTATTGCGATGGTCCATCGTTAATTAATCAGTGTGCAAGCATTGTTCTAGCAAACAGTTCTGGCAACCGATATTGATTTAATGACGTTTAATACGATACTGTTGATGTTGTGTGTCGCCATCAGCCATGTCGACATATCGCAAACATAATTATTGAAATTCGATATTAATACCGGCTTCAGTTTACGGGAAATTGTTAAAAAAAACATCCCTTCGCCTATATAATAAATTTCATCCAATACGAAAAAATGTTGATGTGATGCAAAAGCAATGTGCTAATTTCCCAAAAGGAATTGAAAGTTTCCCTATGATAATATTCAACGGGTATTCTAAAATATGCCCAAATTTTTTTCATAAAAGAAGTGATAGGAGTTTCATACAATATGGTGACCATTTTGCATAAACGTTTGTGTTATCACGCCTGATGTGTTTCAAATAATAATTTGTGAGTTGGCCGGCCTGCATACTATCAAAAATACAGTGCCGTGTAATATAATTTCAAATAAATATACATAGAATTCATAAATTTATAATAAGAGGTCATATAGCCCTCATATATAATCCTATATTGTATTAAGGATCGTCAAATTTAGATCCAAATGATATACAAATGATGGGCGAATAAATGTGATCTATAATTGCATTAGCGCTTTGGCGAACATGTATGCAATGGTAGCCGAAAATATGTTTATGCACAAATATGATATAAATGTCGGTCTTTATTTACAAACAAATTCTGTTTAAAAAGTATATTTTAAAGATGCGGTATAATATTAACATTTTACATTCCGGAGTCGGGGCGAATTTTGCACAAAATGCATTAAACGCTCTTTTTTAAGTAAAAATAATGTAATACGCTAATAGATAAAACGAAATTTAGCTGGTGTCCTTAAAACAATTTATTGCAGTTATAAATGTAAACATAACAGAGGCTTTAAATCTGTGGCGTGTGCACCAGAGTGATAAAGTGCAGTTATATTAATTATATGATCGGTTGTTCCGTTGAACTTATCCAGTTGATTAGTAATCCCGCGTATGTGCGTTCAGATTCGATTGATTGATTAAGTGCAAGAATCGGAGACAGGCGTCTTGCATAACATCATACATTCGTACATTGATGGTAAGGTACACCTGAACTTCTAAATATTCGCAAAGAATCACTTGTATTTCTTTGATGGAATGCAATATTTAAACGATTATTTTTCATAGAATACTAAATAGAGAGTCTATAAAAATAAAACTATAGGGTATGAGATCTTCTTAGATCGTTGGTGCTCTTCTTAGAATCATAATAAATAATATAAAACCAAATATATTAATTATATACTTAAAACTCAACTTACTGACAAAAGTGATTCTAATCGAAACGCTATTGTATCAATTGGTCGAGGCAATTCATTTATTGGTATACACACTTGATTCATGCAGCGCGGTCTTGAGAGAAAAGTGTTAATCTGAATTTAAAATTAACTCACTAATCAAAGCGTTAATACTTTTTTGGACTATACAATAAATGTTTAACTAAATGATTCTGGCTTTGATTTATATCGGCGTGTAGTTTCGTAAACAGTTTGAACAGATAAACTTAAAAATACGGAATGCTCCTTAACATCTTAACTGAGTATGACGAAATATTTCGTCATTCCAAAAAATCAACTGTAGCGAGTATGACGAAATATTCCATAGTTTACTATGGACCTGACGAAATAATTTCCCGTTGCACATACACCCTTTTTACATGCGCAAAACTAAAAGGTTAAGGATATTCAGAAATGACATATGGAACCCATCGATCCAATTTATCGCATTGTTAGCATTATTTTCAAATGTTACGTCATTCCCATTACACGTTAACGCGGTTACGGACTATAACGTTAATTTTTTCACTACGCATAAACACGGGCATGAATTGTAAAGTGTTAAAATTAAAAATACAATAAATACCACATGATTGCAACAAAGCGAGATTAATGCATATTTATTGTGTTATCAAAAGTAAATGATCTCCACACGATATTATTTTGGCCTCAAATGAATGATTAGTAAATGTAAATCATCCCAAATTTGTCTGTACAATGTTTTTTCCATACTCTAAATTTGAACTATTTATAAAATGTTACTATTTTTTAAAGATATTGCTGATTGTTTCTTGTGTTGAAATGAAAATATCGCCTAAAATTATTAACATTTAATATATTTATATTCATATAAATAATTTCTGCAAAGCATAAATTAATTTAAATTTTTTTTTAACCCCTTCAACGTTATGTTTTACTGTTAAAAGTGTCATCCGTAGTGACACGATGTTTTTGCCGCTGGCGGATACATACGTCATATCCAGTATACGAAAAAAGTATATCATCAAGTTCGAACAAGTCAGTTCCCGAGATAAATCATTCTTACATTTAACGTACACAACACTGCGATCAGATATATCCGTCATTTTCAATTGAGGTTTAATTAGCTTTCACAATGCGGATATATCCGTCATACCCACTTTGCATGGACTTTGATCATGACGGATATATTCGTCATATCCACTTAAGGCGTTAAATACCCAGATTTTTTTCTTAAAATAAATTTTTTGAATAGCTCGATTAAAATATGTATTTTTCTACATAATTTCCTTCGTTATAAACAAAAATCCATTCGATAGAATGCTTCTTGATCCTGTCACGTAAGAAAGAAGGCGAGAAGTAGCATCCTCTGTTGCGCAACGCATAATTATTCGTTTTCTCATAAATGAAAACGTGAAATCAAGTGAAATTTTGATTAGACTTGAGGCATAGTTCGGCCCAAATTCTTCGACATTGCTAAGAAAATATAAACACAAAGCAAAATGAAGAATAAGGATGGAAGGCTGAAGTTTGTAGTTATGTCCTGTAAATCGTTTATTAATAATATTAAATTAGTATTTATATTATATTAATAATATCACAAGAAACTCACGCGTCGTCCTTGATCCAACTGACCATCGAACGTCCTCCTGTCCCATGCGACAGATGGCGCTACAATATCCTCTTTGAATCCCAAATATATCCTCGCTTAAATACTGTTCTATCATTTCTACCCAATTTTTCATTTTAATAAATTTAATATTAATAAATATGATTTATTAAAAAAATATTTTAAAATTATTCCATTGTGCAATTTTTGATTCACGATGGACCAAAATGGCTTTTTCATCATTATTTTATGGCCATTCGATGTGACGATGCCCTGATAAATGCACACATCATTCTGGTAACGCCACACAACTCTCTGTTACGGTTCGACATAAACATGAATAGGAGTGGCATAAAAAGCACCCGAGGGTGTGTAAAGTAGCGTAATAGTGTCATACAATATTATACAGTGGGGTAGTTCAAAAGATGAAACACACCTGTGGTCACGTTCACAAATTATTAACATGGCAATATTTTCAGATATCGTAAATCTTAAAGATGTTTTTTTTTTGTGGGGGTGGCGAATAAATTGAATAAATGTCATTTTCGCGAGGGCGATATTTGAAAATGACCTCTGCGCAAAGCCTATTAGAGGTATGCCCATGGTAAGGATTAGGAGTCTTCATGAGAGTTGGAGGTAGGCAAAATTTGCGGCGCGACACTCCCAGTTCTCCAGACTAATTGAGTTAATATTTGGTTATCTCACATTGGCACACTACGCCGGGATGCTACCCTTAATCCGGACAGACACTTACTAAAAGACGAGCCAGGGTCGTCGATATGGTCTTCCGTAAATCCACATATATTTTTATTCAATTTATCATCTATTTAAATCAATAATTCAAAGCAAATTGTAATGGATAAAATAAATCTGAATTTTATGTGTTGATAAAGCATTGCTTTTTAATGAGAAAAATACCATTCAAGCAAAGCAATGACTTGATTAATGTCATTCGGACTATGTTCCATCATCATATTGCATCAACATTTGATCTTGATTCAAAGTGATTATCGCGTTTTCTCAAAGACGATCAACGCGTCCATAATTCAGAGCGCTGTTTAGAGCCATTTCAGCGTAATACAAATGTTTTTTTCATGCGGTATGCAACAATGGATGAAACGTAGATCCATTACTATACTCCAGAGTCAAATCGACAGTCAGTTAAGTGAATCAAATAAATAAAGCCGTTATTGTATTATGTATTTTATAGTCATCCTACGAATTTATTGAGTGATGTGTTCCTATACTTGCATACGCGACGTAAAATAATGCTTTTAATGTTAATCTAATTATTTTAAAATTGAATTAGTCAAAGCCCAAATCCTCGGCGAGCATTCTTTGTGAGCGACACTGATGTCCATCCTGGCGAGCCTAATTTCACCAGTAAATCTCTAACGGATGCTTATAAGGGTTAAATTTGGACCGTCGTCCTCTTTGCGCGTACACTCACCCCCATAAGTGTAAAACAATTATTCTCCGTATCATTTTATCATCAAAGCCATATTAAAACGCCGCATGCACACATTAGCTTAATAATTCATCAAAAATATCATTTAAATTTGACACATACACGCTCAGTATATTTTCTAGTTTTATATAAAATATTTATCTCATTCTCAATGCTAGAGCCTTTATAAGAGGGCGATTCAAATATAATCCGGAATTTTGCTAGTATTTATAATTGTTCCTTTTAATAAAAATAAATTTATTCCATCGGATAGAAAGCTTCCTATATAGAATTTGTGTTTTATATTATATATCATTAATAAATTTGTAAAGCAAAATTCCGGATTATATTTGAATCATCCACATACCTAAGAATACATAATTATATGCATTCTAATTTTCTTGTTTTTTTAAAAGTATAAAATGTATTTTTTATTGAGTTTTTCGATATTTTTTAATATGAACTTTTTGAAAAATTTAAAGTGCTTTGCAACTAGTTTTTGAAGTTTAACCCCTTCAAAGTTACGTATCACTATTAAAAGTGTCATCCGTAGTGACACGATCTTTTCACTTCTAGCAGATACGTACGTCATATCTAGTATACGAAAATAGTATATCATAAAGTTCGAACAAATCAGTTTCCGAGATGAATCATTCTTACATCTAAACCATACAACACTGCAATCGGACATATCCGTCATTTTCTATTGAGGTTTGCTTAACTTTCACAATGCGGATATATCCGTCATACCCACTTTGCATAGACTTTGGTCTTGACGGATATATACGTCATATACACTTAAGGGGTTAAGGACGTTTTTTTTTAAGTTTAAAATGCTTAAATCAGCCAAATTAAGTTTCCCGATTCGTACTTCTATGATTATGCTAATTATGGCTTTTTAATCAAGTAAATTGGACTAGAAAAATTAAGATTTACATCGAGAAGCCATTAGAAGACACCAGGAGGCTGGGACTTTGAAAGACAGGAAAAGATCGGGCCGTCCAAAATCTAGATTTTATAGCTTTATCATATTTTAGTCCAAAAATATTTTTTTAAAAAATCTGTCATCTTATAAGACGACGATTGTGGACTCCTTAGTTGGGCGCAAAATTTTATGAAAATATTTTATATAAAATTATGAGTTTTTTCACCCAATAACAAGTGTTTCCAAACTTATTGGCGGGGTCAGTATCAGATAAAAAAATTTCAATGAGATGCTTTGCTCAAAAGTAAACATTTATATATCCAAGGGCATATTCCTTAAACTGTTAATGATCTACAAAAAATAATTTTGGGGTATTAAAACGTCCACCCAATGATCATAATCGTACTTTATATTTCCACATGTTAAATATCTTAAAAACGTCCCTCCAAGGGCAAAAAATCATAATTCCCAGCTTAAAATGAAATTGAATATGAATGTCAAAATGAAACTCGGACAGTATTTTTTTTTCAAATGTGATATTTACAAAATTATTTAAGATAAATTAAACGATTATTAGATATATTAGATTAATTTTAGGCTAGTTTCATTCAAAATATATCATTATTAATTCAAATCAAATCGCATATCAACCAGAATGATTTAAAATTGAATTAAAGTCATATAGATAAATTTATGATTTTATCTATAATATTTTTTACCATCCTATTAAGACTATAGTCGGTCTTTGAAGTCAAAATCCGAAATCGGAGACCAGAAATCAAATGTGCCCGGTGTACTAGATTAACCACTCACGCTCGTTGGTGCGGAGCGCGGTATTTGTTTAAGACCCCTATCATGGGTTCATTCATATGGGTCCATCTCACCTCCTCCTCTGAACATCCATTCCCCGGGATTCATCTCGTATATTTATATAATGAAGATAATTCCTCACAGGACATTGTCTCTCAGACAGCTTGCCGGTTTAACTTGACGGTTTACATGCGAAAAAGCTCATGGGAAGAGCCTTCCTTTGACAGCTGACTTACAAGATGCGTCAAAATACCGTATATACTACACGATAATACTAAATTAATTTATAATTTGTTATAAAAATCAGGCATATTGACAATCCTCTACTTTCGACAAATTTATTTCGTCACCTTGGACGTATATCATTATATAATAGTAGTATTTCTATCGACACCTATGCTACTGATATCTATTGATTACTCTTGAGATGTACATACCGGCATTAAATTAAAATCTATAAAACTGATTTTCATCTACAAATAGTTTACGTTAAATATTATTAAATAAATATCATCTACTTTCGATACAAGATGTCTGGGATTTAAATAGACATGGCGCGGAAACTTGATTGAAGTATTGCATCTTTTAAATCATTTCATATAGTATTTATTATAAGCACCTACTGCATATATTCAGCCAATTTATCTGTATATTCATCAATTGAATCGAATATATATATATCTGTACTCAATAAATAAACAAGCAGGGGAACCCCAGGTGGATGAACAAAATATTTGACAGCTGAATAGAGTTATGTATATTTGAAGAAGGACATTGTGCCTCGAATGGCTAATTGTACGTGCTTTAGGATTATAGGACTGAACTGGGAGATTATGTAGGATATTAGTAAACGCGACGGACTGGACACCTAGATTATCCTTTTCAAATAAATCATGCACGGTTTGTTGGACTAATTTCTGTATTATAGTATTACTTACGAAATTATCCCCTCCGATGTTCGCTTGATTAAAATGATTCATGATAAGCGGGATAGTTTTCCGTCAAATGAACACACGAAACATGCCTTAAAAATATATAACGGAATTGTTTTTAAATCTGGAAACTCTTCTCAAAAGCATAAGAATTGCATTTGTACGATTATCTAGTAAAATAGACTTTAATAAAGCAATTCTAAGATAAATATGTATTGTTTTTTTAATTTATTTCTTATAAACTTTTTTTGTGCGATTTTTGGTACATTCGATCACATTGATTTGAAATTATGCAAGTTTTAAAAACAAGAGAAGTATTTTTTATGCGATTTTTTTATATGCGACTCCCCGTGGAACATTTATATCGCATAAAAACAGACCTAAGTGTATTTGCAAGTATAAGCTTATTTGCAAAATTCAAAAAAATACTATTTTAAAAGTTATCTAATTTAAAATTCATATGCGTAAAATACATAGGACTTATTCTTACCCAAAATTTTGCTGAGCTTACTTTCAATCGATTTTAATTTAACACATCGCTCAATAAGTTTATTAATTTCTTTTTAAAAAATAAAATTGCAAAAAGACGACCCCAAATGAAGAAAAAAAAAAGTAAATTGAAAAAAAAAAAAAATCCTACGAACTTATTGAGTTATGTGTTATAATTAAGGATCCCAAATATTCGTAAAAATTGCTATGAGAGTATTTGAATATTTTATATATATTATATTAGAGAGTAATTCAACTATAACCCGAAATTTTGCTGAAACACATTTATTAGTGATATATAAAAAAAATGGAATATCTTATTTTTCTACATAGTTCCCCTCAACAAAAATAAGGATAGGAAGTTTCTTACTCCCACCACTGAAGAAAGAATGTGAAAAGTAGAATTTTCTGTTGCGCAACGCGTTTTATTGTAAACAAAGGCGTGAAATCTAGTGAAAAATCAAATGTTTGTTTGAAACCAAACAAACAAAATCAAAAATAACAGAAATTATGTGATTGAAATTTTTGAATAGTTTTTCATATTTATTTCGGCAAGCGTGTTAACTGTTTCTGTAAAGTTTTTAAATCCTTTAACCTTTTGAGGAGTGCCGCCGCAAATTTGCGATCGAATTCCAGTGATTCAGAAAGAGCATTCTTATACGTTGAGCTCGAAGAGAGAAGAGAGAGACAGAAACAAAGAGAGTATCTTCACGAAGATCGTACAATTGTATAGATCGATAACCCTAATTTATCGGATAACAATAACCCAAATTAATTGTATTTTTTATGTTTACATGAGAAATCAATGATTATTGTGGGCTATTGATAGTGTTTATTTATTTATATACAAGCTTCATACACGCTTCATACATCATGTTTGTACGAATAATAAGTGGTGGACATACGAATATAGCATCTAAGTTTATGATGATTTTAAATTAACTCATGTTACTTATTTTTATTTGCATTATGTATTAATATGATAATTTTATATCAGGGCTTCGAATCGGAACTGAACTGATGAATTATCTGTTGTGCATCCCAAGAAATTTCTCGATTATTTTATCTGTTATTAGCTGTATTTATAATTTGTTTTAATGTCCAATACATCATATTTATAATTTGATGAGCCCATCATCGTCCGCTTCATAATATATCATCGATATGATTATCAAAAGCGCCTCGGAAGCGATCGATCCCTAATTAGGGCTTCAACAATGTTGCTCATCCAAAGTGGAATCCACTCAAGTTTATTGTCCAATAAGGCTGTTGTTTATTTCAGCCGCCTTGTAATCCAATCTTTTAATTACGCCCAGGTAACAATTTAACAGACTTGACTCTTCAGAGATCCAAACACCCCCCGACGGTGGTGTGGAAATAGAGTAGAGGGTGAAGCGCCGAGGGAGCGAAAGAATGGTAACAGCATTCCATAGCTATCTCCGGAGCAGCATAGCCTTTGAGTCAAAATATTTAGAATATCAAAAGCGATTGTGAAACTTTCAGCGAAATTATCCTAAACTTTATAAAACGACTTTTTCTGCGTTAATTCATCAAAGGTAAAAAAGTTGCACCCGCTTAAACAATTTGCGCCCGGCGTCCAAAGGGTTGTACGTCAAATACTTGGGCGGTAAACTATGGAAAACATCCCAAAAAGCTCTTTTAAATTTTTGTGCAGCGAATTAATTAAACAAATTCAACTGTAGATTGTCGGGCTATTGAAGTCTGGTATAGTTGATGAAGCCTTTAATAATTTAAAGCCTTGTATCTGACAGAGTTACAGGTGATGTGGGGAGCGTAGTCTTAGGTCCAACACGGATACTAACTTTGGCTTCTGTTCGCGGTATTCAGAAGTTATGAACTGTTTAGTTGGATAATGCTCAAGTCCAGACATGGGAAGCCTTAATATGCTCCTTGTGATTTTAGACTTGCCATGCTGTCGAAACTTATTAAATTATGTACCCTTGTATGTGAGCAACCGCAACAATGCTACAATCATATGTCCAGGGCAGCTTGCAAATTTATATGAAATATTTTTATTTTTAACCGCAGACATATTTATATATCCAGCGATACAAATATATAGATTCTTGTTGGTATAAAATATCGCTGTTGTAAGAATCGATCTCAAAATTAATAAAATACTTATTATACTCATAATATCATACAAAATCGATTCATAGATTGATCTAATATATTTCCAAATTTCGTACAAATTATCCAAATGTTTGCATATAAGATTTAATCTTGAACGCTTATTATAAAGTCTTCAGTTCCAGACAAATCCAGATAAAGCAAAATATTTTCGTCATTTTAATAAGCTTAGGAAAACTTCTATTAAAGTCGATTCCAATCGTCGGAAATAAGTAAATGGGTGCAATTTTCAATGAATTATACTGACTTTTGCAAGAGATTAAAAATCAGGGATTCTAACCGTTATTTTTCATTTTAAAAAAAGTAGCGGTTTTACCGGTTTTCGGTTCAGCTCCGGGTGACTCATTTTTTATTTATTTTCATCACATTTTTTTATAGAAATTTCTTTCTAGAAAATGTTTAGAATTTTCCCAGTCTTTCAAATTATTTTCTGAAGTATCGATTTAACCTTTCTTTCACCATAATGTATTTACTACAAATCGACTCTAATAGTTAGAATATCAATATGAAATATAATAGATACGGGGTTCAGAATTCTTCAAGATTTTATATGGTGTACCAAATACATATCATCGTAGCGCGCGAGTGTTTTTTAGCACGGTAAGGGAAAGGTTAAAGGGGTATTCTTGTCTAAAGGCAAAAATTCTTGGGTGATATTTTAAATACAAATTTTTTTACCAGATGCTTATTGACATTTTCAAAATATACAAAAAATAAAAAATAGTAAAAATAAAAAAAAGTTATAGGCTGGTTGACATGATTTTAACCATTTTAGTCATGTAAAATTAAAAAAATAATAAATATTCCTGATTATTATAAACGTTACTATAGTTCCTACCTCTAAATAAGAATTCAAATAATGGCAACTGTTTATAAAAAAGGTATTTTTTTTTAACCTGTGCTTGCAGTTACATATTTTTTTTACATAGTTATAAATGCAATTTTGACATAAATCTGGTAGGAACAATAGATAATTATATTCAAAAAATTTGTACTAAATTTGAAGTAAATCAATAATTTAAAACTGGAGATATTATGTCAACCGTGTTAAAAAAAAGTAATTTCGAGTAAAACGCTTTTAAAGATTTCATTCTGGTGAGACCTGGTTAATTATCGCGTCACTAAAATAGCTATAATTTTGTAAATAAACGAAATTTTGTAAATTTATTTAGAGGATATATTTTTATACTATATACTTTGAAAATATACTACAAGGTATAATACAAGATAAACATATATATCATATCAACATAAAAATCAATCTCACTCTCTTTAACGTAAAACGTGTATCGAACCGAAAAAACCGATATTTTCTAATCGGTTCTGGTACGGTTTTTATTTCAGCAAGAATTATGATTTTACCAGTTTTCGGTTCAATTTCGATTCCAAACCTTGCCAAAATTAATATAGATTGTAGAAAAAAAATTGGAAGTTCAGCTTTAATTGATATTTTCTATAGATCGTTTGGATGCAAGTTTAGTTGAATTTTCTGCTTCTGAACGAGTAAATACTAAAACGACAATTCAAATACCATTTAAAAACTATGTTAATACTTGTAGATCTTCTATTTAAAAAAAACTAACATGACTTTTAAAATTCTTATGAAAATTTCAATCCCAATGAGAATCTATAAAAAAAAACTTTTTAAATTCAAAGTTATTATAAAGTTTTTCGAAAAAATGAGAGAATTTGATTGGCTAATGAATAATAATTTCCATGATGAAATTTTAAGATAAATTTAAGATTAAAACCCCGATTAGTATCATATATAATATGATAAATCTTGTTCTAAAATATCTTTTAAAAGCCGACAAAGGTTCAGTGCCCCGTTTGTAGATAATGCGATATTTTATTCAGCATCGAAGCTCAAACCTGTATTTCTATGAATATAATCTAATAATGTCCCGATCTGGCTCTCTGTACTTTGAGAGTGCGCTTAGGTTACATTTCAAGTGACAGAATTAACCCTTTGAAGTCTTGTGTCACCCCCATATCATGTTCTACGGCAAAGTAAGCTATAACAATATACTCGACCCTTACACATACACCGCTTTTACAAGTGGCACATGCCAGGACTACCTTGTTGCTCTGATATCCTTAAACGTTGAAGAAATTCCTCGACATTATTCATATTATCCCACAGGGTAATAAAGATTTTCTTGGTTTTTTGTTTTGATGCAGCATTTCCACGTACAAATTCAGGAGCGTTTGCTGAAAGCAACAAAGACTGATTTGTGGATGTCTCGAATTCTTGCAGCTAAGAGTAGACGCCCTATGAATAAACGTGGCTTGTCAAAACAAAAGGCCCAACTATTCCAGGTAGCTTCAAGTATTCCACGTATGATGCATCGTAGAGCTCAGGGCAATGGTACTTAGAAAATATCTTACATGTCAGGTATTTGTCTTGCATGAAAGCCTGCATATCTTCAGTGCTGAAGGATACAGAATGCGGAAAGAAGCACAACAAAGGATGGCTCACATCTCCATCGCATTGTATATGATTCAATTACATAGCGCTCGTATTTGCTCTGTTGTATATCAAACAATTCAACTTAAAACGCTAATAATATCAAATTTATGCGGATTTCAGCTAACGAAATATCTGCCAAAATGAAGCGAATATTACCGAAAACGCATTTATTATATAGCATAATATTTTTCTCGAATCGATCAATTATTTCAGATATCTAGCTAATATGATCGACTTTTTAAAAGCAAAATCATTCATAAAAATATTTAATATCTACCTATGAAATAATTTAATACACCGTCTTTCTGTTTTATAAAGAGAACTGGTATAGTTTACGTACTACCTCCATATTTATAAATTCAATGACACATTTAAACATCTTTTACAATGATTTCTTAATACGCATTTTTAATGAGCTTCTTATAATATCTCATATTTAACCCATTTGCTACGGGGGACGCGTTCTCGAAGGTTAATTGCCTTTATATGCTCGTAGAAAAATATACAAACATTTTTTTAACAAATTTATTTTTAATAATTAACCGAATATAGCGACAGTGTTTCTGAATATGTTTTATTAACATATTTATAAAGACCATTAAAACATATATATGTATGAAATTAACCGGCTTTAGACCCACAAAAACTCACGTATATAAGCACATTATCACAATCAATTGTATTATTCAGACTAATTATTTTGGTCCATTAATCAATATTGGATCAATAGCTAAATAAGTTCTCTAAATTTTGGGTTAAAATTGCGATTACTTTAAGAGATATGATAATTTTTGTAAAAAAAAATGATTTTTTGTGGTCAATGGATTGAGACTGAATATATTGAAAAATATTATTTTGGCGTGAAAATTATGCATCCATGCATAGTTTGAAATTTTACTCTGAATCTTAAGTATCTCAAGAAGAAGCCTCTGATTAGTTTCATCTTATTTTGAATCCGAATTGCAAAAAATCAAACAATTCCATTTTTACGCCCCTTAAATACAGATAACTAATAATTGAGAAATATTTAAAATCATTCATAAATATAGCAGAATTTATTCGATCAAAGCTGAAGTACTCAATGGATCTTTTTTAAATAGATACGTCATATAAAATATTCCAAATTTTTTTTGTATTTAACAAAATAACGTAATTTTGATATGTATACATTAAAATGTAGATTTTTGTTCGTTCAAGATGAATATTTAAATACGATTCATTTACATGCAAATTATACTATATTTATTTAATATATTATATTCTTATCGGGATGAAAATGTCCTCTGTAGAATAATTCGTCCTTGATATTCCGAGAGATTCATCCCGTCCACATATCAATTCTTCAAGAAATCGCAACGTGGGCGATTGTGGGCGTCCTTCGTTGGGCGGAGCTCCGGCCCATAAGCTCCGCCCATCCGCTGAATTTCCCGGAAAATCGACGAAAAAGCCTTCAATGGGCGTGGCCACCCTTAAACTACGTCATTTTCGAGCATTAACCCAAACGCCACACTTTGCTCCGTAAGAAATTTACGCAAAAGCTCTCTATGCTATTTACATATTGAACACCCAGTGAGCTTTCGAGTATCAATTATTCATGAAAACGCCGAGCTTTTCATATATTAAAACATAGCTTAGCTTGATAAATGAACCTGCTAATAATTCCAATGCCAAATAAATGCGAAGATAAAGTAAATTTACTCACATCTTCAAGATGAACATAAAAATATTTTTATCTTATCAATGAATCAAAAAGCTGTAAGTTAGTTAAAGATATTGATTTTTAAATGGGAAAAATCCAGACTTAACATGAAATTTCGTACAAGAATATGCAACAATAACGGCATTGAAATGATATAGTGGCTTAATTCTTGGATTGTTATTATAAAGATTCTGGTTCAAATCCAGATAATCAACAAATTTGATAGAAAGGATGTTTTAATATTCCCAATCGATTGACTCTATAAACATTAAGAAGAAAGTATTAATTAACCTTAGTATTAAATATGAAAATTTAGTTTATTTAAAAATAAATATTAGCATAATTTAGCATGCATTATGATGCAATTTATTCCAAGCTTTAGCACTGTAGAATTTAATTTAATACATTTTTGTCTAGTTTGAATTTTTATAAAGGCTTGTCCCCTTATAATATTTAGAGGGAATGTTATGTCTAATTTTTTTTATAAATATAGGGGTTAATAACCATATTTTCAATTAACTCTTTACGGTCCGTGCACACGCTTAAGCGCATTAAAAACATTTGGAAAAAGGATTTCAGCACATTGTACCAAAAAAAAAAATTACAAATATGTTGTAGAATATGTTTAAATGCACAATTCAAATATAATTTTTACACAGAATGAGTGTTGTTCTTTCAATGCGTACATTTTTCAAATTATGTCAAAGACGCGTATAAAATCACTCAATAAGTTCATAGGATGACTATTTTTTTAATAAACAACGACTTTATTCATCAACATAGTCTTCTACAAGTGTGATATATTTATTTAAAGCGTCTCTAATATTTCGATGCTTTAGAATATAACGATTAGTCTTAGGCCTCAAAATAGGCTTCAGTTTTTGCAATTACTTCTTCGTTAGATCCATATCCCTTTTCATGGACCATAATTATTATGTTTGCAAACAGGTATTAGTAATTGGAAATCAGACCTAGAAAATATGGTGGATGGAAAAACAATTTAAAATGCAATTCGTAAAATTTTGCCATTGTTAAGAGCACTTTTTTCTTATTCATTTTTAGTAAGTTTTGCACCAGCAAATGCACCAACATTACTATTAATGATTCTTCTTTTCTCTTTGTTTTCTAATCGATAAATGAAATATCGTGCGCATCCCAAAATATGAAGACTAAAACCTTACCAGCCGACATTTAGGTTTTTGATGGCTTTGGGTGACTTTCGCCAGTTGTTATCCACTTAACTGAATACCGATTTGATTCTAGAATATTGTAATGGATCCATGTTTCATCTATTGTCACATTCCGCATGAAAACACATTTTTATTGCGTTGAAACAGCTCTAAACAGCGCTCTGAATTATGGACGCGTTGATCGTCTATGAACAAACGCGGTTATTCACTTCAAACAAATATTTCTCATGGACTGTAACTTGTGAACAAAATGTCAGATTATTATAAAAATTTGATACGTATTATTTGAAGGTTGATATTTCCATAATATTATATGGATTTATCAATAGTGGCGCCAATTATATGTCATCCTACGAATTTATTGAGTTATATGAAATTCGTTTATACTACAAGCGAAATTTAATGCGAGACAACCGAACGTAAAGTTTTAATATTTTCTTCTGCATATAGAATGATGATAAGATTTTCTATGCCAGCTCACATTTTGATTTATTATGGCAACCAAAATACATAATAATCCAAAATCATTACTAGAATGAACCTCATTTATCAGGATTTTTTTCTCTTGAGTGAATGATAGTTTTATTCGGAAAATAGCCGAATTCCCTTAACGCGTCTGCCGAAAAATAACGCTCAATTTATCACCGTCCTTCCAATGGGAAACTTTGCTATCTGAACGCGTCTATCTGGTTGGAGTTTGTTGCTGAAAGTTTGTCTTACACCTTTACATTCATTTAGTCGCTTAGAAGGCGGTTCCAGGGGTGTGCTGGGTTGGGCTTCAGCATAGGGTGGTAGGAGGGCAGCTGAAGAGACGTTCCTTATCTCAACCTCTTTTATTTTGTAAGTACGTACTATCACGTCTGTTGTAAAAGAAGACGCTTCACTTGACTCCGAAGAAGTGGTGCCAAACAAAGGACTTTTAAATTTAAGAACAAATTTTTCCCGAAACAATTTAAAGAAGCTTTCGAAAGCTCCCTAACAAAGTCGAGGCATTCATTTTGAAAGCAAGATATCCTTTAAGCATAAATTCATATATTTTTTCGAGTTTATTCCTGTGGAATAATGTATAAATATTTTCTTCCCTTAAGAGTACTAAATGTATATTTTATAATAAAAATAAATTAATTAATAGAATCGTACGCAGGTCGTCTATTCGAAACCTCTTTAGTGAATGTTTGACGGTGCTACATTCAGGGAGCGTAGCTGGAATGGGCTCTACGACATCGTAGACGGTTATGACATTGCTCAAAGTCGGTTGGCATTGTCTCTCGTGGAATACAGCCTCCCAGTATCACGGATATTCTATAAAGAAAGACAGATAAAAGGAAAAAGTTACCTCGTAAAAGGCCTGCAAAGGAAACATAACGACACATTCTCCGCGAAAAATAATAGAGTCGACTCTCTTCATTTAATGCACCCTTAGGAATATTATTTCTGGAGCTTTTGTCTAAATGAGCCTTCTTTACCTTGTTTCGGAGGAGATATTGCTTTGTTTATTTTTTTATTTTATCACCCTTTACTCTAAATTATTTTAATATCACAAAAGCATTAGATACAAAATATCAAAACAGATTCACATTTAATTTAAAAATGAATACCATATGTGAATTTATTATAGCAATAGTACTAATTGTGTAGATGATTAATGGGGTGCATGGCTTCAATGGAGCGCATTTGAGAGCGTGTGTCGTCTCATCATATCCAAGATTATGCATCGTTATAGATGAAATACTTGATTTTTTTAGAACAATATTACATAATTTTAGTCGTACTATTTTCTATTTTTGAACCATGTTAAAGCGAAATACACTGTACACCTCATTGATTGTGCTATTTCAAAACCGCGTAAAAAGAGAATCGAATACTGTTCAACAAAGCTCATACATAATTGAAGGTGATTTTCGTTATTTCGGTGATGAAGTATACGTAGTTAAATGATTTAGCCTTCATTTCAATTTGAAAGTGATACAAAAATTTAGGTAAATATAACAATTTTTTACCCTTACAAAAACGAAGGAAGTTCCAATTTTTAGCCCTTCTGTCGAACGGCAACGGTCTTAGCTTCTTCTGTAAGGAAAGGATTAAAAAATATTTACGGAACATGAAGAAAAATATGATATCCTATGAAAAATTATTCAGATCTGGCCAAACCTATTTTATTGGATCTAGATACATAAATATTAGGGGGACCCATAAGTAATCAATTATTTTGAGAGCGTGTCGTTACATGTCAGTTATCGCTGACGCGTCGACTAGAGAGGTTGTGCATTTGGTTGTATCTTATTAAGTAGACTCTAAATATCATTTTTCACCAATAGATAAAAGTAAACTCGTTATCTACTCCATGTCAGACACACAGCCGTTAGAAGAACATATTCGTCATCTTATACTCTTCCACTTTAAAATTGGGTGTAACGCAACGCCGATATCTAAGAAAATTTGTGGTGTTTACGGCAAAATTCTTAAAGTCAACAAGTGTCAACGATAGTTTCGAAGATTCTCAAATGGCAATTTTAGCCTAGTTGATGACCACCAAAATGGGAGAACTACTGAATTTGATACCGAGATGCTGAAATCGCTAGTGGATTCAGATCCAAAATTACTTGTACTTGTAAAGACACTTGTACTTGATTGGCAAAAGTTACAGAGAGAGCGTTTAGATTCCGGCTGTACCAACTCCTAAACCTTCTTGATTATAAAAAAGGTCCTCTTGAGCATATGGTGGAATTGTGGTGGGATAATACACTTTGAATTTCTAAAACTAGGAGAAACTATCAATGCACAAATTTATTGCTCACAATTAGATAGAATAAATGCAAAGTTATTAGAAAACCATACAAATTTCGTCAACCGAAAAGGCGTAATATTGCAACATGATAATGCCAAACCCTATCCAGCTAAAGAAACCCAGGAAAAAATTAGGGAACTGCTACCTCATTTCGAAATAATTGATTACTTATGGGTCTTTCTAATTGAAATATCATTTTTATCAACCAAAAAGAACCCGAATTTTTTTTAAATTTAAAATTCTGTAAAACCCTTAAAAGGACAAAGCTAGGGATATTTTTGTAAGATCTATACATAGCTACTATTAAAAAAAATCATCGCAAATCATCTTATGGATGTAGGGTTAAATTATTTTTCAATTACCAATAAGTTACACTCCAGATCAAAAGTCGTTTATTCACCAACTTTATACCCAAATATACATTTTTTTCCATATAACAATATTAAGTTTTTAATATCATTGGAACGAAAAATAAAGTGCAACCCCCCAACTTATCCTATTACATTTAAATTTTTGCATGCTGAGGATACATTAATATAAGATTACAATAAGGTAATAACATTATGCTTTACTTCACTATGCATTTATTATATAAACATGTGCCAGTCTAATATTGTCAATAACATTTACGAAGATGATAATTTGGGTATAAAAGTAGTGCGGGACCTATTGTGTTAAGTCTTGGGGTCCGACCGATTGTCTTGGGCGCGGGAAGATCTGGTCTTATAAAAGTCGTATTTTCTTCATCTTCCTCTGATACGGACCACTTCTACGAACCGACAAGGAACGGATTCAATGAGGGCGTGCGTTTGGGAGCATATTTGGGTGCGGTTTTAGGGCTGAATTTGACGCCCCCGTCCCCATGTAACACCTTCACATAAACCCTTATTAAATCGAACAATGAAATATCGAATCTTTGGATGAATATATGAAGTAGTCTTCATTTTATACTGCTTATTCTTATTTATATCAATATTCTTCCTAAAGCGCTTGATCCAATATTGGATATAGGCAATTTCCAAATGAAATTTTTCTGGAAAAGGATTTTTCATGTAGAGCGTTTTTCATTATCTTCCATATACGGCTAAAATAGGGTAGGATTATAATTATTTTATTTTTCATACTGATAATGATTTGTACAACTATTATTTAATTAATCAGGATTTTTCAAAGTCTGAATTTAACCAACTTTTTTGTATAAATACAATATAAATTTTGGACTATAAAAAATATATTTTGCACTGCTTTTTAAGAATGTGTTAAATTATAAAATGTAAAAATTGAAATATTGTTTGTTTTGTGCTAATTTTGCAAGCGAAAAGGAACAAAGACGCCTTTTGATATAATAAATTAAAAGAATCCAAGTGTTAAGATAAGTGCTTTATAATGATTTATGTCCGTGACAAATCACAATTAATTACGTTTTAAACGTCTTAATATCTATCCCGCGGCCCGCGGGCTACTAAATTTTATTCCGAGGCTAATTCCGTGCTTTATTGAGGAAGTCCTTATTACAAGACAATGTAAGGGAGCTTATCGCGCGGCAATCCGAAGAAGTTCCACCGAGAAAACCGTCCGTAGGAAGTTGGGGGAGGAGAAAACACTGCCTTAATAAGTGGTTAAATTTAAAATAGCTTACTTAGTCGGAGGCGGCCGGAGGGTCTTTCGGAAAGTTACGGCAGCGACAAGAACAAACAGCACGGGAATATTATAACTTTATTCCGGTGACTTGAGCTGTCGAAGTTTGAGCAACCCCAGAACGGGACCGACAGGATTACAAACAGATCCCTGTCCGATATGTACGTATTATTTGAAATATAATCGCAAATCACTCCCACAACTATCCTGGATATTGAATTAGTCATCATTGTACCAATAAAATATTGCTTTTAAAACTCAATTTTTTTGATGATGTTTTTCTCTATCGTTGTTTGATTAGCCATACTTACAAACATAAACACATAGTACTTTAAATACTCTGCATTTTATTAACGAGGCTCCAAGGCAAATTTAAGAGGGGGGCGTTATGATCCAATTTACGCCCCCTTGGTTAATAATCACAACGTATATTTCTAAAATATGTTAGTTTAATATTTGAAAGAGGTGATACTAAATGTAGTACCATGCATTGTGTAATTTACAAACGAAATTTGGTCGCAAAACGTCTAAATGATCGCCTTCATTGCCCATTGAAGTATGTAACTACGGAAATGAACAAGATCAGAATTAATCCTCTCAATGCAACGACAAAGATTTCAATAGTTTTCTATTACACATAGACGTTCGTTGGTTATAAATGAGTTGTTTTATGGCATCTTTGACTTTTTCGAAAACAGAAATAATTTGTTGAGATAAGATTTAAATTAAATTTTAGTACTGCAAGAAGAATTGATAGAATTGTTAACAAATGGACTTTTATGTCTGTGGAATGGATATTTATGTCTGTATGGTAAAGAATATTAGTAAAATCAATTTGTTACAAAATTATTTTTTTTTTTTCATAAAAGAGTTTTTTGATGATTTATACAATTTTTTTTTTTTTTTTTTTTTGCGGTGGCTTTTAGCGATCCCTTTTATGGAATCATTACCAACCATTTTGACATGGTTTTTCATGGCATATATATGTTTTTAAAAATGTGGTTGCCAGCCACATCTCCTGTGGGATTCGAACCCGAGATAATCGAGTTATGAGTCCAACCGCTTAACGCGGGACTACCTACAGGAACAATGTAGAACAGTGTAGATGTGATTTATACAATGTAGTAAATTTTTTTTTTTAAATAAATATAAAAGTCAGCAAATTGAGATAGGATCAGCTTTGTATAAAAATGTATAAGAATAATGTTGCTGCCTTTTACACTTTTAATGAAATCGTATCGTGGGCGATTTACCATCCTCATGTAGTAGTGTTGTTAAAAGCGGCATCTTCCATCTCGCTTCAGGCGCAATGTGTTATTTTAACAGCGCCATCTCTTGTGGCCCTACGGAGACATTGCACCTGCACACCTACCGATCGCTTCTTGCGCGTGCATCGTTCCCGGTTGGGTAGTGACATGCAGGAGGCGGGAGTCGAGAGAGTCGTCGGTTAGACTTGGCTGCAGGAGGTTGTCCCACGGGCAACATGCCAGATAGAAGAACGGACCCGTGCGTTAGCGCGGTCATCCCAACGAGCACGTGGGGACGTGCTCGTTGCCCCCGAGAGCGTCCCCGCCTCAACTTTACACTGGTGTCAAAATCGGCGGGTTGTGAATGCTGAGCGTTTTGAATGGAAGGCTACGACAAACGATGCGCGCAATAGTCTTTTATTTTTTTCCATTGACATAATCCATAATGGGTCAAATATGGATTTTCAATATATATGCTTTTATGGAATGGGCTAGATTTAACATCGTTGCGGGCCAGATGTGGCCCGCGGGCCGGTGTATATTCCGATGTTAAGTTATTAATTTATAAAAACAAAAAGATTGGAAGCTTCTTCTTTAATTGAATATTAATAATTCAATCCCTTAGTCCAGTGAATATTTTGTCACAGTGTAACGCCATCATGGCACCACGATACACATATATCACTACGCGCAAAAATATTACAGCTATCTTCTGAGAAATGTGACGAATTTTATTCTTCTCAGTATACTAAGCACTTGGTTGTCTTTCGTAGCAACCCTCCCCATAAAGCATTTCGCTAACAAGATTCATTTCTTCTGGTGAACAGCATTATAATGTATATCCGCACAGCTTTGTTTCAGCCGGTGCTTTATGCACGCAAATATTTCTTCACAATTATACGTAAAGTGCTTATTCACATTCTGCGTAGCAAGCGGCTGCCACTTCATATATATTCATAGCGCAGTAATAGCGCACCACGTAGAAAAGAGTAATTAAAACCTTCCGTTACTGATTTATGGCTTACTCCGACTACTCCCGGATCCAGGTACTTGCTCCAGTGCCGTACAAACGATCCTCAAAAGCTATCATTATGATATCTTGCAAACATGGGCTTGTAATTCTGTGCATTCATTCGAAAATATAATGACCAGTGATCTAATAGCTAAAATAAATTTCCCAGATGTTTTATACTAATGCTGCTCAATTTACGTGAGGAATTAAAAAAAATATATTATCATGGGACCCGACTGTAGTCAAAAGCTGGTTCAAATGGCAGAAAACCATTGCTTTAAAAAAATCCAAAGCTTGAAGATCTGACTCCGTTTCTTGGCCGAGAGATAAAACAGCACCTCTTACCAATTTATAAAGATTTGTCCAGGGATGAATTACTTCAAAGATGCTTGTGTGGCCTTACCCAAAATGCTAATGAATGTTTTAACTCGACCGTTTGGCGAATGGCTCCAAAGCACTTGCATTCTGATGTAATCATTGAAATATTAACATACATTGCTGCTGGGATATTTAATAACGACTACAGCTTCATTTTGAAGATGATGAATACATTAAATATATTTATTAAGACCTACTGTAAAGTCTTTGCTGAAAATACCGATGAAGCGCGGGTAGCGAGATAGAACCGTAAGAGTCTTTCTGAGATAAAAGCAGCTCGTATAGCCCGAAAACAACAGTTAATTGAAGATAATCAACTTTTTGAGAAAGCTGAAGATCTATTATATTCACCTGGAATCATTGGTAGATCGGTAAGTTACTAAAATTGATAGTCTTATCGCATTGAAATTTTAAACGAGATTATCTCGAAACTGCATTTTCAAAATATTCACCAGTTGTAGATTAAAAAGTTGTTGATCAATCAGACTGAAATTTTGGGATATTTCTCACTATAATATTATATAGTCGACTAACCTAAAGTTATAAGGTTTTCATGTAAATAAATTTTTTTTTTTCACTTTAAGGTTGTAGGAAAATAATGTCATAAATTTAAAATGATACGATTATTTTATCACCATTAAAAAAATCATGAAAAACGATTTTCGAGCGTCTAAAGGGATTGCCTCCCTTAAAAAAAGCCTTCACCTTACATAGTATGTATTAGGGTATACCACATGAATAGTCGGAATTTCAGTCAATCAAAGATTGATCGTGATTAATAAAGATGACTGACAATGAGCCTCGAAGAAGAAGCTGGATATATAGTGGCTGAATACAATCAAGTTCCCGCACTATAACTTTAGCCACATCTATCAAAGCCTTAACCACTTTGTATAGAAAGTAGACTACTTTTATTTAACAAAAATTAACATAAACTACTTGTAGATAAAAAATCAACTTTGTAGATTTTAATTTAAGGCGTCTTCTCACTTTAGGCGCCTCAAAAATAAGCTGTTTTCGGGATTTTTTTTCGAGGATTTTCGCTTAAAAATATGAGATAAAATGGATCTTATGTAATAAACACATCTTTTAAGTACATGAAAAATTTTTTTTTTTATATTTTTGAATAATTATTATAGTAAAACAGTAGCATCGAAAAACCCGTGTAGAAATGTTATGCTCGTGGCTTGTTGATGGTATCTCCGAGATGGGTCATTTGAAACAAAAAAATAAAACAGTTTTAGATTCAGTATATCAGTGGCTATAGCGCATATCATCAGATTTTTGATATTCGCGAAAATAACAAAATGGCGCACGTTTTTCGAAAAAGTAAAAAAAACGCGTTTTTTTTGCAGTTTTTTGTAAAATAAAATTACTTAAAATCAAAATTTCAAAAATATGATGATTTGCGCTATAGCCATAACTATGAAAAATATGTCATTCAAATTTCATGACAATCGGCCGGATAGTTTCCGAAATTTTATCAACAAGCCACCGAAAAACCTTGTTTTGAGATAAACGCGTTTAAAGTTTTCGTTGCAGAAAAATTGTCCAGACACAGCTGTTGAAACACTCGTTGTTATTTTGGGTATTTCCTCCGAAGATCTTCATAAATCGGTTTCAAAACCTCGTAAACATCTTCAGCTAGAGCAGAAGGATGTTTAAAAATTTCTATCTGATTGTTTTTCACCACTTTCTTGCACTTGCACCATGAGTCTGAACAATACGTATGCAGCTGGGTGCTCTCAGGTAGTCATCTAACGGTCGCCCAAAAATGTAGTTAGACTCGTCCGATCTTTATGAAATTTCGATATAACATTTTGGAAGATATGTACTTTCAAAATTAAAAAAAAAAATAAAAATCGATTTTTTTAAATTTGTAAAGTGAGAAGACGCCTTAATGCTGATATGTACAGTTACTCTGATTTTGAAAATGCCTCCCATACTATTGATAATGTTATTAGATCGCCAGATCTAACTGGTCTTTATCTTTTTCGGCATTTTAAACATTTTTATAGGAATAAAAGGTTGTAAATCCGGGAATTTTCATCTATGAATTCCGAACGTTCATGTGATATGCCCTTACATTTAAACAATAATAAGCTTTATCGACAAAAATATTATTTGAAGCAATTTTATATGGCATTGTCTGTGATAAAATTAACGAAACTAACGGCAAATGGCTGCTATTTAATTCAAATGAATATAAATTTACATAGGACACATTTTTTTAAATAAAATTTAAATCAACAGTTAAATAATTGTATCATTTAAAAATAAGTTAACATAGAGTATCTTAATTCATGCTAATAAATAACAGTCGGGTTGATCGCGAGCCGCCGCTGTTTTGCAAGTTTCGCGCATAAATAAGGGCGGTAATAAGTCGTTTTAAAATTAGCAATTCAAATTCACTTATTTACTTAATTTAAGCAACTATTTTTTGTGTTCTGCGGAGATAAAGCGGCCATTCGTTATGCAGTTAGGCAATGATACCCTTAATGAAAATCCAAAATAATTTCAAAGCCAAGTTAATTCGGGCATCGCCACGACGGACGGTCTCAGCCCGGGCGAGTTATGGGTTAAAAATGAAGGTTGGCCAGAAAGTAATTGCATTACGCTGCATGCGAGTGCTGCAGCTGCAACGTGAATGATAAACAGCATTACTGAGCATTTCAACATTGTGTGAAAATGCAGATTTTCCGGCCGATTACAACGTGCATAGTTTTAATACATTCTGAGCGCATTCGCATCTACATTTATTCCTGTAAAGCCTGAGCATTGCGGTTTTACGGTAATTGCTGGTTCTATTTAATATTGTATCGCATTGGGCTTTCCAAAAGGTCCTAAAAGTCAAAGGCTTCATATAGTCCATTTAAAGCACAAAGGATACAAGGAATTTGAATAAATAATTAATTCGTCGTTTTTGGTCGTGGAAATTGCATTATTGATTAGAATATACAAAAATAAGGGGATTTTTCAGATGAAATGTTCGATATTATAAAACAGATTTGAAACCATTCAAGAAATATATTTGGTAAAATGAGCGAAAATCATATTGATTAGCTGTTTAAGTAATTCGTTATACTTTTTTAAAAGCTGTGTTCTTATTCTTAACACATTCCCATCGGGCTATGCATAACATTGTCTTACGTCTGACGTGGGACATATTTGCGAAAACTTATTAATTTTATAAATTATAATTATATAAATTGCTTCAACTTTTTAACTAGTAAATAATTTCTAGAAAAATTTATGCAAAATGTTAAAGACATCTCACTGTATAGAAATAAGTAAACATAGCAGTAGTTTGTTGCTATTTCTTCACCTTCCGTCGTAAAACTTACCAACCAAAATTCAGCCACATTCAACGTGAAATTATCAAATTTCAAAGTTTTTTTCAAATAGGCCAAACAAATTAAATAAAGCATAATGTAATTATGAAGCACCAGTTATCAGAAATTGAAATATTCATCGTGTACCCGTGATAGTACCCGAAAGACGCGCATATTAGTAACTCGACGGGAATGTGTTAAGATGACATATCTGTTATCAGATGCATGCAAGATATTTTTTATAGACAGGATTTTCTTATTTTTTATATGACGAGATGTAATTCCCCATGTCTCCTACATATAAGCAATCTAAGATAAGGATTACTTGTAAGAAATAAACATTTTAGATATGTAAAGATATATAATTGAGAAGTGAACTTTTACATTTTTTTCCCCAATCAAAGACTCTATTATATAACAAGCATATCATCTTGAAATTTGATATTCAAATGAGTTGAGATTACATCTTATCTATTAGTAAAGTATTGTAAAGTAATTGATGAATTCGGTACAATCTCCGCCCACAGCTCCTCGTCATCAATACTGCCAGTCAATCATCTACGTGCCTCATATTTTAGTCCAGAATTTCTATCACTTAAATCTGTCAGACAATATTATATTTATCGTTATTTATTAATTTGAAGACCCCCTACAATTAAAAAATCCAATCCTGAGCCAAATTTTCGATCCCGAGATTTCGGGATTGCATTGGACCATCCCGGGAAAATGCAGGACTCAGCCTCCAGTTGGAGGTATCGTCATCAGATATTTAAAAGTTGATGACCGCGTGAGCCCCCATTTTCGTATATTCTATCAATGTAACTGAGACACGGACTAAAGTCGCAAAAATCCCGATTTCCAGACAAATTATTTATTTCCTGTCGCTGCAGATGAATACTTATATACTATAATACTTTGATGTAATTCATAATTATATTACGGAGGAATACAAAAATTTTGAGCCCCGTATCTATTATATTTCATATCGATATTCCCATTATTAGAGTCGATGTGTAGTAAATACATCACCGGTAGAGAAAGCTTAATATAAAAATTTGAAAAAACATATATATATACTTTAAAATGTATACATATATTAAATAGTAACTGCCCCTAGGCATCGCCTAAGCTCGACAATTAGTAGTTACGCCACTGTTTCCAAGCATCCAGATTTCGACAAGAATGTTTCGATTTAGTAGCCTTCAATGTGCTGGTGAGATGTACGATTTCTCTTAGATAAAAATTTCAATACCGATTTTTTCGGGATTACGTTTACTAATCCCGGGATTCATGAGCACCTAAAACTGTCCCGAATCCCGGGATTAGGACTCCCTACCTAAAAGCCTCTAATTAATTTATACAGCCACTATCGCTGCATGTAATATCTTTGATGAGTTATATGCAGCTTTTCATGAAATTTTAAATATATAATGAAAATAAAGTAAAGATTCAAAATATTTTTTCATAGTGTGGTGACAAATTCATTTTATTTACATTAGTATCTATCAATATATTTGGAATGGATCAATTACCAATTACTTCAATGGATCAATTACCAATAACAGAATAATGCATAAGATCATCTCAATGCTATGGTTGGAAATCTGATGTTTATATAAGTAAATCGACAATATCGACATTAAATTAAAATCTACAAAGCTGCTTTTTAGTCTACAAGTAGTTTATATTTATTATTGTTAAATAAATGTCGTCTACTAATAATACAAGGTAGCTAAGGCTTCGGTAGACGTGACTAAACTTGTAACGCGGGAACTTGATTTAATTACTACAAATTGAAAAAAAACTGTTATAAATGTCAGCAATAATATTATCGTAGTAGACTATAGTTTATATTACTTACAATATCAAAGCAACAAAATGAGAAAGAATTAACTTTGTAGGAATAATTAAACAAATAATGTTGCTGCTTCCCGTATTTTTATAGCATTATCTATAGAAATGTTTCAATGAGCATGTGACATTCCCTGGAATGTTAAAAAGGGGGGGATTTCTATAAAAAATGTTATAAAGACCTTTTATGATGATTTTTTATAAACGACCTGGAATAAAATGAACATTTTTTTAAATTTCGAGCGTAATTTAAAATTTGTGAATTGGGGGTGTAAAGGGAAGGTTAATAGTACCCCAATGAGCTCCTTCCACCCTCAACCCTCCCCAGTGAGCTGGCTCGGGTTTATAATCCGATGCTCGCATTCTAGTCAGCTCGTTAGTGGCGGCCTGTAATTGCCGCTGCTAATTACTGATTTTTATCACTAGATGTTCCTAGTACAGGGCCGGACTCGCCCGTAACATGACGGTCCATAACTTGCACTCATATAATCACACTTCTAAAAAAAAAAACTAAAAAAAAAAAATGAAAAACCGCTCCCGGAGACTACTTTGGGACGTCTCGTTTAATTAAACACAGACCACAACAGAAGTTAAAATTGCGAAATAAATTGTCCAGTGAATTAATTGGATTTCTGTCTTCGGATTGTTCGTCTCGAATATCAGAAAAAAATGGTTGATTACAAGAATAAATGCAATCTGCTATCCCTCATGCTGCAGCAAAGTTTCCTATTCCGCGCCCGTCAAGCCCGATACAATCAGCGACGTTCAAAAACAGAAAAGGCAATTAAACCCGTGGATATGCTCATGAATGCCAGCCGCGGTGGTGAGGGAGACGATAGTGGGCGTCGAGGGGTTAAATCTCCATTTATGATTGAATCATAAAACTACAAAATAAATACTACTGCGAGACTGTGTAATTCTTCAATGTTGATAACATGGAAGGTTAATATAATAGCAATCAATTTAACGACATTTACCGATGGGCCTTTCGTGTAAAAAATATTATTAAAATATAATTCGATATGTAAGTATACTATTTTCATACGAGAGAGAAGCAGACATATCATAACCATATTAAGTAACGATAGCAGCAGAAAAATTAAAAACTCCCAAAGGCTTCGCAGGATCATTTCAAAGTTAATCGGATTCTGATGAATGTTCCAGAATTTCTCCTGAAATAAATTCAAAAGACTCGCTTCCTTTTACAAATACGTATGAAGCTTGTATATAAATAAATAAACAAATTAAAGATGTGCTACTGATATATATGAATTTCAATCATAAATCCAGTTTTTAAAAACGTTCATGTACACTTATAATATTTATGTTTTCATATGAAGTGTCCGAGGATGAGTTTTTTTTGTGAACTTCATTTTATTTTAACTGTATCGTGAGCGATCTAACATCTTCACGTAGATTAACTGTTAATCTGAGCAGATTTAATTCGCCAGATTAACAGCGACATCTTCCGTCTCTCTTCAGGTGCAATGTGTTATTTTAACAGCGCCATCTCTTGTGCCCCTATGGAGACATTGCACCTGCATACCGACGGATCTCTTCTTGTGCGTGCACCGTTGCCGGTTAGTTAGCCTTGGTTGCGGGAGGTCGTCCTTCCTGCAGCCAGATCTCCCTCTCTTTCGTATGGAATAACTAGTTATTTAGAGAAGAAAGTCTTTCTATTCGACGCTCGGCTATTCTCATCCATTCGTCCAGCAAGTTTAAATAAAAAAAGATTGAGTTTAAATTATTTTTTCAGTTCAAACAGATTTACAGACCGACTAGCAACATTGATGACGATGAACTGCGGCCGAAAGATGAACGAACTTCATCAACTATTATACAATGTGTTGCAAAAAAAAATCTGGTTGGATTATTATTTTGGTTTTAAAAAAATTAATCGACTGGTTTTAAAAAAGTTAATCAAGAAAATGTAATATAAATTATTCATTCTTATAAGAAATGTTCATTTTCGCCCTGCAAATTCGGACATTTCATGTGATAATACTGAGTCATCCAGAAAGTAAGATTACAACATTTATGTAAGATCGAAAAATGCTTATATTTAATTAACATTTCTGTAGTTGGGGTTTTAGCTTTTGTATGCCAGTGTAATAGACCTCCGCTAGCTGTTCTTTTTATATTGTTTTTTGAATTCTGGGATGTAGTGATGTACCTACGTTTCATCCCCTGTTACGATATGGTCCAGAAAAGCTTCTCCATCCTGTTTTAAAAAATGTGTCTTTTCTTACTTGTTCTTCAATTTTTGGCATAAGTTTGTCAGAAATCACTAATGGTCTTTCACTCCTTGCCTTTTCATGAGTATCCGTATGACTTTCTCTAAACAATCTAACTCAATTCGCGACATGCTGTTGACTTATCACATCACTACCATAAACTTCCGTAAGCTTCCGATAGATATTCGTAGCGATATTGTTCTGCAGAGATAAAACAATGATGAACTCGTGGATTTCGCATGGAGCACATTGCACCAAGAAGGTGGCGAAAGCGTGCGACGACCTCTCCATTGGAAGAATTTACTGTAACTAGGCAAAATGGCCGACAAACACGCGCTGTGCACCTAAAATGTCTAACGCTTATTAATTAATTTACATCATCAAATGGTCTAGATATTCGCTATATTATTCGTTGATGTAACATAACGCTCGTATGTGCTCCATTTTGAATTATTTTTGAAGATTTTTTTTCTAATGCTACATTATGCAAATTAGGCGTGCACTTGATTTAATGCAATTTGGCGGTTATACGCACATGAATTAGCCCACAATTATATCATATGAACGGTTCATAAGAGCTTCCAGGTGCATATCAGTCGCCTTCAGCAATGTGGGAGCCGAATGCAAATCCACGGCTAAATAATGCACATTCGAGCGGGATATTGTTTTGCACAAAACGTCAGTTGCAACCGATAGTTGTGTGACAGATCGGGCCTCGATACGTGGCCATATTTAAAACGAATATGGCGTATCGTTGCCGCACAATGCGATATTATCGTCTCTAATAATTAATCAACACTAATAATGCACGATAAACCTAATTATTAGCCATAATTTACATACTCCAACACGGGCCCCACACTTTGGCAATCACATAACGATATGACAGACATCAAATATGAATTTTAATCAACTGCGCCAACGAATGATACTCGCGATAAGTTCATTGTTCCATAATGTATGTACTGGGACTTTTCATTCCGGTAATATAATGCAAATATCCGCCTATAAATTAGTCCTTACAGTCAAATAACCAAATTGTTCACAATTAAAATTGCGTTTAATTAAGCTGCATATGTATAAACAAATCAGAGTAGACAGTAGGAGGCTATTGATTCAAACCCATTGTAAGTTAATGGATCAGGATTAAGGCTTATTGGCTATTATAATACAATAAAGTTTGATTTTCATATTATATCCAAAATATGTTTATCAATAAAATGACGATCAAAAATACGAGGGGGATTCAAATATAAACCGGAATTTTGCAGTGTCCCAAAATACCGTAATCATCAATTTTCCAGCAGACTGTTTCTCGACTTTCAGACCTTCACTTTTGAACTTTTGGAACTATCAAACACTTGGATCTTAATTAAAGTATCATCACCGACCTATGTCTCAAATCTTCTCAATACTTCACTTGATTTCGCGCTTTCTACAGCATTCTACATGAATAATAATGTCGAATTTCTCTAATTAATTATTAACGGTTCGTTAATTAACCTATAATTTTTAATTTTTACTTCTCTGAAGAGGCCAGAAGAAATAGAAGTATATAAACTCATCCCCCGATTTATGCGGTACTTTTTTGCGCGGTTTCACTTTAACGCGGACGACAAAATATTTTTTTGCTTTGATGCGTTTTGTAATGTAAAAATATTGAGGAATTGTTTACCAATGACGTTATAATCGTAGAGGAATTAGTTAGCCTTATTTTAATACCCGAAACAGATCATGTAAATGAAGATGAATCTTCCGAACTGTCATTATTTACTGCAAAAAAATCAGATGACGCTCTTAACCTAATAAGAAAATTGTGTTCAAAATTGATGTAAACACAGAACGTGCTCTCAATTTTCAAAGAAACCTTTAAAATACTTGTGCACAATATGAAGAAATATATGAAAACCTTACCAAATAAAAAATATGGATTTTTTAATAAACAAAAACAACTACTCGTGAAAGCTCGGATATTTCCATTAATTCTCAAATTGAATTGACTAGTTCACACATCGGGATATGAGTGTATTACAGTCAATCATAGAACAAGAGAACACGATATAGAAATAAAATACTATAGAAAATGAGGACCCCACACAAAATTTGTACGTAGTTTGTTAACAACTGTAGCAAACTACTTACAACCAACAACAATGTTCTTGTTGTGTGTGTTTTAGTCTTAATTAAACATCGCAGTGTAGCGTTAAGGCGGGGGCAGAGTCCTCGGGCGGCCTCCCGTCCTCCACGTGCTCGTCGGGTTGGCCGCACTAGCGCACGGGTCCGTTTTTCAATCGGACCGTGATGCTGCTGGACGAATGGATGGGAATAGACGGGCGTCGAATAGAAAGACTTTCTTCTCTAAATAACTATTTATTCCACACGAGAGAAAGAGAGATCTGGCTGCGGGAAGGATGGCCTCCCGCAGCCAAGGCTAACCGACGGCTCTCCCGACTCCCACCTCCTGCGCGTCACTACCCAACCGGCAACGGTGCACGCGCAATAAGCAATCGGTCGGTATGCAGTTGCAACGTCTCTGAAGGGCCACAAGAGATGGCGCTATTAAAATAACATATTGCACATGAAGCGAGATGGAAGATGTCGCTGTTAACAGCGCTACTACGTGGGGATTGTAAATCACCCACGCTACACTCTTCCTCCCTTAAGTTTGACCATCCTCGATCGAACATTAAACGGTCATGGCACCTTCAATATCGAACAAACGAGATGGTGAATATATTATATAGACAATATGGATGTAATCCTTTCCTATGAATGGATATTGTGAAGAAACCCCAGTCCTGCAGTGAACTATTTAAATCGTCATAACTTTTTAATCTAGTCGTGATAGTATCGTAATAGCACAAAATAACTGATTTTGTATTTCACAATATTTTTTAATCTAAATAATTTATTATATTATGCAGAAAGAACACTGCAAAGAACAGTTTTTTAATGTGGTCCTTCCGAATTTTACCCGTTACTTATATAAAAAATGAGATGGTCGCAATAGAAGGGTTGACTGTATTATATTAACCGAAATAATATTCATTTGATGCTGATTGACTGGAAGTTGGGGATTCTTAGTTTGGAGTACATAACTCAAGAAAACAAATTTAAATCTGGAAGTCCCAGTCTGATCCTCAATAATGATTTAAGATTAAAATGTTTCGCAAAAGACGTGTGCCGAACCGATAAATCCGATATTTTCGAATCGGTTAAATTTCGAAAAATTTATAACAATTATTCCCGATTGTATTGAATTAATGCATAATAAATTTATAAAGTCCCACGTAAGATTTTCTCAGCGAAATATGACTTTTATGTAGTGATTTTAATTGCCTTCCATTAAAGATTGAAGTAAATTATTTGAACAAAAATTTTAAAATAGGATAGTCTAATACTTTTCCCACAATCCAGGATTTGAAGTCGAATCTTTGTTACAGGATTCCAAGAACTAAACCACTCCGCCAAAGCTCGGTACGTGTACATATTAGCATTTAATTAAGGACAATTCAATATGTGGTCTCCGCTGTCACTATTCGGTATCGACTTAATTCCATATTAGTGTTCTGCGAAACGTTCCCGCGGGATCCGGGCATTAATATTTGATTGGTAATTATTCTAGTAATTAGTCGGCCAATTTACGATTAAATCCGCTGTAGAGCGAAGCCCGAATCGGACGGTCATAAGCGACGACCGCTCCCCATCCGAACCCGCGACCGCTAGGGACGCTCTGCTTGCGAATCTGGAATGATCACATTCAATTTATAATTAATTGAAATATGGCCTTCTCGTACGTATAATTAAAAGCCGGATCGTATGAAACATCAATGACGTGCACCACAACGCTAAAATTTCACTGTTCTCCCGGCGCGCTCCAGCCGGGATGGCGCATCTGTGTGTGTTGCGAATTATTTTTTTATTTATTTTTCCAAAGATACGCGATCTCCGTTTCCTCTCGGGATATATTTTATAGGATTTGTATGCTCCTATGATAATAATATAAATGCGGTTGCTGCGATATCGGGACATTTTATTCGGTCTATGCCGGTGCTCTGTTTCACTAACGACCAGAATGAGAATAAATTTCATTGAAATTCACTTTATGGTCGTAACCTCGCGATCCTGTCATATATGTCTTTCCTTATCTGCGCCTAGATGGCGACAGAGACCCTCGTCCTTCCTTACTTGTTGCCAAAATTCATAGATAAATTCCACCTTTTTCAGTCTCGGTACGCAGAAGAACGACGCTAAAAATAATTCAATTAACTTTGTGCCGTTGCATGAAATATTTTCAGTCGAGCAAACAAGTTTAAATAAGGCAAATGAGGAGCTTGAATGTCTATACCGCAGACAAGTGGCCTAACCGTAAATTTGTATGTGCGACATGCATTCAGTGCGGGTGCAGATCCCGACTGTGCTATTAATTAGTATACCTTGATGTGGCTGCACGACACACCTGTGGGTTCAGCAATCATTTCATTTGTGGCATTAATCGTCGCGATATATTTTCCGGACTTATTTGTATCGAAATTATATTTCAACTTATCATCCTGCGGAATCTAACGTCGATTTATCATAAATTTAATCACTTACCTGGGTACTACCCAGGTAAACGATTGATTACTATCATTTCACATGGTGAAATATGATACATAATGCAAAATTGCTTCTGTGGTTTTTTTAAGTTTAAGTTTTCCTAGTTGTACAAAAAAATCACAATTATTAGGTTGTCCCATAAGTTTCTTTCGCAAATGAAGAAATTCCACGAACATCCGTCCATAATCATCTGACAAAATTGGGCTACATCAATCGTTCAGATGTATGGCTTCATCATGAATTGACTGACTTAAATAAACTTCAGTGTACTTCAACATGCGATCTTCTTTTCCAACGACATAATAGCCAACCTTTTTTGAAAAAACATGTCACTGGAGATGAAAGTTGGATACTCTATGAGAATATCCAACGTAAACGGTCTCGGACCAAGGGTACAGAAGCTTTAACTGTAGCTTGACCTGGCCTACATCCAAAAAGAGTTTTGCTATACATTTGGTGAGATTGGAAGGGAGTAGTTTATCATGAGCTACTTCAGCAAGGTGAAACGATCAATTCAACAAAATATTGTTTCTAACTAGACACTCCAAAGGACGCAATTGCCAGAAAGCGGCCAGAATTAGCGAACAGACGAGGCGTCATTGAAAAATTCTTTACGTGGTAAAAATTTTAATTCAAAAAATGATTGATAAAAATGTACCTTGATCAATATTTTGCCAAAAAACCTGGAGAATTTTGGCAAGTAGGCATTAAGAGACTTCCGGAGAAATAGAGAAATGTAATAGAACAGAATGGATCATATATTATTCAATAAATTTTGATGTAACACAAATTATTGTTTATTTTTTTCTTAATATGAAAACGAAAGAAACTTATGGGACACCCTAATATAATAAGATTTATAATGCATGTTTTTATTAAATTTATTTTCAAAATTTGTTCGAATTGGCCACCTCTGCTTCTCACGACAGCTTTTTCTTATTTCAACTGTAGTTGCCCGAAGTAGCATTTCCTCTTTCATTTTTGCAAAGACATTTATTAATCCTTCAATTCTTTTATTGTTTATTCTTTTGGCAGCCCTATTCCGTGGCTCGCACCGCCTCCAGATCTGACACCAATGGATTTCTTTGTCTGGCAACGTGTCCTATTCCGGGGCTCGTACTCTTTTTAGCCATCGCACCACTAGATTTCTTTGTCTAGAATAAGACCTATTACCGAATTCTCGGGATCCAATTATCTTCTACGATGACTACACTCCAACAGCCCTTCCTAAAGGCGATGGTATCCTCAGGATGAAATTTTTCAGATCCGCGTCATCCATAACATCGGCGAGAAGGATTTGGTAAATAACGGGATGCGAATTTTAAAGACTAGATTTTTCCCAACGAAGATTATTTTGCACTCAGGATCGGCTGCAGTTACGAGGCGTAGACGGCACTTCCAAGAGACTTCAAACCGAACACCATCTCAAACTGAGCACGCGACTCTCGAATTTACACTTTGACTCTTTTATAATCGTATCATACAGAAAATCGATAATCAGTGAAACCGTTATTTTGCCGGTACTGAACCGATTCAAAAATATCGGTTTTATCGGTTCAGTATACGTCTTACGCTTAAGAGTTTGATTGATTTATGTTGATATACTACGTAAACTTCACCATCCTTATAAAAAAATGCTTGAGTGTATTCATCTAATAATACCATGATCTTTACTCTATTTTGATCCTATTAGTTGTCCTGTTAAATAAATATTTTGATAATATTATTATCAAACCAAATTCTAAATTGCAATCTTAGGTTATTATTGTGTATTTTGTTTGGTTTATCTCTTCTTATACAATATATTTGCTATGAACCCATATCGGGAACCCTAGATTTTAATATCCTTCTAGTTATAATTATACCTTCAATTATTTATATTATAATATATTTGTCACCTACATGATAACTCTACAAATATAGACATTTTTCAGAAAGATTTTTTTTATAAGTAAATTATAAATTTAGAACCCTTGCATTGAAGTAAAAATTACAAATAATACGTACTAACGAATCATCAATATTTAATCAATCAATCAATAAAAAGTTCAAAAATAATTCATCCGGAATTGAATCGAAAACCAGAAAAACCGTTATTTTTTTGTGGAACGAAAATTATAATCGAACCGATATAAATGCTTGGGATTGAACCGGAAAGAAAACCGAAATGAGAAACATAAATTTTCGAAGTCCTGGGTTAAATTCACATTCCGATAGGCACCAAAACATTTACACTCTTAAGGCGTCTTCTCACTTTACAAATTTAAAAAAATCGATTTTTTTTTTTTTTTTTTTAATTTTGAAAGTACATATCTTCAAAAATGTTATATCGAAATTTCATAAAGATCGGACGAGTTTAACTACAATTTTAGGTGACTACCTGAGAGCACCCGGCTGCATACGTATTGTTCAGACTCATGGTGCAAGTACAAGAAAGTGGTGAAAAACAATCAGATAGAAACTTTTAAACATCCTTCTGCTCTAGCTGAGGATGTTCACGAGGTTTTGAAACCAATTTATGAAGATCTTCGGAGGAAATACCCAAAATAACAACGAGTATTTCATCAGCTGTGTCTGGGCAATTTTTCTGCAACCAAAACTTTAAACGCGTTTATCTCAAAACAAGGTTTTTCGGTGGCTTGTTGATGAAATTTCGGAAACTATCCGGCCGATTGTCATGAAATTTGAATGACATATTCTTCATAGTTATGGCTAAAACACTTGATTATTTTTATACTACAAGTCCTCGATACACGCGGTTTTGATCTGAATTTTATTATTTTTTTACATTCATATTTCTAACATGTGCACGATTTTTAGATCTTAAAAGATATCCAATGATTTTGAATGTAATAAAGTACCCCAAATGTAAAAGAGTGCCTTTATCGTGGTTTCATAAGCGTGCCAATACTTTACGTCAAACGTTGCATCTGTCCTATGTGATCCCTATTCCAATGACTGTTGAATGAATTTCATCATGATTAAAAATATTTTCATTATAAATCCCAAATGAACCGAAATGAAACCGGACAAATTTAGGGATGGCTGATTAAAACATGTCAAAAATGCACCGACACTGCTGCGATTGTCAATTAATACCACCATATCCGAAGAATGTTTATTCGACATTTTCAGCCGAACTTTAATCAAATCGTTCATATTTCATACTCGATGATTAAAAATAGCATCGTCAAACTATTTGCGACGGGTGAAATCGAATATCATCCGCTAATATTCCATTCGATGTTTTGAAATTACGCTCTTTGTTAAATTAAAATTCCTCAAAATCCAATTCATACGCGGCCAAAATATTTTCAAGTTTATTTGAAAACTGCGTCCAGCAATGTTGATTAAATTAAAATTACCACTCTTTTAAGCCCGGCTGATTGTTCAAACGATTCCCGCTTCGCTAATAATGAAATACCTCGCAAAAGCTATTCAAATAATTCCATTTAATTTTTGTTGGAATGATTTTCGGGAATATTGGCTTTGAAATAAACTGGGATAAATTATCGATTTTTCAACATGAAATATGACCTCACCGTTAGTTTAATTAACTTTTTTATATTGAGTCCTATTTTTATGAACCAATTGTTGGGATGGGGTTAGATAAGTGTTTCTCAACGGGTGCACCGCGGTGCACTGGTGCACCGCGAGCTTATTACAAGTGCAGCGCGAAAAAATTGGTAAAAACGAAAAATTCTGCAAAACAGTGAAAACCGAAAAAGTCGTTGGCGAAATTATGAAAGTCAACGAAAGAGTTAATATAATTTTGAATTAGCCAAATCAATTGCGCGTATGTTAACCGTTTAACGTAGACTTTGGGTATCCTACGCCTCGCAGCCGCAGTCTGTTCAAAGTGGAGTAAATAAACATGCTGTGGAGAAACAATCGTCTTTGAAATCCATCCCTGTGGAATCCTTCTCGTCAGGTAACTGGGACTGGTCGACAGAAGCAAGACGAAGATAACTGGGCCCCGGTATTCAGCTGAGAGTTCTCGCCTACGTTACAATGGATACATTTATTACCAAACGAAATCGTGAATCAGACCAAAATATTAATGACACAGGGAGTACAAGTGAAAGAAGTAGTGACGATATTACTAGACATCATACGTCTCATACAAAAGAAAATGTATCCAGTAAAATCAGAAAATATAATCGACAATATTCTAAAGAATATTTATGTTTCGGTTTTACGTATTTTTACGCATTATGTATTTAACTCAAAGTATGAGTATATTTGAAAACTTCGGTATTTCGGATTGATATTGCGCTATTCGAAAGACTTACCTAAAACAAAGAATTTAAACATCCATTAGACCAAATATTTTGTGTGTATATTTTAGATGACAAATTAAATGATAGCTCAAATTTATCTTGTAAATCTTATTATCCTTACCTGAGAGCTCTAACTGCATGAATTTTGAAGTCCTGGACACCTTTGGAATTTGGCTCACCAGCAGTTCTTTTGAACCACACTGTACAATTTTTCACAATGTCCATCTAAACTTAAGACTATTGATTGATCAAGGCTGGTCGATTTCGTAATCAAACAATTGCGGATTGCTTTTATATTAAACACGATTTCATACCTGAAATTAAATATTTGACACATTTTAGTCCAATTATTTAGCTGATGATATATTTTTAAAATGATATATGATGTATTTTCTTTAATCTAAGGAAAAATTGATGCTTAATGAAGCTTTTAGCTATGAAATGCTAAATGAATCACTTCCGAATATCGTATTTTACATATACATTTGAATGTTAGTCGTGACTTTAAAAAAATGATACAAAAATCGGACCTAAATCCTACATCTTATAATAGACATCTTGATTTACCAATACACTATGAGTATTATTTCCGATCTGTGTTCTTGAAATCTCAATGCAATTGTTCAACATTAAACATTTCGATAATAAGCCTAATAATCGTATTACAATATACTTAAAAACTATGACTACTTGCCTCAATATTTTAGCTGCATGACGATCAGGATACAGTCTGGAACACGGATCACATTCCAGAACGGCACAACACTCTGTGTATTAAAAAATATCACTTAACATACGCACATGCACATCCTAACCTGTGAAAATAAAATATAGCTCTGCACCGAATATTGTTGCATAGCATAAACTCGACGCCTAAACTGGACGGACAAATTGAAACGCATTTATGATAAATTATTAATATTTATAAGAAAAACTATTTTTTGAAAATCATAGGATTAAATAAGCTGCTGCGATATATTCCCAAAAATATTATTTTTCAAAAAAAATCACCATCCTTTTCGTTGCATAAATATATTATTTTTTAATGAATTTCAAATTTGATAAAAATATTTTTGGGAATATATCAAAAGAGCTCATCTCAGAAAGAATCTCATGCATTCTTTCAATAGTTTTTCATAATAATTTGCATTTGGTATTAATACATTTATATTCGTACGCTCAGTTGAGCCGTCGAATTAAGCTAAGCGACAATCAGTGCGTGTTCGGTTCTTAGGTTATACGGTTTGGCTTAATCGTCAGAGGGATATATCTTAATAAATAAAGTGCAGTGTTGTTCCAGAATGCGTCCCGTACTCCAGGATCTATCCTGAACATCATGCAGCGTCGATACTCAGGCAAGTGTTCTTAGTTTTTTAAGTGTTTTGTACTGCGACTTGTAGTAAATTGGAGGTCCTTGATGTCTATTTTAAGATGTAGGATTTAAAGCCGATAAATTTTGTTTTTTTTAAGCTACGATAAACTTTTGATTTTATTGCCACAATAGACTCTTACATAGGGTGCGGAATAAGATGTCGTTGGTTGAATACAGTAGGATGGTTTCAATGGGTATCTGATGAGCTGTGCGCCTGGTCGTGGCGGAATCTTCAAATCGTCATGCAGTCTGACTGCTGAGGAAAGATTCATAATCATCATCGTCATCATCAGTCTGTGTTCATCCACCGTTGAATGCACGAGTCTTCATCCCTCTCGATCCTCCGCTTTCCGCATCCAGCTTCATCCTGCTATTCTTTCGATGTCGTCAGTCTTACAGGGGTCTCCACTCCAACACTTTTCTTCCCCATCGACCGTCGTTTCTTCGACACATTTGTCTCCCTCATTGCCACTTAAGTGTGTCAATTCTTTCAGTAGCGTCTACTACTCGAGTTTTTCTTCGGATATCCTCGTTTTTGATTCTATATTATAAAGACACTCCGAGCATAGATCTCTCTATGGCACGCTGGGAAAACTTTATTATGTGTAAAATGCCTGATATTAGATTCCACGTCTTCGTGGGTTAACACTGGGATGATGCGTTGGTTAAATGCTGCCATCCCAGTGGTATTCGTCAGTCAATTTCTGTTGAGAAATTCTGTCGTCCTAGTTGTATTACTTGTCCCAGATAAGTGTATTAATTTTCAACCTCAATTTGTGTTCCCCCAATGGATATCGCCCCGAAGGTCTGAGAGTTGTGACTATTTATCATGTCTTCGATTTTATCCATGTTCATTTTCAGACAAATTTTACTTGACACTTCGTTTAGATCTTGGAGCATGTCTTGAAGCTTTTCAGACGATTCGGCTATTAATACTATGTCACAATTTCTCCACTTGTGTGTTGTCAATACTGTGTGCGCACTTTTTCCAAGATAGCAGTTTAAACACATCTTCCAAAGCGTTTATGATAAGCTTGGGAGATAGTTTATATTACAGCGTTGTAGTGAGTCTAAAACTGCCCAAGAAAGACAGTGGCTGATTATATTTTTCGGTTTTCTGGATGATTTGTCTTAGTATTTGGATATGCTCGATGATACTAAAGCCTTTTCTAAATCCAGCCTGTTCTCGAGGTTGAAATTTGTCAAATCGATCTGCCAGCCTATTAGTTTTAACTCTAGAGAATACTTTTGTTTCTAGGGAAAAATTAACTAACTAAATATATTTTCAATGTTAAACATTTTTTATATAATTTGACATAAAAAGAAAATATGTAAAAAAATGGTATGTAAATATTATTTTTTTAAATATGTAATAAAAATTATGTCTATGTATACAAATTTTTTCGACTTCTTAATTCTGGTGCACCGCCACTTTTTCCCATGGTCAAAAGTGCACCGTGACTTCAAAAAGGTTGAGAATCACTGGGTTAGATCATGGAATATATATCTTCAATCGATGATCAAAATCTAGTTTTAACTTGATTTCTTGGATCTGAAAATGCAAATCCATAGAAAATTATCCTTGAAAAGAAGATATTCACAATAAACGTAAACAGTGGATTATTTTATCAAATGCTGAATTTAGCTGTTTTTATGCGATAGATACGTTCCATGGGGAGTCGCATAAAAAAAGATTTCAACTACATACAAACAAAAGTTCCATTATTTTTAAATACCGCATAACTTCAAATCAATGTCATAGAATCAACGCATAAAAAAAGTTAATAAAAAAAACCATCAAAATATTTAAAACGATAATCATACAATTTATTTTTATCAGTCAGCATACATATTTAGTCCATACAGAGTATCATCCAGTCTTATCTAATATATAAAAATGAATTGGGTTTTGTTCGTTCGAAATGTGCTGCCATACCGTTCATCGGATTACAATAAAACTTTGTCCACTTATTACTAATAATTTTGCGAGTAACATAAGCATAGTCTAATATATAAAAATTAATGTTTGTTTGTCCGTTTTTAATGCACTGCCATACTGTTCATTCGATTGCGATAAAACTTTGCCAAATTATTGTTTGGAATCGGAAACATAATAATATTGGCTTGTTAATATTTTTCAGTGCATTTTGATTGATCTTTTTGATAATGTTCACTCTTAAGTTCCTATTAATTTTCATAGAATTTGCACACAAGAGGTAACACATGATATGATAAAGTCCACTTTAATAGAATACAATATTTCAATGTAGCCTAAAAATCGAATATTTATTATCAAAAAACAATTTTCATTCAATTACGGTCGTTCATTTAAATATTACATCAAAACGACGCTCGACTCAGTTAGGGGCAGCTTTTTTCCTCCCGGGGTGGATACACATTTTTGACACAGGGTTAACACTTCAGCGATTAATGTACTCAACATGCGGGAAATCATTTTGTATTTGTACCGACGCAAACACGAATTTAATTTGGATTTATGTGGCGTATGATTACATTTTCGGCATTCGTTCGCCTGAATTTTTCCTACCGGCGTTGGATTCATGAAAAAACCATCCAGAAAGATTGCATTCCGCCAAAATTAAGCGGCAAACGGCCGCTGATGTTTTCACAATGCAACTCCAAATCTATTCGAACGCTTTTGGGGATGTTATTGAATATTTGGATATGCAAATTCATATTCGCACCTCCTCCATTGGCAATGTGTCCGACTAAAAATCGTCTTTCAATAAAGACGCTCAACTTTTAAATGCAAATAAAATAAGTTGTGTATAAGATATTCACTCATAATTATTTTTATTTAATAGTATATTTTATGGCATTAAGTATAAAATATAATATTATTCAAATATTCGCCTCAGTTTTGCATAGTGACATAAATACAGGAGGTCTAATTTTCGATGACTTTATCACATAAATCTGGCCGAATTTGCTGGATGGCGTTCATTATATTGATTTGAAGGCATTAATTATTTGTGATTTATATACATAGATTTGCAGTTTAAGATAACCTTAAATAAATAAGTCTAAAGACGTTAAATCGCATGATTTCGGTGACTAATTTACATCAACGCCGCGCGAGATAAACGTGCCTTCAAATCGCTCGTGCAGAATGTCCATCGTGGCATGCATTGCGTGGCACGTAGCGCCATCCTGTCGGAATAACATATCTTCAGTATTCACATCATCAAATGTAGTCTATTCGCCCAAAAATTGGCCTCGTCGCTAAAGACATTTTTTTTGATGAAACATTTCTGCCAACCATCTGACCCCTCAAAGCTTGCAAATTCGGCGTTTTTATTTCAAATCACTAATTATAACAAAGCGCACTTTAATAAAACAGACCCTCGTCCAGTTCCAATTACATTTGAACTGGCGCACATATGAGTGGTTGTGATGACGGGTGAGTCGGACGCACCCCCTCATGCGCTCAATCGCACCCGATGCAGTTTCACAAGAGACAGGCATTCAAAACAATCTGTCCTTGAATTTCGAAGTAATTAATTCTATAAAAAGCTATTAGTGCGGTGATCATGGCAACATCAAAGCGTGCAATTTCAGCAGCCCCATTACACGGCAATAAGCGTTTAAGCCTGCATCCCTCCGAAACGCATTTGTTTGTGACGTATTCATAATTGGTTCAAAGCGGCGAGCGCCAATCCCTGCAGCCATCTGGTGGACAAGTCGTTAACTAAACCCACCCCCATTTACCGCCCTTCCGTTTCAAGACCGACCACTTTCCGGTCGAGAAATTAAGGGTACATACAACCACTCACCTTGCCTCTTTATTATCTCCATGATCTATTTCATTTCAATCGTATCGATATTATTTATTATTGACCTCTTCCACTTGTGTGTCGACTATCTGGACGCTTAGAAATAGTGGCGTAACTACTAATTTGCGAGCTAGGGATATACAGTACATATATGTTTTTCAAATTGTTATATTAACCTTTCCCTACCGGTGATGTATTTACTACACATCGACTCTAATAATGGGAATATCGATATGAAATATGATAGATACGGGGTTCAAAATTTTTGTGTTCCTCCATAATATAATTGCGAATCACATCAAAGTATTATAGTATGTAAGTATTCATCTGCAGCGGCGGAAATAAATTATTTGTCGGGAAATCGGGAATTTTATCAGTCACATTGATGGTGTTATAACGAAAATCATGCGGTCATCAACTCGAACTAGCATTTAAATATCTGATGACGATACCTCCAACATTATTTTACACAATTAATTTTAATTTTCAACTTTGAATATGAAACCTGAAAAACGCGCGAAATAAATTACAAGCTGGCGCTACCCCTACGCAAAAAAAAATCGAACGGAAAGGGTTAATTATTCCCCTCTTATATTTCCCTCATTAGAGGGAAAAAATTTTGACATCCATAAAATTTGTTGAGTTTTACTGAGAACTTCGCCGAATATATAATGTTTTTCTATTCCACATTCAAGTATATAAATCATGATTGATATTCAATATACTGCCCATTTATATTGATACAAGTAGATGCTGTGACTCTTATAATAGCTTAAAAATAGTGCAGAGATGTGTTGGATTTTATAAAGAACAGACAGACACACATTTCATTTTACTTTATATACGAAATTTAATCTCATTAATTTTAGCCATGATCAAATACTGTATATTTTAATTTTAATTCAATTAATTTAAGAATCATACCAATCTAAATACACTAATATTTCATGACGTGGATAAAACATTTTCTAGCAACTTTCCCTATTTATTTTTAAGTCAATCAAATTAATCTTCTTCAGTACTATACGTTACTTATAGTAAGTTTTTTTGAACGATAATATTGTAATATAAAGTCATCCTCAGAATAGTTGATTTTGGACGGCCCGCAGTAATAGATTTTGGGCGGTCCGGTATTTTTCTGTCGTTCAAAATCCATGTTTCTTGATGTCTACTAATAATTTAATGCATCCCTTTGAGCGAAATCTCAATTTTTTAGCAATACACTTATTTAAAATGCATTTAATTTGTTGTTTATTGATATTTAACAATTTACGATATATAATTTGACTAATTTTCCATTTTGAATTTTTATAAATCAAACTAAGCAAATCATTTTTTTAACTTCAAAGAATAGTTACAACATGACTTCATTTTTTCATAGCGTTTATTAAGTAAATTATATGAAATTTGGAGTTGTTAGACTACAAAATTAAAAATCAAAAATAACATCATTTGCCTATTGTATAGCAGGGAGCGAAAATGACTCTCTGAACTATTTATTTTTTTATTATATTTGTATTAACATTCGAGTACATATTATGATATATTGATAAGTAGAAGAGTACAAACATTGAAAATTATATTTTTTATAGCGGATAATAGTTGTTTCTATAGAATTCAATAATATGCTAGGTGTTTCCAAACTTATTGTCGATATCAAATTCGTATATATAGTGATAAATTCAAGATCAATTCGGTTTGAAATACAAGGATCCCGATTTTTTTTAAATTCTGTAAAACCCTTAAAATAACAAAATCAGAGAAATTTGGTAAGATCTATACATAACTACTCTTAAAAATAACTCATCGCAAAATCATAATGGTCTGGCCAGACCATTTCATTGACAGAAGTGTTAAATGATTGTGATGATCATATTTTTCCATAATCTACATTTGAACTCAGACTTCTGTAATATTAATCTGAGATCCTATTTTCTATACTAAAGATACAACATGTGTACCATGGTGTTTTATACTATTATTAGCGAATGATACCACATGTGTACCATGTCTCCATTAATATGCAATCCAAGAAAAACTTTTTCGATCACAATTATCAGCCGATATGTGTGTTATTTAATTTTGTATTGTAATTGTAATCAAATGAGATGTTGTATACAAAATAACTTGAGGCAAACTATACTTGTCAATGACAATGGCATGTATATTTGGCTTACAATATAGCTCTGTACAATGGGTTTCATCGGGGTAAACATATATTTCTATCCCTAAATCATCTTCAATAATTAAATAAATCAATAGAGAGATAAAATGTCATGTAGACGCTTGTTTAAATATTAAAAATTACCATAAAAGTGAAATATGCTGTAGAAAAGTTAGAGAAAGGTAGTATTAAATGATATATTTTTCATGAAAAATATAATCATTCCAGACCCAAATTTATTTTTTTAGTACCAGAACCACATCCAATTAAAACGAGGATTATTCGTCGAAAGCTGGAACTCGTATTGAATTTACTATTATACTGCCAATCATGCCAGGGAAACAATACAAAAAATCGCAACCAACTTCTGAAATTCGTTCCTGTCAAATGTTGAAATGGCAAAATATTCGAAAAGGATTTTCCGCGTTGTTATTAATTAACGCATTGACAGGCGAATCAATTGTTTACAACTTTTTCAACATTTTTCCGGACCTGCAAATAATCACAAAACATTCGAGAGCCTTTGAAAAGTAGCAGGACTTCGCCGCAATTGCGGATGAAAATCATTAAAGCGAACTCGATTCGAACCGTTTTACCATCGCAAATGTTCATCTAAACAGGATATCGAACTTAAATCGAATGATGCGATTCCCGAATGCAAACTGTCGGATCGAAGAAACTAATTTTTAGCGATTTCTTCCCGGAAATGTATTGATGGAGTGGCGCCGCTTTAAATCAACGCATTGAGGCGGTTCCTCCTTCTCCTTAATGCCTCTTTTACCGGATAAATCTGAAAGTCAACTGGAGTTATTCACACAGTGACACACAAGCTGGATGCAATCCATAATATGTATCGATTGTTCATTCTCGTATCCCAGATGAAGAATCTGTATCATCAAACACGCACCAAGCGCCAAGTTAAGCGTTACCAATTAAAAATGTCGTATCGTGACCCATATTCATTGAATGCAACTTCAAATCTTCTTCAAAAGATTCTTAAAATGCATCAAAAATATCAAAGTATTGGCTTCATTCACCGTAAGAATTTAAGCAATTCCAAAATCGTGACCTTAACAGGTCCCCGATTTTTAACAGCCACTCGCTGCTCCAAATTATTTATAGACTTGTCAATCATTTAAATTTGTAGCCATATCGCCAAATGTGACGAGAAAATTATGTATGTTCATGTATAATTCGTATTAAAATTATAATCTAATTTTGCCAATTTCTCACATTGAATCCTTACAATTAAATTATGATTTTTTAAGCAAGATCTGTATATGTAAATATCACTGCAATAATAATGTCACCATATAGTTGCAGTTGCTATGTTTATATTATATCAATTTGATTTAGGTGATTTCTATCGGAAATAAATTCCTTAAATATTAACAAATTTTATGCCATTTATTAAGGATGCCCATAAGTAATGTCGTTTTTCCGTCCGAACAACACACCAGATCAGTCTTCTTCGGACAACTTCGTTCCAAAATGAGAGTTTGTAATCGTTCTGTAGACATATTCAGTTATGGCATCCGATCGCGAGACGCTCATTTGCCATATCACCGGTCCGAAGAATGGACCGATTGGACATACAAACTTTATAGCCTCTCAATCCTCTTTTAGGGCTTTTTTTGGCATTTTCTATGATCTGTATGATCATGAAATCAATGTAGCATATAGACACTTTCTATCATAGTTTCACATAAAAACCGTACCGCCATATATACGTTAGGGTATAGATGGCGGTACGTTAGGGTATAGATGGCGGTACTGTTAGGACTATCTTTGTATATTATTTTGAAACATACATTATAATAGTATAAATTAATTTAAAAAATAAATTAGATTTCCGTGGAGGGGGGGGGGGTTTGATACTTGCCACAAGCGCTTCATATTCTTGTTACGGCTCTGTCTAAAAAAGTTAGACAAGATCCAAAAAAATGGTTTTTGAATCCCACACGCATTTATCAACCGCATGTCATTCATTATTAATGAAGAAATATGTTGAGCCGTTGATAAGGAATCCCGCATATGCTGCGAATGAACTCGAGTGATAAAGAAAAAGTATTTTGCACTCATTGAATGCGGAGATTGGTAAATCGGAGACAGAGACGGAGAGATTGTATTGCATTTCATCATATACTCGTACATCGATGGTGAGGTCGTGCTGTAAAGGTACCCCTACACGTCTAAATATTCTCAAATATTGCGAAAAGTCAACCATAATTGAATGAAAATTAACATTAAAATTAAAGTGGATTTTGGAATCATAATAAATAGTAGAAAGCCACATAAATCAATTATATACTTAAAACTCAATGCGGTTATAAAATTGATTCTATTTGAATTACTATTGTACCGATCGGCTCAAATTTATCAATTTCAAGCTTCAACAAATGCATTATTTTATTACTAAAACTGAAGACACATGTGTATTGCTTATTTTTATGCGATGAAATGAACGAATATTGTGTGCCATCAACGGTGTTAAGGTTCATTTATTGATATACAAGCTTGACTCATGCTGCGCGATTAAGCTCGTATATTATTTGTCGATGTTTTTTTAGTATTTAATTAATTTGGGGGGGGGGAGGAGGGGATTTCAAAGCACGACAAAAGGATCGTTTAGTATTATTTATTAAGCTGCAATAATAAAAGTTGCCCCATTCCAAATCAAACATCACCGGAGTACAAATGGCTTGAGCAAACTTGCCGGGGATCATTTCGCCCTATCGCCTCCGGCAATCTGAGCATCCCCATACATCTTTAATGGTAGAACGCCTCTTCTTTGAGCCAAAGTTAAAATAATGCAATTTGTTTGATATATTGCAAAAGGGTATTTCATTTGCAGCGGCAGCAGCAACCGTCCAAGATATCTTTTATACTTGGACACATAATAAACTGCCGAAAGTTTGCCAGTTAACATTTTAACTTCGGCGGAAGTCTTTGCACGTGATCGCTGCTCTTTTATTATCTGGAATGAAACATGGTCCTCATTTTTCATATTAAGCCAGTTTTTTCCCGGGTGGTATATCAGCGTTACGGCATTACACACATGGCGTCGTAAAATTACGCGCGTTCCTTATCCTTAACTAGAAATTGAATGGAAGTACCATCAATTTATGCATGGATATTTTATTTTTTCGTCGAAGATTTGGAAACCAGTTCCCTCGTCATCGGATGTGCATAATTAAATACGAAGGCTGAAGCCAGACTGGTGTTTGTGCCGAGCAAACCGTCGGCTGCTCACCGCTAAGCGAATTTGACAGCCGGGCTTAACTTCATCTCCAGTCAAGTTAGTTGAAGCGCCTCGTGTGAAGGTTGTCTTGTAACCACCCCAACTTCTAAACTTAATGCACATATTAACTTAAGGTCTGTTGTCAACTTAACTTAATTTGCGACTACAATATGCAAATTACGGAGGTGATTACACTCAACGCTTTATTCGACATACTCACCTGTGTGGAGTTCGCATGAGTTTATGATGTACTTGCGTGGCACGTATTTCAATCAAAAGCCTTTGACTGACTCTTAATTGAATATAATTGAGGCAAAACCTGGTTTTTTGAATCGTTTTCATATCCTGAATATGCTACATGTATTTCAACAATTTAACTATACATACGGCGCCATTCCAGCTTCATTAGAGGGAGCTATTCTTTTAATTTGGGATACTGTTCAAATCCAAATTTGCCATAGGAAATTTAGCGTTTGTATTGTAAATATATGTAAAATATAAGAATTTAGTTTAATTTAATTTATGTAGAAATCTTCTCAGAATTTCACCTTCATTCATCGCGCCATCGATTACTTTTCTTCTTCATTTGGGGTCGTTTTTTCGCAATTTCTTAAAAAAAATCCTACGAACTTATTGAGTATATTTATTTGTTTTTATCCCAAGTTTCAATTTATTTCCTAATGTTATGTCGCTTAACTTGGAACTCCCAGGATTTACACCTTAAAGCGTTCATAAAATATCAATCACTCGGAACTGAACCGATATATATTTATTGAATGTATCTGGAACGATAACCGAAACTAAAACTTATTTTTTAAAAAATATTTTTGAACTAATCTATTATACTAATATTAAAAATAAACTTCAATGGTTATCAGCTTTGAAATCATTTATAAATTATAGTAAAAAATAATTAAAAACAAAAATACGCGTTTCCTGAACCGTGTCTCGAAATAAACTGAAAAAGAAAATGTATGATACTAGATAGCATCAATACTGAGCTTATGATATTGGTTAATTAATAAAAATAATAAGATTTTATCGTTTCTAGTATTGAAATATATTTTCTATTGTTATATAAAAAATATGTTTAAACATCTAATATATAAAAATTAATCTTTGTTCGTATGTAATGCATTTCCATACCGTTTATGAAATTGCAATAAAACATCGTCCATTTATTGCTAAGAATTGTGCGAGTAATATAGGCATAGTCCAATATATAAAAATAAATTTTTGTTTGTTCGTATTTAATGCGCTGCCATACCGTTCATCCGAATGCAATTAAACTTTATCAACTTATTGTTTACACTTGCGGGAAATAACATAGACATAGTAAAAATATTGTTTGTATACACAGATTTTTATGCGAGACGTAGCATTGCAATAACTAGTTTTTTTTATGTTAATGGATTCCAAATAATTATTGTTGTCAATTATATTAAGATCCATAAATATCTGCTGTTCCCTGAGAAAATGCATAATTTTGTGCGTGCATCATTGTTAAATGCATTTTTTTCCATGCGCAATATAATAATACTATTTTAAAAATATTGTTTCCATCATCGTTTAGATTACAGCGTCCCGTGCGAATTTTATTTATTTGTTTTTGCTGAAAATCTGCCAAATGGCACTTTAGTTCGGGCATTAATCTTGGTCACACCTACCAGCAACGATTATTATAGAGAAAAGGTCCCGTAACAACGGGAACATGTGTCAAAAAGTTATTGAGAAAACGCAGCTTCCACGCGAGGGATGCTTGAGAAACGTTCCCGGGAAACTTTTATGTACGAGAGAAGGAGCATAACGCCTTATTCCCCATAATTTATGGCCATTGCCGCATAAAACTTTGAGCATGTCGCAGCCCGACTGGAGATTATTATGTTCGATACAGGAAAAAATGTGATATGTTTTTCTTATAAGCTATTTTTGATACGACATTTGTATTAATGGAAAATATATACAAAGTATTCTCTGCTGAATTTTTAGGGGTGGGTTTAAAAATTTCAGATAAAGATGTGATCGCCCATAACGTCTCTGGAACACGTTGTATTGACTGACGATCGTAAAATTTTATACAACTTGTAAAAATTTCTTAAAAGCTGAAGAAAACGGCAAGTTTTTGGAAGGAGATGCCATAATCAAAATTTTACACCTCGATATAAACGTCTGCCGAGGCATTTTCGCTAATAGTTTCCCGATTTATGTCGGCACTAACATCCGTCTGCAAAAGCACACCCGATGCCATCGTCAATATGACGCACTATTTTCCCATTTTTACTATTTGATTATGTTATAAAAGCTTTATTGCATAGTAAAGCTTATCGGCAACCCTCTTTATTCACAAAAACAGCTTTAAAAGCCATCCTCCGAGGAACAAGCTTCGATATATATGATTTTTTATTAAATTAAATTTTATGCCTGTTATAACATTTTTCCATCGTATAAGATCAATAATATCAGAATTTCTGGTGGTGAAAATATGAAGACACTCATAAGATTCAGTTAATCTCGTTTATTAGCCCCGAGGAATAGCGAGAGTTAATCAGGTAAGAAAACTTCATTCCGTTGTGTCAACAATTATAGCCCTTTGTCTGCCGGCATGTTTATGTTTTATTGCTGCAAATAAGACATAAAAAATATTTATTAGGGGGTAGTCACTAAGTAATATACTGGGGTAAGACAAATATCCAACGTTGGATAACTACGGAAGCGCCATCAGGTGTACAATCGCGCTCCGCTCGGAAGTCTACAACAAAAGCAAACCAAAAATAATAAAAATAGACAATTTTATTGCGTTAAATCCATAAAAGAGCTTAAAATACGAGATATCACGATAATAATAGAATATATATTTAATTTGTTCAAGCACATTTTTTTAAGCTTTAAGCTATTTCTTTGCTATTTTTAGTTATTATTTGGTTACACAAACAATTCTGCCCACAAACAATACGCATGTTAATCCTATAACATTCACGAAGTTGAACATAACAACTTCTCAAAATTTCATCGCGATCGGATGAACAGTAAAGGAATGCATACATAGCAAACCGCCTGCACGACAACCGACACACATTCATTTTTATATATATAAAAGATGAATTACATACAGTAAACTCGCGGTAATCCGAAAAATTAGATTGTCCAATTTGTCGGATTAAAGAATATTCCCCTTGACCACTTGTAGTCCGAAACATTTTGGAAAAGAACACTTGCAATCTGAAAAAATAAGAACATGATGAAATATACATAGACAACAAAAGGTTTCATATCATAGAATTAAAGTCATAAACACAATGGTCATAATAGTTATAAAACATAAAAACACTTCTTCCACTTCTGGATGTTTAGCTTTCTTGAAAGTTTGCCTCTTGCCAGATTCACAATCAATGGTACGGTTGTTTTTTTGCATTTGCCAAATTTAGGCGGTCCTGAATCACAGTCTTACATTGACAAATTTCACATTGATTTATCGTACATGTATTCTATACTTGTATAGCGATGTCGGACTAGAGGGGGTGCCGGATTAGAGTGGGGCTATTTAGCGTCCCTAGCGTGGCGCTGCGGGGACATTGCACCTGCAATTACCAACCGATCACTTCTTGCGCGTGTACCGTTACCGGTTGAATGGTGACGTATAGGAGGCGGGAGTTTGGTTGTGTCGGCGGTTGGCCTTGACTGCGGGAGTACGTCCTTCTCGCAGCCAGATCCCTCTTTCTCGTGTTGAATAAAAAGTTAGTTATAGAAGAGAGTCTTTTCGTTCGTCCCCCCCCCCCTTCATCCATCCGTCCGGTTGTACATGTTCCGATAGAAGAACGAAACGGAACAGACGGGGATTTTAAAATTAAAATCCGATCAATCAATCCAAAGATAAAACTCCTAATTATCAATCTTTGAGCTATGAAATAATTCTACGAGTGTACTAATTGTATGTATTATTTTACTTTTGTTATAGAAAAAAATATTTTAATCAAATGAAATTACAATGCTGAGTGTCCGAGTTTCATTTTGACATTAATCTTCATTTACAATTTTTTAAATGGCACTTTTATCACGTTTTTTCTTAAATTTATACATGGAAAAATAAATCTATGTATGATCATAAGTTAAGAATTATTTGTCGCTAATATTTTTATGCAATAAATTTTATTCTTGTAATATCGAATGTATGCAGAGGAGTATTAACCCAATTTTCAACGCTAATTGTTATGCTGGTATTTTGACTACATACTATAATATGCGACGGATTCATCGAATTAACTTGGCTCTACAATATCTACAAGATAAATGCCTCAGTCATAGGCCAGAAATCTTCCACTTTTTTTTAAGGAATAAAAGTAGGCTCGACTAACTTACCGTCGGCAAACCGCGTGCCATGTTTCATCATCAGGACGTTCATTGTAATAAATTGCTTCGCGAATCCTTGCGAACATCGGGAAATTGCCCCACACTGTCAGAATGGATGCTCTGAGATTACCAGCCTTGTAAAAAATGTCCGCTTGTTACCTAGGTCTCACCTAAACACCCACATTCAAGCGGGGCCACTAACAAATGGCCATCGTTAAAATAAAAGCCCCGGCCTTTTATTTGCGATAAATTTGAGGCCTAGTAGAGATCTGACCGTTCGAAAACAGCTGAAAAATTATAAAATCCTACAACGAAAATTGGCGAGGCGGATAAAGCATATCGTATTCATTGACAGATGTCAAAATTGACGTTCGTTTGTGCTATTTGGCTGGGTCTAAATGAAGGGTTGGCAACTTTGCATAACAAAGAAGTAAAATGTCATCGCGTATGAAAAGTATGAAGACAATTTTCCCATCAAAGGAGGACGTCAATAATATATGAAGTTAACTACGTCTTGCATGCTGGTCCGCTTCAGGCTATTTCTTTTGAAGTTGCTTTGCATACGAAATGATCAGGTACGGAGGAAAACTTTCCATACACTGTCATAGAAATGATTACATGTCATTTGAGAAAATGGACGTCGTAATTGCTTGGATAGAATAGATAATGAAACTTAAAATATGATAATTTCAAACGGCAATAAAGCGATCGTAATATACACCATGGATAATATTCAATAATTTAATTTGATATTCGAGCAACACTTGTATTTTTTAAATTTGGAATCTTCGACCTGGATAATGCGTTGATTCTAGTAATGAATGTGTAGCATGCTGCACGAGCGTGATTCTTAAGAATACGATTCTACGCTTGTTAAATAATTGCTTTAAAATACATCATCTTCATACATGTTTTACAATTTTTAATGAATAACTGATAAATAATTCCAAATTAATTCATGGTTTTTGATGAATATGAAAACCAATGATGCAATTACGGTATTTAGCTTTGCTTAACTGTTCAAGATCTATATTGTAGCGTGGACGAATTATCTTCCCCATGAATTAATTCTACTAAGATTAACAGCAACATCTTCCGTCTCTCTTTAGGTGCAATATGTCATTTTAACAGCGCCATCTTCTGTGGCGCTGCGGGGATATTGCGCCTGGAATACCAACCGATCGCTTCATGCGCGTGCACCGTTGCTGCTTGGGTGGTGAGGAGTTCGGAGTCGAGAAAAATCGTCGGTTAACCTTGGCTGCGGGAGGACGTCCTTCCCGCAGCCAGATATCTCTCTCTATCGTATTGAATAAAGAGTTATCTGAGAAGAGAGTATTTTTATTCGGCGCCCATCTATCCGTTCGGTTACGTCACAGCCCGAAAGAAGAACGGACCCGTGCGCTAACGAGGCTATCCCAACAAACACGTGGAAACGGGGAGCCGCCCGGGAACTCTGCCCCAAAAGTGCTCCCACTTCTACGTTACAATATCCATATTATTTTTTGATAGACTTTTGGTATGCTTTTGGTAATCTTTAAAATATCAGATATTAAGAGAACCCAAAAGTATTCATATATTTAGTAGAAATAAGCTTAAATTTATTGACAGTCAAAAATGTATTTACAATATAATAAAATATACTTCCCTTCATTATTCAACATATCTTTCTTATTCACTTTTGCAATCCTTCGATACTTTTTTTGTAAAGACTTTTCGATTTAAACATCTTAATGTCGACCATAAACTTGTATAGTTATAATTTCTCCCGGTTTCATTTTCATCACCAGTTACAATGCTATTTAAAACAGGACTATTTTTTTGTGTTGTCAAGAAGGCGTGCACGTGTTTCGGACATGCGGTACCCACCCTACTCCAAAATACCCATCCTACTCCATAATACCCATCCTACTCCATAATACCCATTCTATTCATTTTGTCGATGGGTTTTAAATGGTTCCAATAGGATACCAGTCTTTGCGATAACTCTTCGATTAGTTGTCGTGGATCTGATTCGATTACAGAATTTAATACATTGTTATCAAAATTTGAAGATCTTCACATTTTCGCTTCATCCCTTAAGCTTCTATTGACCCATTTAAATTTCTGAACACAATATTGCCATCTGCAGATTGTTACCACTTCAGCATAAACATATTTAAGTGTTATACTGGCTTTTGCGGCATTCAACCCCAAATTCAAAAAAACAGCATACAACGCCGAATATTGGTTTTGGATATGGAATTTTTATCATTAACAATAAAAAATACTTTTATAAAAAATTTAAACTACAAACATGTTTTTATCAATGTATCTGGATCCAAACTAAGCTCAAACATAAAGTTTCAAAATATACAAATACTTTCGGGTCCTCCTAATATTAATGAAATTCTCAACATAATGAATATAAGAATTTAATCCTTGCAATGTGATTTAATTTATTATTTTAATACGGGATTTATTGAACGTACGTTACACGATATTGTAGATTATAAATATTTTAAAAAATGATTAAAAGGACACGAAGCATTCTGCATTTGACGGACTGTCTATAATTCGATCCGACGGAAAGCTTGCGTCAATTGTATTACTTTTCACGAAGTGAAACCCATCGCAATCGACATACGTCTATTATACATGACATAAATCCCATAAAAGCATGTCATCCCCATAAACATTCCCTGCAATATATACATTTTTTTGTTATATTTAAGCAAAGCAATAATAACGCGCAATAAGTCTATTCTAACATCTATCGCATCGTTCAACCCCTCTAACTTCCAACTACTGTCATTGCTCGACTGCTCGCCAAGTTTAAATCCTAAGCTTTACCCTCACTAATTAATCGACCATCCATGCTTATATTCCTAAGCCATGCTGGTGTAAGAATAATATAGGGTTGAATCCATAAGAGCATCACTTTAAGAACAATTAAACATGTATTGATATTTTCTGTTATGGTTTTATGATCAATTTTCGCATATTTTGGCAGTCAAAATTAATACAAATCCTTTGCGACACAAGTGCTTTGCGACAATCATACAAATCCTAAAAATATACATTTGCAGCGATCAATCTCCACAGTCGCTGTGATTAAATGCACATTGTACATATTTAACAATGGATTAAATATAAATTGTATCACCGAAAGGAAATAAAGCACCCCTTTGTATGCCATGACACCCCTGAAAATCGTACGTACCAAACACAACTAATCGAATCGCTTAAACTCAATCCGAATACTGATTTAGAGTTATCTCTTGAATAACATTGAGTACGTTAACAGGGTGAATGCAAAATAATTGGTCTAATTTGGAATAATGCCTGTATTTCAAATGGCATTATTTTTATTTGAAAAATCCCTATTTATCAAAGGGATGATTTAAAGTCAGTTTTAATGGATACATATGAAGCGAAACACATTATTCTTAAATAATAATAAATGGATGACATTGATTAGTATCAATCCATTATGATATATCGAGATATTTAGCTTTAAATAAAGTTATATTTTAACACATTCCTGTCGGGTTTCGAATAGCAATCACAAGGCTAAAGACGTATATGCTTAATCCTTCTCATACGATGCTACGTATTTATTACATTATATCGATATTCTCTATATAATATATATCAAAATATATAGTATATATATCGATATAGATAGCTTATCGAGATTCAATTTAGTAATGTTGTAAAAATGCCCATTATTACAACTATACTCGAATTAGTGTAGTAAATACACCATAGTAAAGGAAAGGTTAACCCGACGGAAATGTGTTAATTAACATGCTTTTAATCAGCGACACTTAAACAAGCAATATGATTCATGTTGTTTGGTCCACGAGTCTTCTTTTTCAATGTTTTTACAAAATGTAGTTTTTAATCATTGTGAAAAATTGTCAAGTCTCAAAAATTACAACCCTTAATATTAATAAAACGATCTCCTTCATCATGATTGACACGGTTATATTTCTAAGATGCTGATATTCTGTGCGGATGCAATTCGCCAGATTGCGTACGCATGATACGCACCGATAGTTTCAGCCGCGGGAAGATGTGCTCTTTCCGTCAGCTCACTTGTCGTCTCGTAGCGGATTATCTCCAAGTTCAATAAAAATCCTATTTATCACTACTTGCCCATCTCCATCCTCCAGCCCCACATGCGAATTCATGCATACTGAAGTCCTAAACGCCTTTACTTTATGTAACAATCCAATTATAAATATTTGAAAAATTATTTACAATGATGGTTTTTAAAAATAAAATTACCCTTTCATTATATATCAAAAAATCCACGTATAATATAGTGTTGCATAGGTAAGATCGCTATTGATCTATGCAGATGCACTTCGCTAGATAAACAGCGACATCTTTCTGTCTCCCTTCGGATGCTTGTGTCAAATTAAAAGTGACATTTTCGGTTTTACTACGAACATATGCATTTTGTTAATGATATCTATATACATGTTTGCGCGTGCATTGCTTTCCGCTCTGTAGTGATGCGCGGTAAGTCGCATAACCTTGGCTGTGGGAAGATGTCCTTCTCACGGGCTAACATATGTAGATTTTCTCTGTAATCATAAGATGATTGTTAATATAAGAAGGTTAAAATTAAAAAAATAGATATACATGTTGCTTTAAAGTTAGAAGAATAACTAAAAAGATCCATTGAAAAACTTTTTAAATATTTTTTAACAAAATCACTCAAGCAATTTAAAAATAGAAGTGATATCTTCATGCCAATAATACGAAATTAGAACAGTCAAAAAATACATTCAGCCTCAAATAGTCTAATTTCATAGCCACCCTATTTTGCAAATACACCGTTTGCCGACTTGTCCCGGAATGTATTATAGATTTGTGGTAGATGAAGCTTATACGTTATGAAGTAAATACTCGACTACTGTTCACCTCGATACTAAAAGCGATCAGAGTTACGACATGGCTTAAACGAAACTTCGGCGTACCCCAAGAATTGATGGCAGTAAAGAGATAAAGATACACCTGGGAGACCTTTAATTGCCCTCGGTATTAACTCGGGCTGCTCTCATTGTTCGACTATGTTATGTGCGTGTTTCTATTGAAATTATCATGATTTTTGAGATATTCGAACAGCGCCGGTTTAACCGGTAAGCCGGTAAATTCGCGTCTCAATCGTAAATCTGAGCAGATCATGTGTGGGTCTTAATGGCGGTCGTTCATTAATTGTGGTGTCATTAAACGCCTCGTTTGGCATTAACCAGAGACAATGCGTTTGAGGACATATCATTATCCCTGTTTGCTTGAGATAATTTAATATCTTCCCATTGGATACGCCATCAATCATGCAATACTAAGATGATGGAAGCCATTTACAAAATCCACAACAAAAATGCATCCTAAGCATCAAACTGCGGGACATTGCGATATTTACTACGATATGAGGCATTTTCGTGAAACAAACATGAATTTTTCCCGTAAAATTTTCCCGTCAAAACGCGCGGTTTTATCCCGATCGTTATTTGCATTTGTATAATTTATCGGCGTATTCACGGGGAACGTTTACTGATAATTTATATGACCGGCTCTATTTGCGAAGGCATTAAAATTATTTATGAACGTGAATTGTTTTACTAAATTACCATGTTTAATAGCCGTTACGGGGTGTCGAATGCCAAATATTCCAACGGGAGAACCGCTCCAGAGGACGTGCCAAAGCCTAACAACCACACAATAGTTTCATCATCACTCTTTGTGGAAATATTCATGCCGAAAATCGCGAAAAATAAATGGGAGCATTATTTCGACGCTAGTCGATGACTCGAATTAATGTCGGCAGCAAAATCACCCCATGAAAATGCCCATAAAAATAAGCATTTACTTGTTATAATTCATACTATTTTTGTCAATCCTTGCAATTTAAATTCTTGTTTGTTGCTTAAATCTTGTATATAATTAAAAAAAAAAAACGTTTCAATCCTCCAGCAATTAAATACAGTCGACTTTCAGACCTTCACGAAACTTTTGGGTCTAATCAAATACCTAAGTCTTACTTAGAGTAGCATCACTGATCTATGCCTCAAATCTTCTCAAAATTTCATTTGATTTAAAGTCTTCGTTTATTTAATTACGTGTTGCGCAACAGAGAATGCTACTTTTCGCTTTCTTTCTTCGGTGACGGATCAAGAAGCTTCTTATCCAATCGGATTTTTGTTTCTAATGAATAATTCAAAAAATCATTCATGTTATCCAAATCATCGACCTACTATATAAACCAAGGTTGGGTGGTGACGCGCAGGAGGCAGGAGTTAGCCTTGGCTGCGGGAGGACGTCCTTCCCGCAGCCAGATCTCTCTCTCTCTATCTCGTGTTGAATAAAGAGTTATCAAGAGAAGAAAATCTTCCTGTCCGATGTCCATTCACTCCCATCCATACTTTCAGCTAATTCATGTACATCATGTACACCGATCTGTACATGTGTCATGCTTCACCAATGGCATTAAATTACTATTAATTATAAGGTATGTATATCGATTTTGTTGTAAATTGGATTGAACGTCACGAAAAGTGAAACTCCAATCGGCAATTTATTGGAAGGAGAAAGATAATTGTTTATAGTATCAATGTAACCAGTAGCAAGTCTATTTTATTATATATTACACAACACAATATTTCATATTTTAAAAATTATCGATAACAAATTAAAAACAGCAATGCATAAAATCAATTTCATTTCATTTCCACTGTGCGAAAGTCTCGTGGGTCTTTTTTGAAGTCACATATAACAAACAAAAATATATTTTTGTTTGAATTTATTATTTTAGTCAGATTAAAATTTATGATTGAGTTTGATATCATTTTTAAAATTATATTTTAATCACCATTGCCAATTATTTTGAGAAAACTTTTCAGAGCTCTCCGAATTGAAACCTCATGTTTTGAAGCCATGAAGTCCAATCGCGAGGTCATGGACATGTCTTGCGATTGGACTTCATGTCTTGTCCACCGTCTGCATTGGGTAAGTCATGTGGCAAGGATGCTGACAACCGTCTTAGATTTTGAACCGAGTGGCAGCAGACCCGTCGAAAGACCTCGGCTATCCTGGGTAATAAAGAGACACCTCAGACATTCATGCGTTTTCGATGACCGGGACTCCTTTATAGGGCTATAAACGCTACCACAAGAAGAAGAAGAATTGTTCATTAAGATAGTCCTGTCCTATCTTGTAAATCTTCTCAATTACGCGAGATTTCTCAATTATGTGTGAAACGTAGCAAAAGACCCCCTTAACTCCCAAAAAAAATAATTGGCCGATTCATGTGCAAATCAATCTGTGGCTTCCTCATCAACTAACTGACTCAAATAAACTTCAGCGTATTTCAACATGCGATCTTCTTCTTCAACGACATAATAGCCAAGCTTTTTTGAAGAAACATGTCACTGGAGATGAAATTTGGATACTCTATGAGAATATCCGACATAAACGGTCTCGGACCAAGGATACAGAACCTTTAACTGTAGCTAAACCTGGCCTACATCCAAAAAAAGTTTTGCTATGCATTTGATGGGACTGGAAGGGAGTAGTTTATTATGAACTACTTCAGCAAAGTAAAACAATCAATTCAACAAAATATTGTTTCCAAGGGAAATTTTGGCCAGAAAGCATTATGAGGCTTCCGGAGAGATTGAAAAAGGTAATAGAACAGAATGGATCATATATTATTCAATAAATTTTGATGTAATACAAATTATTGTTATTTTTTTCTTAATATAAAAACGAAAGAAACTTATGGGACACCCTAATATAGAGTTTAAATATTTATTTAATAAATATGATTATTATGAGAAATTTTGCATACATAATGCGTTCTTTCCGAATGATACTAAGCACGAACTTTGAAAGGAGCAACGCTGTGCGAATTTATCAAACTGGCAAAACAATAGGTCGCCGGATTTATTTGCATGGCTGCAATAATTACTTGTTCGTGCAGACGAAAACCGGTTATATCCGTAATTTAAGGAGTAATTATTTATAAGGAGCAACTGTTGGGCTCACTTGGCAACGAATATTAATGTCCAAACTTGGGGGCATTACTCATGCGTCGGGACTGATATTTAATGGGACACCAGGGTGTGGGACTATTGCGGGACTACAGGACCTGATAGTCCGCAGCTCTTAGTTCCACGTGTTGCCACGCCGAGATTTACGATCCGGCACTTCCTGCGGGATACTCCCGCCTAATGAAAATTATCGCGATTTGAGGTCAGCTAATGATAGTTCTCCCTTTTTAATGGCCCGCCCCGTGCAGGAGCGTCCTGCCTGCCGAGGTCCCCATTTGGGACGGAAATTTTTAATTACGCGTATCAATAAATTTCACTGACCGAAACTAAAATATTTTGCGCCCGTGTGCTTAAAATTTGGATGAAAGAAATGAAACCTTAACTACTTAGTAGATAACCTGAAAGTATTAAAGAAATCGCCAAATGTACGACAAATTATAGGCAATTTTTAACATTTTTTTTCTCAGTAAATACACCATATAATGAGATGAATCTTTTTGATATTTATTATGGCACTCTTATATAATACTAAAAAAATAAATTCGTAATTTAAAAAATATATATTATATCGTTTTTAAAGCATCAAAATGACATGTCAAAAAAGATGCAAGTCCATGATGTGGAACAATTTTTTCATTCAGGCTTACTTGAAACAAAAAATCAAAAAGATTCTTAATCTAAAAGTGTGTCGCTATCGAATTCGCGTTAATGAATAGTTTTTGTATAAAAGTAACAAAATGGCGCTGGTTTGAAAAAAGTATGGAAAAAAACAATTTTTTTGGGGATATTTTTTAATATAAAACATAAGATAAAATAAACATTTTGATCTTATTTTGCAAACTGCCATAGCCATATATATTTTAAATAAGCTCGTTAAATTTCAGTCCAATCGGCGACTTGGTTTTTCAAAATTCTTTCCACGCCACATGCAAAAATGTCGTTTCGAGAAAAACGCGTTTAAAGTTTTAAGTACCACAAAATTGTTGAAAAGGGAAATATACTACTAATCAGCGATTCCAGCTTCATAAAAAAAATTCTTCAGCTACCTCAGTCTATTCTTTTTTCACTGATTTGGCGTATCTGTGATCTTTCTAGCTTATTTAGAAGATTCGGAGCCTTGGTGGTTGGCAAGGCGTATACGTTCTTAGTTGTGCGTCTCCATGAATCGTAATGCATCTTTTTATCCATTATGTTTAAAATAGGTTTAAATGTTTCGTTGAAAATACAGGCTGCAGTATATGTTGCAATTTCTAGTAATACGCGGGACCAAAAAAATTACCGTTAAGATCCCTTCTATATATCGATTTTAGGAACTCTTGTAAGCATCACTCACCACCATCACAAAATTGAATACATTTAATCGGGAAATATAGTTGTATGATACGAATCATTAATATAAATTTGCATTTGAAGTATCCTACGTTCGCATAGAAAACATGTAGCTCGATAACTTTATTCCCATTTTTTTCCACGGGCATAAATTGGCGAAAATTTTCCACAGGGCGTATTGTATAGGTACGCGTGGCAGTTAGTTACGGCACGAATTATAGAGGCCATTACGATTCATTAGGGCCAGTTAAGCTTAAACCGTGTTTGCTCTACAATTGTGGCCCCGTGCTGGCTGGCCATGGCACCAGGGCCGTTGTAGCCGTCCCTGTCGGTCGTGACACGTCTACGTCGTAGATGGAAAAGGATGTATCCTGTTTGGTGCGGCGATCCCGCATGTTTGAAAAGGCACAGGCTCGTGCGGGTCGGGGGGAGCAAGTGTAATTAGTGATATTTGTGCGGACGGACGATATCACCCCTCTCAGTTTAGGGGTGGTCGCAAAATCGGTGGCGATTTTTAATTTTTATTATTAATCATTCCCTGCGCACATACGCCCTGGATTTGTTTAAATAGGACCGTATAATTGCATAGCTTCATTTGGGTTTTTTCCTAGATTCCCACATTCATAGATCAACCCTTGGTAATTTCCTATGAGACTCGGTTAATTTAGGTATTTTTAGGGGAGTCTCGTACAATGTTATACAAGTGATATTCTAATGAGAACAGAATGTATTTAGGCTTCATGATGTTATCCCAATCATTTTCAAATAACAGTACATTTAAAAATATGGGTCAAATTTCTAAACACTATCTAAAAACTATTTTATAAATAAATTTAAATAAGTAGTAATTTTCAATGAAATAGTTGTTTTTATATATTAGAATTATATTAATAATAAATTATATATTGATCATGGAAGCAAGGTGAGGATAAATATTACCATTTAAATATTAATATCAATATTAATATGATGCATTTACTCTCCAGGCAGTGACCATGTTCAAATAAAATTATGATCTGAACAGGTACAACGTATTTTTATGGTCACTAACTGCTCCAAATCATTAACATATTTTCTACAGCATAACTTATTATTGCAAATATATTGAAAAGGTGCAGAACCATTCCGTTAGCTCTGATCTATTCAATCCCCAAGTAGTAAAGCTTTTATAATATGGCAGAAGTGTGGAAATATAACTTGTACGGAAAAATTCCAGGAAGTGAATAAATGGGTGATTTTTCATAAAATGAGAAATTTATCTATTATAGAACAGTTGCTGTGATGTTTCAAAAAATAAAAAAAAACATCAAAATAGCTCTAAATAATTGTGATTGAGGTACTGTAAAATGTCGAAACCACCTCGACATTGGAGTTCAGAGGATTAATACCTGATCATGAGCCAAGATAAATAGTGTCGCATTATTTCCATTTTTTTTTAATTTTATGAATACACCCTAACACAACACTCAATAAGTTCGTAGGATATTATTCACTTTACACTCTTTTCTTCATTTGGGATCGTTTTTCGCAATTTCTTCCATCAAACGCATCAATAATGCCATATAATATTATTTATTTCTTAAGGCAATTGATGAATAAATTATCCTGCATACCCCAAAATACAAAAACGAAAACCTTACCAGATGACATTTGCGTTTTTGGTCACTTTGGGCGACTTTGTTGCTGTCTATTTATTATCATATACTGCATAAAAATCCATTTTATTGCGCTGAAACAGCTCTAAACTTCTTCTTCTTAATGTGCCATATCCAAACCATCGGACGTAGGCGATCTCCATAGGAGATTTTACTAGGGAAAGGATTTAATGTGGTGGTTTCCCGTTGCCTTCCACACATCACACACACGGCTCTAAACAGCGCTCTGAAATTTGGACGCGTTGTTCTTTTTGATCGAGTGTGAGCAAACGCGGTACTCACTTCGAACAAAGCTTTCTCATGTTGAAAAACGTTGATCTAAAATGTTGAATAAAATATCTTTATAGTGTCAGATATCTCACACAACTACAATTTATATTCGGCTAAAAATTTTTTCGCTTTCGGCTTTTCGCTTTACGGCTAACTCTTTTTTTAGTGTATTTAGGCCGTAAAGCGAGGTATGAGTGTATATAAAAAGAAGCAAATTTGAAATTAAAGGACATAAATCATCTTCGGTACTATTTTTTAGACTTAAAGACTAAAGATTTTGCTTGGGTTAATAAGCCTCAAAATATGACACCCCTACACGTTTAATCATTTTGGCACGCATTGAAATGAAATCATCACTTTTGTTCAATCCTGTATCCGAGGGAGCATGTGGTTATAATATCGATTGCTTATTAAATCGACTGCGTTTCAGCTAAAAGGTAAATAATTGCCCCAACTGGTTTACTGCGACATCCGATAGCTCGTGGCTTAAATACCAAATTGGATGGCGAAATGCCGGTTCAGGCTACGCTCCATGCTTCCGAATAATGAAACATAAGCCTATCCCCTATTCACTACAAGACTTGATAAATTAATACATACATTCGTATCATGACGCCACATTCTCCCCAATCAAATCCCAGCCGCCGAGGAACGCCGGCCCGGAAGCCGACGTGCCGGTGCGAATTTCCCGATATTTTTTTGCGATTCAAACGCAAACACGCCCGCCATTGTGTGAAAAATAGCAACATATGTCTTGTCGATCGGATATTATCGTAAATGTTCGCCAATAAATAAATTTGGCGGTAAAAACGGCGCCAGTTTATCAGGACGGGGGACCGCCCGGGGAAGTACCCCGGGGGAACGGCCAGAACTAATGGCCAGCTGGGTACCGGAATGAAGCGACCTGATAGAGCAGCCCGCATCCAGCATCAGGATTTTCCATGCCGGACCTTATCTAAATTCCACTATTGCCAATGATGACATTTCGGGGTAAAATTTTCATATCGCCCACAATAAACGCCGGAGCGCCGGGTACGATTCAGGCTAAAAAAAGTGACATTTTTAATTTACAACCCAAATGTTCATCTGCATTCGATTCTAAATTATTACATCATTAAAAAAAAGATAACATGATTCAAATTGATCAATTATGATAAGGTATCACTGTATTCAAATTATCCACCCTTGTGATGTTTATGAACAACATTTAACACTTGATTTGCGTGATTTGATCCTTTATGGCTGTACAAAATGCATATTTCAATATTTTTTAAATTAATTTTTGTAAATTAACATATTCATAAAATCTTCATAAAGTATTTTTTTACGCGGTATATCGTGTATACCGCGTAAAATAAGGATCAGATATAATGACACTATTAAAATTAGTATATATTTTTTAATCTGTGATTTAGAATTTCACAAAAATTATCATTTTGATGACAAACACTGATACAGAAGAATAATTTTCCAAGAATTTATAAAGACAATTGATTTTTTAGTTGATTTAATCTGAATATATTTCATATAGCATATTCTCAAAAAGACAATGGTCCATCTTTATAATTTAATGTGTACAGCATCAATAAATCTTCTATAGACGAGGGTAGGCTGAAAACTAATGCACACATGCTTGTAGACCGCGAAATGATCTTCAAAAACGCGCTAGATAGTATGTAAAAGTAACATTATTTATCGATTTAAAATTAGAGATTTAAGAATGTTGCATTAATCCAGTATATTTTGAGAAGTGAAAGTATGGATTCCAAAACTATGTCAACGCAAGTAACGAATTTTTACAGCTACCTTATAAAGCTTAAGTTTCAAGACGCTTCTCGGTGAATTTGTAAACGTGGAAAAAAATGGTTATGGTTAAAGAGTGATACGATACTTTTATTTGAAAGGTCACGAGCCACCCATGTAAATTAGCCTCTGAGGGAGTTTCCGTGATCTTACAGACCATAGAAGGCCCTGGGTACGCATTTATTTATTTAAATGCCACAAAAAGCTCTAAAAGAGGACGGAGCTGCCACAACGTCAGCGTGTTCAACCGGTCCGCTTTTCGGAGCGCTGATATGACGAATAAGCGTCTCGCAGTCGGATGCCATACCCGAACATATCTACAGAACGATTATGATCTTTCATTATAAAACGAAGTTGTCTGAAGAAAACTGATCGGATGGGTTGTTTAAATTTTACAATCGGTCGAAAATATTGTTTTCTTTATTAGACAGGGTTAGTCTAATGTTTTGGCACTAATGAATAAAAGGCCCTGATCTAAGGAACGAATCAGCTTCATTTTTGAACAATTGATATGCCATAAAATCTGTGCACGATGGATATCACGCCATATGACTCGCAATTGAAGAGATTCTGCGAAACGTTAAATTTAAACTGATTCCACAACCTTCTTATTTCCCTGATCTAGCGCCTTATGATTAGAGACCTTAAGGATCATCTTTATACCTCGGACGATGAAGTAAAGGCAGCTGTCAAGTCCTGGATTCGAGAAAAGTTAGTGGAATTTTTCAGTAACGGAATGAATAAGTTTGTTACACGTTGGGACAAATATGTTAGCTTCAACGGTAAATATGTAGAAAGATAAATATATATTTTTAAAACTAAAAAAAATTACTTCAATGTTACTTTTGACTAAATTTGCTATTTGTTTTTGTTCGCACTCTACAAGCATATGTGCATTACTTTTCAGCCTACCCTCGTATGTCAGTAATAGCGTCATATATCGAAATATTAATCTTACACATTTATTCTAATGATTTGGTTCAATATTTCCGATCAGTCGTTTCGATACGTCTTTATTCTGATATTTTGGATCTGAAATACTGAATACTGAAGCGATTTAACTCCATAAATACCGTCAGCACAAATCTGTACTTTTCATCAATTGATACCAATATTATATTCAAGCTCAAGCTCAAAGAATCAACTTTGTAGGCATAATTACACAAATACAAGAGACTAAAAAAGATTCTCCCTCTTTTACCGACCGACTGCCAATTGGTGTTTCACTTTCCGTGATGTTCAAGCTATTTTGCCGTATCGCGCCTATATAATTTTATTTTAAAAATGCATTACAAAATCATATTGAAAACCATTAAACTGATGATCAATAAAGTCTGAATAATGGCAATGGTTTGCCCTTTTATATGATTATTAACAATGAGAGCTTCTTATATGAGGGTGCATCATATGGTATGATATTATGGGGCGTGTATGTGGATTTATGATATAATTTTCTTCTTTAAGTGTGTGGATAAAAAGTACTCGAGCGGTCAAAGAAGAAGTTATCAAAAGCGATGGCTGCTCCTCTTATTTTGTCAGGGCTATTCTCTCTTGTTTCTATCTAAGGATAACAGAGAGGGTGTTGATATAGCGCATAATATACCTCCTCGTATTTCCTTATCCGGTGTATAAAGTCTTGTGTAGAGTCGCTACTTATCGGGAAAGCCCCCCGGGCCGGGTGGGAGGAGGCAGTCCCGCCGCATTGTAAGTGATGGTGTTATTTTTTGTGGTATATGTGTATTTAACCGGGGCGGATGACGCGGATAACGGATATAACGGATCGTTATTAACGCCGCCGGATTATGGGGGTGGCCATTTATTACAATTTTTCTGGTGGTCTCCCGCGTTATGGCCGCACTCCAGTTTCGAATGTGACATCAGATAACGTCAAATGGACTTCTGTGACTGCCTTCCCAGCAGCGTGTATTAATGAAGGTCGCTTTTTCAATTTGCGCCCCCCCAAGATAAGCCCGCCGGAGGGAATGCTCCCGTCATATAATGAAATCAAATAACCACTTCTGATGACCAAATTTCTCAACTTATAACTATGTTCGCCAGAGATATCGCTGATCGTGATTTTTAAAATGGAAAACTTGTCGTAAATTAATACCGCGTAAATTAAGTCACCATCGACATAGAAATTTATATCATCCTATACTGCCAAAACTAATTAACCCTCTTAATGCCGGACGCCAAAATATCATCGTTATCAAAACTTGCGAAAAGTACCAATGCCGATATATCGTCGTATATGCGATAGCGTGAGGCGTTGGTATTTTAACGTTCCCTTTCAATAGCGCCGTTAATTTGAGCAGATTTAATTCTCCAGATTAACAGCGACATCTTCCATCTCTTTTCATATTTTAACAGCGCTATCTTTTGTGGCGCTACGGGGACATCGCAACTGCAATTACCAACCGATCGCTTCTTGCGCGTGCACCGTTGCCGGTTAAGTGGTGACACGCAGTAGGCGGGAGTCGGGAGGAGTTGGCATTTGACCTTGGCTGCGGGAGCGCGTCCTTCTCGCAGCCAGATCTCTATTTCTCGTGCTGAATAAAAAGTTACCTAGAGAATAAAGTATTTTCGTTCAATGTCCATCCACCCCCATTCATCCTACTGGCTGTATATGATCCGATAGAAGAACGGATCCGCGCAGAGAGAGCGCCCTCGCTTCAAACGCAAAACTGAAATGTTAACATTATACTACGAAGGTCATCCACAATATTTATATAGGATCGAGAAATGCTTGTATTAAATTGAAATTCACAGGACAGAGTTCAGAAAAGCTTCTTGGATGTGCACATCCATACACACAAACTTATTATAATCAAGTTTTTCCAATACAATATCATCAAGGAAACTGATGGTCTCCCATTCCTTGCCTCGTCATGAGTATCGACACATACTGTCGACTCGTTATATCATAAACTTTCACGAGCTTCCCATAGATATTCGCAGCGTTATTGTTTGTTTTATCATTAATATCTCCTCTACATGCCGAGTGCCCGCACTTTAATACAAAAAAAAATCCCCTACCTCAGGATACATTTGTATCATATTTGGGCATGTCGGCCGAGAAAGAAGGCCTGTGCCGTATCAGAGGTCCTTTTTCTGGACCTCTTGGCCTTGGCGTTCAAGGCCGTCCTCTACCATAACATGTCACTACGAGTTGATCATATACTTGTATCAAACTTCTTGTGAATAATAAAAAATCATAAAAATACCTCAGGATACATTGTAAGCTTATGTCTATAAGATCCATTTTTTCTAATTATTTTCAATTAATATTAATTGTATGATTTTCAACAAACATTCAAATATTAATATAGCGCCTCAATTTGGTTTGCTTATTGCTGTTTGCAACTTTTATTGACTGTGTTAAATGCGTTTGTTTGTAGCGTAATTACAAATCCGCGTAATTCGAATACGCATAAATCGTGGGTTCATTTTGATAGCATCATAGATCGTTATTATTAAGCCCTTAAGTGGATATGACGTATATATCCGTCAAGACCATGCAAAGTGGGTATGACGGATATATCCGCATTGTGAAAGTTAAGCAAACCTCAATAGAAAATGACGGATATGTCCGATTTCCGGATATGACGCTAAAAGATCGCGTCACTACGGATGACACTTTTAACAGTAAATTAAAACGTTGAAGGGGTTAATAAATATCTATTATATAGTATATTAAGGTCTATGATACATTATTTATATATGATTAAAGAGATTTGTTGCAAAAGAACATAAGTTCAAAATCCATCCAAGATATCCATTACAAACCAGTTTCAACTAGTTAATACGCGTTCTAACTAAAGACAAATTTTTATTGTAATATTTGGAAAAATCAATTTAAGCGCAATATAATTGTATTTAATATTTAATATATAATGTAGGAATAGATCTATTTTGTAGTAGCCATTAATTTCTATAATGATCCCACACGTTCTCAAACCGTGTACACGGCCGATGATTAATATCACCCCCCCGACAAGACGGTGTGAATGTAAATTTGCGAGGTAAGCAAACTGTCCGGAGTGGAGGTGCTCGGCGTCGGTCACAAATCACACAATGTGACCGTTGGCCACAGATTTAGGGCCCGTCACAGGTAAATGAGTCCCTCGGGAGCGATGAGGACTCTCTGGATAAATATCGGAAACAGACGCCAATGGCTGCAGCCAACCATGCGATCCATATGAATTACGGAGTGTTATTAATGGAAATGGATCGCCCTGTCTACGGTGGGCGTTATTTTTTGTCTCGGTGCTTTCGTTCATTTTCGACAAAGAAGCGCCTTCAAAGGAAAAATTTATTTCCGAAAGAGAGATAAAAATTATTGCCGAAAAATATTTTTGTGTGTGTGCGACTCAAACGAACGGAATGAAAATGAACTGAAAGAAAATATTCAGCTTTGGGCTTGAACATTTCATATGCATTTTAGCGCTCATATTTAAACACATATTAAGGCATCTTATGAGGATAATGGCTGAAAATAAGAAAAGACCCTCAGGCAATAATATCTATGAAATTCTTTAAAAATTTAAAGCGATGGAAAAAGATTTCCTACAAAATCCAACAGGTTTCAGAGACTGCAATAAACTATATCTTATGGATCATTTTATATTTGTAAACTATCAACACTCAAAGCTCGAAATACATTTTTCTATTTGAAATAATAATATTTTTAATTTTGGGCCTAAAAGTGATCGATTTTTAAACATTTTTTTTTTTGTGAAAAGTATTAAATATAAAATGTTGATATTTAGTGTGTCACCATGGAAGTCTTAAGTCTTGAATAGATGATTTGCAACAAAAAAATTAAACATATTTTTAATTTGTATAATATTGTCTTTAGTTTGACCTATAATTAAAAATAAATTATAAAAAATAAAAAAATAGTGAGTGATCAAAAAAAGTATGTGTTTTTACCAACATTTTTTTATAGTTTTTTATTCATTAAATAAACACCTTTGAATATTTTTAGATAATTGTAGTCTATACGATGAAGACATTTATTATACACATGCTTGCTAAATTTCATTAGGAATGCTCATCTAGGGCGTATGGGAGCACTTCCATGAGCTTGGAATATGGAGCTTCGAGAAAAACGCGGTTAAAGTTTCTTCTCTCCTCAGCTTCTCGATGCGCAACTTCTCCTTGTTTTTTTATAAATATACCTTAATACAAAGGTGATTCAAATATAACCCGGAATTTTTCTGTATAAATTTCAAATGCAGGATCAAAAAACTTCCTATCCAAAGGATTTTTTTCTAATTAATATGTAGGAAATTAATTAGAAAATTTCTAATATTTGTTCGTATGTAATGCGCTGCCATAACATTCATCAGATTGCAATAAAACTTCATCCACGTATTGTTAAAGATTGCGCGAGTATCATAGCTATAGTCTTATATATAAAAATCAATATTTGTTTGTTCGTATTTAATGCGCGTCCATATCGTTCATCCGATTGCGATAAAAATTTTCAACTTATAGTTTACCCTTGTGGAAATAACATAGGCATAGTAAAAATATTATATATATGCACCATGTTGACGCATATTGGTCTGGTGAAATGAAATTTACGTGACTTGGAGCAATAAACTACGTACTGCGTTTATTTCAAAATAATTATTAAGCGCTTATGGCATTGCAATGCATGCCGGATATTCACTAGTCACTAATAAATTCCTAAAGCAAAATTCCGGGTTATATTTGAATCCCCCTCGTATACACCAAATTGAGCTATTATATTTATATGAACGTATTCCGAGATGTCACTAATAAATGTTATATAAGATTATAACCATCAGAATTTAAATTTGCGATTATAGACGATGATCTGCGGTCTGCGTGGACGGTTTCTCAGGCGCGTCTATAGACGCTTGTGGCAATGAATCGGTTAAAATGCCGCATGTGTCATGATTCAAATGTCGCAATAATCAGATTTGAGAATTGAATCTATTAAAACGATTGGCTTGTATTTCAAATCTATTTAATGGCGGCAAACCTCAATTAAGAAGGTCTTAAAATTTCAAAATAAAGGTCGTGGTATGCAATTTCTTATTTTGGTTTCAAAAAATTGAGTTAAATTTTAACATCTTATATGCTTATATCTATTTTTGCACTTGTAAAATTCTCACTATGAAATGGATGAGATTTAAATATGAAAAATACAACTATGTATTTGGAAAAGAAGCATTTTGTATGGCCTTTGTCGGTCTGTGTTTGGAATTTCCCAATGAATTAATGAAGACATCTTCTTTTTAGGCCCTTCTTTGATATTATGGGTGTCGATCAGATAAGTAAATTAATTAACACGTAGGGAGCGTTCTGACTCCGCCGGGGAGTAGTAATTCACAAACAAAAGTATTTATTAAGGTTTTAAGTGGCTATACTGTGTGTAAGGAAAATTTAAAGAGCCACTCTATTTATTCACAGGGACATGAGTCGCTGAGGCCGGATATTACCATTAATTATGAACGAGCCGAGCAAAGGGATTTAAAAACAGCGGAAAAACCCGGCAGGGGAAAAGCGAAATCGACGAGAAAATTAGCCCGTTTGTGCCGGGGTGCCTCCCAGCCGCACACTAATTCCGACTGCGCGTAGGACGCCCGGGAAAATATGGCGCGAAGAAAAAAAACCACTGGAAAATACGCGGAGCCGTATTGAGATACAGGCGCGCTTTCAACATGTCAAGGGCGAAGGCTTTTGCTTGTGGGAAACTCTCAACGTGAAAAACCCGCAGGAAGTGCTGTTGAAAATTGCGAATTTGTTCGAAAACGAGCGAACCCGTTCACCGGCAAACTTTCATGGGTTCTAAGTTGCCGCTCTATTGATTGCCTTAATTCGCGCTTGACAATGAGCACAATTCACTGTTGGTTCAACAAAAAGTGCTCCAGATCGAGTGCTACAATTATCCTGGAAACGTATAAAATATCGCTGAAACCTCCCCGCATCCGGATCAATTGCCATCCATATAATTGCATCAAAGTTGTGCGTCGAACTGAATAACTCCACTTGAATACTTTTCCACTATCATCGTATAAGCCATTGATGAAGCTTGCTTATTATATTCTATAATTAAGCCTGAATACATTTTGTAATAGTGTATGCAAACTTATTTGAATAAAAATACATTTTAATTTGATGCGATGAATCGCACAGATATGTGCGCACGGTGTTTATACGGTTAATATTACATTTTTTCTATGATTCATTGACTCACTGCATGTATATGTATTTTAAAATCATTGTCTCCTGGATGAAATGAACTAGAGTGATGATATGCATGCGGAATTATTAGTTGATACAGGCGATGACATGCAACCAACGTGATTTATTGCTTCAGATCGTGTGTTTGTTATTGCACAATACTTGTACAAGTTTATAAACATCCACAGAGATGCACACAATAATTCCCCAAAGTTCCATCGTAATCGAATTAATGGTATGGGAACGTACAAAGAACAAACATACACACAATAATTTATGTATTAATATATATACACGATTGGGTCTGTTTTTATTCAGATCTTTTTTATGCGAATTTAAAGTTATGCGGTTTTCAAAAATAATGGAACCTATCCCTCATTTTTTCTATAGAGGATAAAGCTTTTTTATGCTAATGTGCAAAAAAAATCTAAAATTAATACTAGTGCAAGTTATAAACGTTATAACCAGTGTGTATAGGGCGATGGACAAACGGAATTGTTTTTAAATCTGGAAACTCTTCTCAAACGTATTGTGTTTTTACTTATGTCATTTTTTTATAAACTTTTTTTATGCGACTTTTAGTACATTCTATCACATTGATTTGAAGTTATGCGATTTTTAAAATTGATGGAACCTATCCATCAGTTTTTTATAGAGGTCATGTGTTTTTTTGCGATTTTTTTATATGAGACTCCCCATGGAACGTATGTATCGTATAAAAACAGATCTAAGTGTATATATATACATATATATGAATTAATTTAAAACCTTCTTTAATATACGCCCAATAACTCACCAAAGTTTCATTGCTATCAGATAATTGGTATTGGAATTTATATAATGCAAACAAATAAACACTGCTCTATATTATTACTCGCTATAGCCGTGATCGCGCTAAAAACACCGTTGTTAACACGTTCATGGACACGATTGTATTATGCAGTAGTACATTTTGAAAATCTAACATAGCGTTATTTAAATATAATATTTAATCATTTTCTTGGAAGTAGAACATTAATAAAATCATAATCAAAATTTTAGACTGTTCCCTCGTTGTAAATTTTATGCCTTGGTTTATCCGACGGTAAATTTACAAGTAAGTTTACATAGAAATCGTGTAATCGATATTTGAGATAAATATTAAGGCTCATGGATACTTGAATCTTATAATATTTGAGGGTTCGTTTATACCCTTAATAAAAGAATTGATCTGAGAAAGCTTGCTTACTCATAAAATAGCAAATCTTTGAGCACCGGAAGGTGACAAACTGGAAAAAATGAAAGCTCACTGCAAATACAGCAAAGACAGACGGCATCCAAGATTAAAAATTAATAGGCCATTTCCATATCGCCCGTTTCTTTCGCGCTTCAGACTCTGGAAAATTGCAGACGACTTCTCAAACTGATTTAAAAAAACGATCGCAATTTCCAGTGTACGTACGTATTTCATGTACCAAATGTACGGCACAGTTTCTACCCGCAACAAAAACATGAATGACTGCTAAAGCCTTATCGGCTCGTCCGCTCCATTTAGCAGCGGCAAAGCTGCAACCCCTAAATGCCAACCACCCTGGCTGCGAACACAACTTCGAAGGATGGAGCAAAGTTAAATTACTGGTGAAATTTCAAATTTGCATTTCGTAAATACACACATAGCACCGAAACGTCGAGAAAATATGCAAAATATTACCTCTGTATTAGATTTGGCACTGATAAATGGCGCGGCGCTGAAGGGCAAGAACTTGAAAAATAAATCAATTTACAAAATTGAATCTTAAATCAAATAATAATCTTGAATGGATCCATTTTGTATAATGATCAATATAATTCATCGAATAGTCTTCTTACGATTCTATACGTTTGGATACAATATTCATTATCAGATATGAACGATCTTCAAATGATACTCTTTAAGGAATATAATTTTTTTTAAATATAGTTATAAGGAAACATATAGGGGTGTTTTGTGTATTTATTTTTTTACACATCATGTTTTTATTATAATTTATATTCAAGTTCCTTTATCTGTATATATTATGCTTACATATTAATATTCAAATCTAATTATTATGTACATTTTTCTTTTTTAAGGGGTCATCACTCTTTATTTTTCGAAAGGACATATCTCTAAGGAAGTCGTCCATAATTTTGGGGAAGAAATTCGGATTATTTCAATGTTTTACAGCTAATTCGCGTAATGCGCTCGAAACAATCACTCCATCTAGATTACACCCCAGCCGTTCTGAAACCTGTACCTGCTTTTGTTTGTAGGCTAGAAATTCCTATTAGGGACCTTTCTTATCTTTGTTCTAGTAAGGAGCAAATTAAGTCAAAAAAATGTTAATACAGATTTAAAAAAGGCGAATAAGCAAGTGAAAAGTAAGGACCAAAAAAGAAAGAACTCTGTATGATGCAACTACAAGATCGTTATATTTGTACAAGCAACCTCCCTTTCTCACAAAGGATGTTCGGCAAATTTTAAGAGGTATTTATGAAGAATTAGCGTCTGATAATTTATTGGAAAGATGTCTTGGCTCGTTTCAACGAATACGTATGGTCCCTGGTACCGAAATATATTTTTTATGGCAAAAAAATACTAGAAATCGCAACATATACTGTAGCCTGTATTTTTAACGAAGCATTTACACTTATTTTAAAAATAATGTATAAAAAGATGCATTGCAATTCGTGGAGATACCCAACTAAAAATGTATATGCCTTGCCAACCGCCAAGGCTCCGAATCTTCTAAATAAGCTAGAAAAGTTCACAGATACGTCAAATCTGTGAACGACGTTTTTGCATGTGGTGTGGAAAGAATTTTGAAAAACCATGTCGCCGATTGGTCTGAAATTTTACGAGCTTATTTGAAATATATATGGCTATGGCAGTTCGCAAAACCAGGTCAAAATGTTTATTTTATCTTATGTTTTATATTAAAAAATACCCCCAAAAAAAGTGTTTTTTTCCAAACTCATTTTCAAACCAGCGCCATTTTCTTAATTTTAAACAAAAAATATTCATTAACGATACTGCAATAGCGAGATGCTTACAGATAAGGGATCTTTTTGATTTTTTGTTTCAAGTAAGTCTGAATGAAAAAATTGTTCCACACCATGGACTTGCATGTTTTTTGACATGTCATTTTGATACTTTAAAAACGATATAATATATATTTTTTTTAAATTACGAATTTATTTTTTTAATATTATATAAGAGTGCCATAATTAATTTTAAAACGATTCATCTCATTATATGGTGTATTTACTGAGAAAAAAATTATTAAAAATTGCCTATTTTTTGGCTCGTCAAAGTGAGATGACTTTTTTATTTACCGTTTACTTTTTATCATTTTACCGGTAATTACAATTTGACAATAAATTGCAAGCCCTTGTAAAATCATTGTGCTAATGCTCATTATTAAAAAAATGCTTCGAATACTTCCAGTATTTATTTTAGATTAAAAATATCAAGTTTTTATCTGGGTCAATTTATAAGTGAGTGCTTACTGACTGTCGATTCGCAAGGCTATACTTAGGTCAAAGATGCACGCATCACTATTATGAGAGTCATCTAAGGCTAGGAGATTTTTTTGCTTCGAAGTTGCACTACACCCCTGAATCCAAAAGACAATCCAAATGAAATGGTGGTGAAGATCTATGTTCTACAATCTATATCATACACTGGCATATAGAAGCCGGTACCCCAACTACAGAAATATTTCGCATTCGACGGCGATTACGTTGAAAAATAGTTTAATATATCTGGATTCTATCCTATGAATTTTAATTAAATACAGGCATTTTTCGAACCTACATAAATGTTGTAACCTTATTTTCTGTATGATCATCTTACATTATTCCATAATAATAGAGTTATTGACTTGAAATCTGACTCTTATTAAAGATATATAATGTCATTTATTTTTGCGATGTTTTTTAATACCGTCAATTCTTCTATAACGCCGAGATAAGGACTACGCTATAAAAACAAAACGCTATAGAAATTTAGGCACCCATACAAAACTTGTAAGTAATTTGTTAACTAGTCCAAGTAACTTACACTCGCTAGGGGGCATTGATCTTACATATTTGACCCATTTCCTACGCAAAAGATGCCGAAAATTAAATGGACGCTATAGGAGGGTTAACTTTAAAAATGTCTTAATCTGAGAATATAAATTTCAAACACATAATTTTAAAACTCTGCAAGAACATTAAAAACCAAGGTTTTTCAAGTCATTTCTATTAAAATAAGATGATTGTATTTATAATTGTGTTTTGATGTCAATTGCATTTAAATCATTATCAATAAAAAGGAAAAATCTTCTTCAGAAAATGATACATTTTTGCATAAAATATATACATATAGGCATAGAAACAATATATATAATATATTTACAATACTTATAACATTCTTAAAATTAATGAAATCTAAACAAGGAGGTCTGAATTCGTCAAAATGCAAAGGAAAGTGCGTCATTTCAATACAGTCCGGATATTAAAATTCAATAAAAGCTTTTGTGCTCTCCGATTTTTTAAGCTTTCATACCATTGCACGCCAAGTGCTCTTAAATATGGCAATTTAGGTCAAATCATGAGTTTTGTAATTGTTTAAATTTGGATTTCATCAGAGCTTTCGAAAGCTTATTTCGTGGCATTTCAAAGGGAGCTTTTGCCACCGAAGGCCGCTTGCTATACGGGCCAACCTTATAACGTCTTTGGCCTAATTATTCTTGTGCGTAATAAGCTCCAGTGGGCGGTTGCTGTGAGTGGGCGGACGTGGGCGTCCCCGATGGGCGGGTACTTTTGCAAAAGGAGCGCCCCTCTACGGTAGGCGGAGATCATTTTTGCTACAGAATTTCCAGCATCCAAGAAAATAACGATAAGATGCGATGCGACGTCCCCGGCATTAATTAAACTCAAATTAATATTAATTTAGCGACTTTGCAAAAGAAATAAAATAAATCCTGAAGGACTTGTATATCTGAATCAGGCTTGATAAAATCACAAGAAGAATATTATATTACGAGAGCTTTCTATCTTAAGCTCTCATAAATTTAAATATGGTTATTCAAATATTAAAATACAAATTCAAAAGTGTTTGTGTCGCTAACCGAATAAGATTGATTCAATGCTTACGATTGTTTTTCGCATTTTTGATATATTGTTGATGTGTGTTTTAATTAAGCTTAAATATTTTTTGCAAAAATGCTAATCTTTGCTATAAATTACCAAGTACACGACACAGTGTAATGGATCGCCGTTGAAAGCTGCGGTTAATTAGGTGAATATTCATAAAGCGAAAGTATCGCACAAAGAAGCCGATTATCATAGTGCTTTCATACGAAATTCTTTATTCAAAGGCCATAATATTAATATACAGGCTTCCATTTAGCGTTTCATGCTTCGAATATATTATGCTAATCTATTCGTCGTTGATCGTTAAGGCGTTTAACGGCCATGTGACGTAATTTCCTGTGTGCCAACACCTCGTTTAACGACCGTTATATATACCGCCGGTCGGATCTGCGATCTGAGCTAATAATGTATTTGTGCATGTTAAATGATTACAAATTTGTCTATCGGCATATTTGGGTTTCGGCTACATGCATGAATATGATGTTCGGGTGGTGGGTGGTGTGTTATCAGCAACTTCTGCTTCATTTAACATCTACACCCTTCTCCGTCGCGGCTGAATGCTAACATCATCGTCGTTCCCGCCTATATGCTCGGTATACATTATAAGCTTTGTGTGATATTTATTCTATGGAATGGACTATTGATTTTCATGATCGGCAATTTATAACTTTCAATAAAAAAAATATCATAATTGAAGTTTTAAGATGCGTGTGTTTGTGTGTGGAGGCTCATAGCTAAAATTATTGGGGGTGCTGCTGAGTAAAAAAAAAATATTTTAAATATTTCCCACCAATACACCAGGGTCGGCACTGCGAGAGCGACAGTGCTCTTTTTCCATCGCAGCTCCGTATGCAGCTTCCTAAGTGTAAATTCACAGTCAAACACCACGTCGCTGGAACTGTGAATCGCACAGTTCCATACAAAGATGATACGCATGTACTATGACAAAACTTTGAATGGATTAAAACATGGAAAGAATTTAATTTGAACACATTTAAATATAACGCATCACTCAATAAGTTCGTAGGATATTTTTTTCGGAAGAAATTGCTGAAAAACGACCCTAAATGAAAAAGATAAGAGTTTTAAGTGAAATAAAATCCTTGTACTTGACACTTGTATAAAATATGTATTTTAAAAAAGGTGAATCTATTTCGAGACATTCAATCTAACATATTAAAACTGTTTATGTCTCAAATTTGTTAACACACTTTATGCGAGACAACTGGTAATTGTTTTTTCGCGCTTAAAACTGTTATACAAAATAATTAGTACATTATTACTAATAAAGAATATTTTTTATTTAAGATTACTAGAAGGGTTGAAATTGTGTCAACTAGGAAACGCCCTTTTTATCTCTTACACTTTATCAGCCTATAATTTTAAATTTTTTTTGTATACAATTGGGTTTGTTTTTATGCGGATCTTTTTTATGCGATTTTGAAGTTGTGCGGTTTTCAAAAATAATGTAACGTATCACTCATTTTTTCTATAGAGGACAAAGTTTTTTTTATGCGAATGCGCATAAAAAAATCTAAAATTAACACAAGTGCAAATTCAAGTCATCCATATTTAGAAGAACCAAATGTGAAAATAGTGTTTCTTCCAACCAATACGACAAGCTTAATTCAGCCACTAGATCAGGGCATCATTTATATTTTTAAAACATACTTGATTTTAAGTCTTTGATACCTTTTCTCAAAATAATGTCGATGAATTACTTGAAGATTTCCCAATTGAATGACGATGATACTATTAGATTGATATTATACGGCAGCAAAGAAACAGAAGACGATTACAGTAAAAATTATACAAGAAGCTAGTCAACTTTGCAATAAATTAGAAAATCTATTTATTGTACATGATTCAAATTCTGAACGAGCTTTCAAGTTCCAATACGAGCTTAAGAATTGCATGTCTCCATATCACGAACTGCGTAAAAGAATAATGATCAAGTCGTCGCAATGTTTTTTTTGTGCGATTTTTGGTATATTTTATCATATTGATTTGAAGTTATGCGATTTTTAAAATTAATAGAACCTATCCCTCGGTTTTCTATGTAGTTCAAGTCTTTTTTATGCGACTCTCCGTGAAACGTATTTATCGTATAAAAACAACCCAAGTTTTTAATTTTTAATAATTGTTGTTTATTAACTAAATTATTAAATAATATTAAAAAAAAATATTTAGTACGCACACGTCAGCTCCAATATAAAATGTGTTAATATTGTGAAAAAATGACTTTCTACAACACAATTCAGAAATAAATTTGCTAAATTAATACTCAAGTCAAAATATAAAAGATGAATAAACAAATCATATATTGAACAGACAGACATACAATTTGAATATTTGAATTAAATGCGCATGGATATTACAAATACGATGTGTTAATGATTTCACATAGGCAATTTCCTCCATAAGTATTTGGCACGCCAAGCTTTATTGGTGTTGCGTCCCTTGGAGCCGGTAAGCATTAAGGGCCCCCGTCTTCTTAGGGCTGATAAGGCAATGAAGCGTGGCGAGAACTATGATGGAGCAGTCAAGGCCCTTATCTCTGACAGCTGCTTGCTGATGATGGAGCCATAATGAATGGAGCCGCAAATATCCACAATCGGCCTCGACTTTATGGGTTAATTCAATATATGACCCGAGCCAGATTAGGGCCCTACGCATCCATTTATTTCACAAAATAGCTTCATCATCGGCATCAAGCCGATACGGATTAATGTAGCCAAAGCATGGACCTTTCAAAGTCACGATACAACATTAAAAATATACATTTTAAGTGCGATGGCGTTATCACATATTTTCTCAAGCGACTAATGTTTATTTGGTGTGGAAAGCCGCAGTTAAAGATGTAAAGTTAAAATTTACTATTTTTACGATTAGAATGATTAACTGCGCCTTATAACATATTCCTGGCAGATCCAGGTCTTAATCGGCCGCAGCATGCACTGGGGTTGTAAAATTCGTGCGGCGGGGACGTCATCCGTCGGGGGCGGTTTGCATTTTTAATGCGCCAATCGACGCTGCAAATCGCTCCGAGATGGGACGTCATTTCGGGTCTTTATCATCAATGCATCGATATTGAAGATATTTATTGAGCCTTTGCAGCGGCGCTTGCAGCCTACAAATGTGTTTTTAATCTCCCATAACGTGCGTCTAATGTGAGAATTTACTTTGGCGTTCGCGCCCGTAAATGGCGAACATAAAGATAGGGAACGCCGCTCTCAAATATCATATCCGCGAGGGATTTTCCCGGAAAATTTTTAACGGCTCTCTGCATACTTATAAGCTCGTGCAGAGCAGAGTTTTCCGTGCAAACCTTGGAGATATGTTCAAATCAGATTTTAAAATGTTTCTCCGTTTATCGCCAAGATTATTAGTATAATTGACGTTGAAACAACTTGAATGATGCACAAGGAAACCGAGAATTTCAAATTATCAATCATACAAAATAAGCTTATATTATTTCAGATTTAATAAGATGAGACAGATTTGCAAAGTTACACGACCCTCAAATAACTTGCTTCTCACTAGAGAATCCAATCTCGAGCCAAAATTTCGATCCTGGGATTTCAGTAGACCATCCCGGGATTAGTCCCGGGATTTCGTGATTGAGATTTTCAATAGTTTAAGAAATTACATTAATAAATTGATCAAAAATTATTAATGAGCCCCCATTTTCGTATACAAATCTTCTGAAATCCAAATTCCCGATTTCGCGACAAATTATTTATTTCCGTCGCTGCAGATGAATACTTATATACTATAATACTTTGATGTGATTCGTAATTATATTACGGAGGAATACAAAAATTCTGAACCCCGTATCTATTATATTTCATATCGATATTCCAATTATTAGAGTCAAAGTGTAGTAAATACATCACCGGTAGGGAAAGGTTAATATAACAATTTAAAAACCATATATGTACCGTATAAATTAGACAAGTACTGTCCTAGAAGTCGACTAAGCTCGCTAATTAGTAGTTACGCCACTTTTTCTAAACGTCCAAATTTCGGCGGAAATGTCTCAATTTAGTAGCCTTCAACGTGCTGGTGAATTGTACGATTTCTGTTAGACAAAAATTTCAATCCCGAATTTTTCGGCAATACTCGGTTTACTTATCCCGGGATTCGATTCCCTACTTCTCATATAGCTTTTTCCTCGAGCTTTTTAAATGTTTCTGAATATTAAACCAATAGATTTGATTAAACTTTCACTATACTTTTACTTCAGAGTATATTTTTTAAGTAAAAATTTAGATTTAGATTTTTTTAAACCACCCATAACATCGCCAAATAGTCAATATGTCCACGTAAATATCAAAAAATGTTTTTGTTGCAGTCGTTGCATTACTTTTTGGATGAAATTCATATAACTTGCACTTTCGTAAGAATTTCTTATCCGGCATAAATCCTGCCTAACAACAAACATCATGCGTTTCATGCATATTTAAGAAACATTCTCATACATTAAATTCTTTTTTATACTATCTGCATTCATCCCGTTTCAAATACGCCACAAAGATATCTGAGAGCTTTTGTATCACAAAAGAACCCATCCGTATCAAAAACGGTGTACAAAAATGTGTTTATTGTAGGCAATGGTATTTCATGTACAATGCAGCGTGAAGGTACTCATAAAATGAGCTTTTGTCGTTGTTGATGGTCGTTTAGCGAGCTTTGAGGAGGCCCAACACATAACGACGTCGTTTAACGACTCCTGCTCGAAGGTGATGTTCAACCCCTATCTCCTCGATTTGCTCCTGTTTGCGAACATCAAAAAAAGGCGATAGCGCCTAAATATCCTCATTGTAGACTGAATGGCCGTGCAGGTCAAATGGGGGCTGATAAATGCCTAAATCTATTAATTTATATGAAAAAAAAAGTTTCAGCAGTAGATTTAGTTGTAGAGTGCCCTCGAATGAAGGGTGGAAAATATTGTGGAGCTTTGCGCAGCAAAGAAATATAAATACCCACATTCATCACGGCTCGGTTTATTATGCCGTTGAAGCCTTTTGTACTTTTATGTTCGAGCTTCTTTTTGTTGAGCAAATGTTAACAGAGAATTCAAGGAATTGCGAAACATTATTTTTTTGCATATTCCCAGATCGCGCTATAAATTCGCCGAACGTTTTCAAATTGTTTTCGACTCGAATGGGTGTTTTCGTCCGAGACGACTTTCGTCGCGGACATAAAAATCCAGATAAAGTTCTATGGGGTATTTTCGAAAATATTCGAATCCCATCGAGTGTCTTATCTGTTGTTCAAAAATAGCAGGGCCGTAAAACGTAACTGAATATAAAAATTCACAATGGGCATTGTCCGCCTGGCTGAGCATAACTCTATCTGATGGAAATTCTTTTGAGGATCCAACGCTGAGCATTCCCGTGACGCTCCATGGAAAACTATTCGACCGTCCCGATTCTTAGCGCCGGGAAAATGTAAGTTTTCCCGGAAAAGCGGCACAAAACCCTTATCTCCCCTTTAGCGCGGGAATGTGAATATCTAATATTTCAATATGGAGAGGAATGTATGATATCCGCTTCAAGACGTTTCTAATTGAATTACTGTCGACAACATCGAGCCATCTAAATTTAACAATGTGAGAGAATCCATGGCAAATATTAACAGCTTTTAAATTGGGCGCTAATCTATAAAAAAATAATAAAATACAATCCACAAATACCTCGATTTACGGCTTAGATATGTTCCGGGAAGTTGGCCGAAAAGCGAAAAGCCGTATAACGGGGGAAGCTGAAACTAAATGGAAGGTACAACGTTTTTTGGCCGTATAAAGAATCACTGTAGGTCGTATTGAGTTGGCAAAAATATTAAGAAAATATCTTCCCGCGGCCAAGACTATTGGTCGACTCTTTGTTATTTTTTTATGCATCTGGATTTTAAGCTCGCACACGCGCAAGTGTTTTTCGCATGTTATTTGTTTAAATTAAAACAAACGTTTCAATTTGAATATATAAAAAAGTTCCTATAAAATCCATATAAGAATTTTAACAAGGAGAATTTTTCTCAACCAGGAAATCAGGATACATTTGTATTGAACCGATAGATTAGAGTTTTTAATATTGCTAGGAGAGAAGTGTTCATTTTAATAATCTTTATTGAATCCAAACTTATACAGAATGGGACCACTGTAACGTTGAGGCGGGGGCGCTCTCGAGGGCAAAGTCCCCGGGCAACTCCCTGCCCCCACGTGTTCTATCGAGCCGTGATGTTGCTGGATGAATGGATAGGAATAGACAGGCGTTGAATAGAAAGACTCTCTTCTCTAAATAACTATTTATTCCATACGAAAGAGAGATCTGGCTGCGGGAAGGACGGCTTCCCGCAGCCAAGGCTAACCAACGACTCTCCCGACTCCCACCTCCTACGCGTCACTACTCAACCGGCAACGGTGCACGCGCAAGAAGCGATCGGTCGGTATGCAGGTGCAATGACTCCGCAGGGCCACAAGAGATGGCGCTGTTAAAATAACACATTACACCTGAAGAGAGATGGAAGATTTCGCTGTTAACAACGCTATTATGTAGGGATATTAAATCGTCCACGCTACAATACCTTATTTAAAAAATGAATTATACAAACATTTTAAGAGACATCAAATTAATTATTTTTCTATGTTATAGAGAGACATTTAAAGACAATCCTCTGTATAATCATTATTAAAGTTACATGATAAAAAAACGTTAAATGATTTTCTTTTAAATTAATGTAATTTTATTATTTTTTAAATATTTTTTGCTTTAGTGCGCATGTTTTAAATAAGGAAGTTTCCCTGTCGCACTCTGCATAATATGAGTCCAAGATCAAACTCATCATATCAACACTTGGTATTTTCAGCATTCAAAGTGCCTAAAATAGTTCTCATTTATCAGAAAAACATGAAAATGATATCATCTGCAATTTCATTTCAATATATGCATTTATACTACTTCCATTTTTTGAAATACCATCAAATGAACGAAGCCAATATAACAGCTAATGAAATTCCCAACTATTCGGTTTCGCAGAAATTTAATTACGCTCTACGTGGAAATTTAATTGCCGGAGTAAGTGGCCAGCGGAGGTTCAATAATTAAGGGATGTTAATCTTCGGGCACTTTTGATGTATTTGTGCCCTAGCAGGGCAACAATATTGTTATTTTATTCATAGAAATCGTATAAGCTCTCAGTTACTCTGTCCCTGGAGGTATTCAGGGCAAATATTGCCGTGATTATGTTTCGGGTCTCCCCTCGCCATTTAAGTAACCCACAACCAATTTTCTCCATATTGCTCAGATTAATCTATTTCAAAATCTCCAACACATCCATCATGCAGACATACACTATGTGTATGCATGTACTTGAGCTTTGTTATCAACTTCATTGCAATCCCCAATACAACATATTCATCTAAATGATAAATAGACAATAAAGATATTTAAAACATTTTACATATCCCCGATCCAGAAATAAAAATACGTTTTAAATTTGGCCGGGCTTAATGTATGCAAATACGTTTGTATCACACTAATACAAAAGAATCGGGGAAACGCCACGGCGTTTTTCCAGCATTTGAAATTTTAAAAAGGACACTCATAATCCCATATCCTTGTTGCGGTCAAATATTTTTCATTTTTTTCGCTTAATCTCCACCCCCTTTTCCGTCGGCCCGGAAGTAGAGGGAGATATTTTTTTCGGGATCTCGCCCGACCTTTTTTTGTCTAAATGCCCGAAATCCTTTGGCTTTAAAACTTTTATTAGGAAAATTCCCCATAGACACAGATTATAATGCGCACAATTTTTATAAATGTAATACGTTTTTCAACCCGAGCTTACGTGGGCGCGGAGAACGGGTTAAACACTTTAAGCACCCTACACCCCTGCGAATGGCCAAACGAGATTTTTTTCTAATACGATGTGCGAAACGGGAGCATGAAAGCAATAAAATATCTCATATACTTTAAAAAATATATATTTAACCAATAAAAATAATATCAATTTGTTTACCTTGACTTCAAATTTACTTATGTTTATGGATTAATTTGCGCGAAGTATATAATTATCGCATAAAAATGTCTAAAGCCTATATTATTGTTATTTAAGACCACATTTATTTGAATCTCATTCAAATTGCTTGTATCGGATTCAATGATATATTGCCATAATCATAAAGCCTCAATCCTGGCATTAATTTGGATTATCGATAGAAATTCTTAGAAAATTATTTTTAACATGTGTTTAAATTCGCCAGACTAAATGTTACTAATTTTTTTTTTTTTTTTTTTAATCCAAATTTGGTTATGATATTCGGATAATTAGGCAACTGCCAATCAGTTCATAATATGTTACATACACAGGTCAAAATTAAAAATAAAAAAAAAACAACTCTTTAACCCGCATGGTGGTACAGTCGCCTATTTGCGAGCGAATTCCAGTGATTTAGAAATAACACGATAATAAAACGAAACTTTTAGTAATTGGGAAAGCAAAGAAACTTCGATCTTTTAATGGAACTGAAATAAAAATTCTTCCTGTCGATTATTATAGCTAGAAAGGGACATGGAGGGATAAGCAGTTTTTTGAAGACTGATTCAAAAAGTAATTTTAAAAAATAAGGGGTTGCCATATAAAGTAGTATTATTCTTATTCGAACGAAAGCATATTGAAAACAAACGATGGACTTATGATTGCAAATTTTTTGTCCCTTATTGTGATGAATAGAAAGACTCTCGTCTTAGATAACCTCTTTATTAATAATGAGATCTGGCTATAGGAAGCATGTCTTCCCGCAGCCAAGGCCAACAATCCAACAACTTTTTTACCTGCTTAACTAAACTAAATATGATATTATATTCAAAACCAAGTAGAAATTTGATGATTTGGATTATCCGCGTTCTTCCTCCCCAGCATCAATCCGGATAATCGAGAGAATATTTAAGGAATATTTAGTATTTATAATGATTCAATCCAAAAGCTGATGATTTTCAACCAGATGAGGAGACATTCCATTGAAATTTAAACTAATAAGCACTATGGTGTGCACGCCACAGTGGTGTTGATACTCTTCAGAGGGTAAAAATGATTTTCATAGTTAATATATATCAGATCCTTAGTTGATTAAATTTAAACCCGACAGCTAAATTATTACAGTAATATTTGCAGATGCTTTTCTATCTAAAAATAATATTTCAAATTAAGTTCTTGGTGTCTCATCAGTACAGCATTTATTATTATATAATATATCCTCTGACGGAAAATGTGTTAATTTTTTGCGGTCCAATTTATGATCTGAATGAGTCCACGCACTGTTTATGCCACTTGCTGCTCCAGATTATTGATGGGCTTATCTTAGATATCTTATCATAAAAAAATATTAAGACGGATTGCTTAAGGTTATATTCTTAATTAATAAAGACGTCGTTATAACAACTATCCAATTTAGAGAAAATAATTTGCAAAATGGCAATTGTTTAAAATAAAGTAAATTTTTGCACTTATGTTTTCATTTTTGATTGATTTATTTTGATTGAAGATCATAATTTTTTAACATAAATCTGGTAGGAACCATATACAATTATATAAAAAATGCTTGTATTAAATTTTAAATAAATCGGTTAATTAAAACTTGATATATCATGTCAACCGTGTTGAAAAATGTACTTTCGAGAAAAACGCGTTTAAAGATTACAATCACTAAAATGGCTATAAATCTGTAAATAATTAAAATTTTGGATATTCCTTTTGAGGATATATTCTTAAAGGTCTAAACTTTAAAATCATGCTTTAAAAAATCTTTTTTTTTTAAATTAAAGACTTAAATGCACCCTTAATCAAGAGCATTATGAATCATGATCAATGCATCTATATTTTTAATTTTACTCTAATTAATAAGCTTAAATCATAATTTAAACATGTTTTTATATAAATATGGTACATTTTTAACACTAAATGACGTTATCATATCGATTGACTGTACGTTTCCAACCAGGTGTAGCATGTACTACAAACAAACTCGGATTACGGCATTCAGATTTTTCCAGCACCCATTCTACGCTTTCATTTTGTTTGAAACAAATTCCACATTTGTTTGTTACGCCAGTTCCGTTTATCGCAATAAACTTTGTTTGGGTAATTTTTACCCCGGTTTTATCGTACTTCGATTCAGCGCTCGTTTTGTGCATTTTTTCCATCAATTGTCGCGTGTTCCTTTGTCGACCAGCCCGCAGTTTGGTGTCCAATTGATCATGGGGCGCAATTCATAAAATATTTTGCGATAGTTGCGAGGGAAATAAAATGGTGTTCAATTTTATTTGCGAAATGATTCGGGCACGTCGAAACCCGACCGGAGGAAAAACGAAGGGAAAACAATCCCACTTTTCTATTCCACAGTCAAACAGCATAAATCTTCCGCCAATAAATCACGCGAACTTCAAATGGAAACGTCATATTATTTCCACAAAAGATTTAAGTTGAAAATAAATTACGGTCTCCCCACATCGCGTACAGAATAAAGCGATTCCTTTTCCATTCGTTTTTGCATGCCACAAGACAGCCTTTAGCGATCAATGCCAAGGGTGGCATTGTATTACAATGTTAGCATTATTATTCAATTTTATTTTTATTCTACAAAATAGTACGCATTTATAAAAGCGGAAATAAAACTCTATTTCTAAAGTAAAAATCGTATCGGAAATCTGATTTTTCGTCGCGAGAGGAGTAAAAATGGCACCCCTCTGCGACTCAGACAATAACATTACTATCCAACAAAGTTCATAAATATTAAAGCGGATATAAGTTCCACATGTGGAATGACGATCATGTGAGATGAGAGATAGTCCTGGTGGAGCTAACCAAAAATGAATATAAAAAACAAGGAGAATGTGTGTGGCAAAAACCGCCAAAACCTAACGACAGAGGGTTGTTTAATGGCTAAGCTTCCGCCTAACAACCAGGATGTCCTACCTAAAAATTCAGCATTTATACACTTCGTATTTTTTTAAGAAATACATCCTCATACCTAATTGAGATATTCAATAAATCGCAATTAAAATATTTATAATTTATGAAGTATAAATGAAGATTGATCAAATTATGGAGGCTTATTTCTTTAAAAATATTGCCAAAACAATTATTTATCAGCAATCAATGCCTTCAATACTTAATTAATACTATTGTGCAATAAAACTTTATCAAATATAATTTATTTTATGTTTTAAATACCCTCAAACCTCTTTTTGTGCGACTTTTTTTTGTGCGATTTCAAAGTTATGCGGTTTTTTTAAAGCTATTTCTCTAAGCGATGTCTGGCATTTGAGATGCCAGATGTCAGATATCCCTAAAAAAATACCAATGATGCAAGACGTCCTTTAAATGTTCTCAAAAACGTTATTTTTCAATTGCCTTATTGTTTCCCTGTTTATTATTAACTTTTTTTATGCGAATTTGGATATATTTTATATAGATATTTCAAAGTTATGCGGTTTTTAAAATCCATAGAACGCATTTTCACTTTTTCCATGGAAGTCATAGCTTTTTTATGCGATTTTTGCGGAACGCATCTACCGCACAAAAAAGGTTTAAGTATCCAGTTTTCTATACATACAATTTATAAAGTTAGAATTTGGGTCAGCTTTTAAATTATAATAATATGATGCATGCGTCATAGACCTAAGTATAGCCTTGTGAACCAATCATCAATAAGCACTCACACATTTAACACTCGAGACCCCGCTTCTGCGGTTCTGCAAAAATAAAATCTATCCCTGTAAAAATTAACTTTTACCTAAAAATTAACTATATAAAGATGGCGGTAACAATGTTCATAAATAGCAAACTATTACAAGGTATTCAAAAAGTGTTTTTCCAACTTGAAATGACATCATTTTCTGGTTGACTCAGTCGCCAGACTGTCATAATATTAATAATTAGAAACAAGATTTGCAGATTTCCATTCTTTGGAAGACAATTCTACTTTGTTTATTTTTTTACGGCTCACCTAAACTTAAACTTTTTTTTATATTTTGGTCCATATTAGTTATTAATAGGTTGTTCAGAGAAGGTCGTATCGACAGTCACGACGAAATGAGTAGAAGATCAGTGATTTCAGACGAACTAGTGCAAAAAATTGCAGAACTAATGCTAAATGACTGCCGTGTGATGCTTAACGACGATCACAAAGAGTTTCCTGATATTTCTAGAAGTCTTCTTGGTGATATTGTATCGGAAAAATTTAGTTATAAGAAGTTGTGTGGGAGATGGATGCCCAGAATGTTAACATCGGAGCATCATATTTGAATGATTTTGCACAAGAGGAATAAGCTTTTCTGGACTCAATAATAATGATCCTACATAAATTTTGTAACCTTATTTTCTGGATAATATACATTTCGTACAAACACACACATAAAGCCGTTTTCTACAGTTTGAAAGTCGCTCGATATGATAATTATTAATACATGGCATCGGATAAAATTACTTTTAAATTCTGAATATTTGGTAAATAGTGGAAACTGTATCAAGACATCTAAATTCGATTGAATTAATTTTATATTACAGTAGAACATCATAACATATTTTTTCTGATGATTTAAACGATTATTTAGATAAAATTTTGCACTATTTAAAATGAAATATATTAGAGTAGAGTTAGAGCATTCCCAGCCCGGGTGGCGTTATCACATTCACTATCCATATCAATATCGCTGGAACTATAAATAATGGCAAAAGTGAAACTATCCAGCGGGGGTTCAGTCGGCAGTTTACACGCTTGTTATTGAAATATTTGTTTGTATATCGTCTTTCGCATTATTTAAGCAGTTCCGAGCCAATCGAGATGACACTCCCAGAGAGCTCCAGCAATATACATATGCATACGCCATAATTATCCCAGCGGGGGTGCATCGGCGATGTAAACAATGGTAATTTTTTGGCAGGCTGTGTATGAAATAAATAGCGAGGAGGGCGGATGCAACCGACTGCTGCTGCATCGGCCCTAATCTAAATTGCATAATGGGGCAGCCATGCGTCCAGCGCCGATGCATTTCAACTTTACTGTGTCAAATACGCTAGAGCTGCAATCCAACGTTGCATCCAATTGTCAATCGGTCACAAATCATATTATCGATGCTTTCAGCTGAAAGACATTTTTTGTGCGTTTCGATGAAATATTTCGTTTAAAGCGAACCGATTCGAATTTCCATATTAGCACATAGTTATGGGGGGATTTTTGCCCGATTTCGGTATTTTTTGTTGTTGTAAAAAGTCACTAATGATGGTTTTAATTTAAAAACGTACTACAAGGTCTATGTCAAAGAAAAAAAAAACATTTATGTAAGCATAACACATGTAGTACTCGTCTGTGAACGGTTATACGGAATATGACACATATGCTGTGTCATCAGTCATTGTGTTGCTATAGGTTTTGTAGCGTAGACCAAAATTTGGCCGTAATTAATTAGGTCAAAATTTTAAATCAATACTTTTTCATGTGGCAGTTTTTCATTGCCTTCCACAAGGGATTTAGTTAGAATAGGATCATTTAAATGGAAAATGCTTCTAATCTTCCAAATTTATTTGCATGGTACATATTTTTCGCGTGATCTTAATTTAATATCCCGAACTTTAAAAATATAGTTCAGGATCCAAACCAATATAACACTTGAAAATGGTATCTAATATATAAAAAATAATTAGATTTGGTTCGTTCGAAATGCGCTGCCATACCAATAATCTTGATTCTGAAACAAACTGTCGTGAGTAGGAAATCCAATCCCGGGATCCCGGACAATTTTAGGTAATCCTGGGATTAATAAACGTAATATCGAAAAATTCGGGATTGAAATTATTATCTAATAGAAATCTCGCCGAAATCTGGATGCTTGGAAACCGTGGCGTAATTACTAATTGGCGAACTTAGTCGACTTCTAGGGACAGTAACTGTCTAATCTATGTATACAGTACATATTTGTTTTTCAAATTGTTACATTAACCTTTCCCTACCGGTGATGTATTTACTACACCTCAACGCTAATAATGGGAATATCGATATGAAATATAATAGATACGGGGTTCAAAATTTTTGTATTCCTCTGTAATATAATTACGAATCACATCGAATTATTATAGTATATAAGTATTCATCTGCAGAGACGGAAATAAATAATTTGTCAGGAAATCGGAAATTTTGCGAGTTTTAGTTCGTGTCTCAGCAGAGAGGAATTTTATCAGTCACATTGATGGTGTTATAACGAAAATCATGCGATCATCAACTCGAACTAGTATTTAAATATCCGATGGCGATACCTCCAACGAGTGTGGAGGCTGAGCGTGCATTTTCAGCAGCAGGTTGCCTGGCTACCAAAATCAGATCCAGACTAAATAACGAAACACTCGATGTTTAATGTTACTTCGAGCATATTTTCAAAATAATATTTTAGTGTAAAATAATCTTTTCTTAAATAAATAAAATTCTTTCTCTTTCAAATTATTTTTTTATATTAAAAAATAGACTTATTAGTAATTTTTTATCAAATTTATCAATGTAATTTCTTAAACTATTGAAGATCCCAATCTCGGGATCCCGGAATTGATCCCGGCATCGTCTAATGCAATCCCGAAATCCCGGGATTGGATTCCTTAGTTTTGAGTCGTGAGTTATGCCCTAACGCAGAGGAGTCAAGTAGCTACACAAATTAACACCAATCTGATTGCACAGTTAATTTAAATTGCCAATAAAATATACAAAAACTAATTCTCAAATGATTGTTTGGGATGTTGATGAGGAACTTCGCATATAGGCGTTCGTATTCAAGTGAGAGACGGAGAGTGTATTGGTCGATAATCAAAGTGACTCGATTAATCTTGATAGCCCAAATTAATCGATTTCAAGCTTCTACAAATGCTACATTTTGTTAATAAAACTGAAGACACACATGTGTATTGTTTATATTTGCGCGAAGAAATGAACGAATATTGTGTGCTATCAACAGTGTTAAGGTTCATTCGTTAATATACAAGATTGACTCACGCTGCGCGGTTCTGAGAAAAGAGTGAATTTGTATGGACCATGACTCAATCTTGACCAATGTTTATATAATACCTCGTCTATTGTTTAGGTGTGGCGCCATTATTCGAGTATTACCACACTTTGTTGGCTGGGTCGCAAAAATATTATGGACTGCGAGTTTGATATCTCTGCCCTAATGATTAATAACAGAGATGAATTAATGATCCAGAAATATTCCTATAATTCTGATAATCCCATATATAAAAAGTAAGGGCATTTATAAATGGGTCTAATTTGCAAAATTACAAACCATTACATCATCTTTTGTGCTTCCGTGGGTAACTCTCTGATTTTGCTATTATTTAAAATTATAGTTGTATATGCAAGCTTCGTGATGAAACCAGAAAATTGTAGCTTATGAAATATATTTGTCGTCGTACAGTGTCGCATTGAATTCGAAAAAGACCAGATGCATTTCGGGCGTGCAATGCATAATTCTACTGCAAACATTTTTTCTTAATGTACCGTACGTCCGCCCCATCCCACCGGTGCCACCCTACTACCCCTAAGCTGATCCCGGCGTCGCTGCAACCACTTCCGCGTGCATTTGTCACTTTTGGCCGACTGCATACGGTTACAACTGGAACCGCGACCAAGCGCCAACGGCACGTCTCGCCGCGGCCGACTACACCCCTGCACGTTAATGACACCCTGTTGTACACAGTCTAGGCTTCATCCCTGCATATTACATATTTATCTTACAAATTTCCATCTATCAACATATTTTTCATTTAATTTTCCAATTCATTGCGCAAATTGTGTCTTGCTAAAAAGCAAAAGCTTAAATCATACACTCGTATCTATCTTCTAATATATAAAAACCAATGTTTGTTTGTCCGTATTTAATGCGCTGCCATATTGTTCATCAGATTGCAATAAAACTTCGTCCACTTATTAATAAGGATTGCGCAAGTAACATAGGCATAGTTTAATATATAAAAATCAATGTTTGTTTGTCCGTATTTAATGCGTTTCCACGCCGTTCATCCGATTGCGATAAAACTTTGCCAACTTACTGTTTACACTTGCTTGTATAACATAAGTATAGTAAAAATTGTATGGATACATCATGTTGGCGCATATTGGTCTGGTGAAATGATGTACGGGTACGGGGAGAGAAAGGATGCAAGCTCAATACGGTGGTTAATTCTTTCTTCGAAACGAGAGTGAGTGTGCATATGCTTAACCACATAATTGATGTTAGTATGTGTAAGAAATCATTAATTTTATCCATCCATCCAATTATAAAAACTTATATATATACTAAACATAAAAACATCCAAGTTAAATTATATTAGGGGTAACATATGAAAAATTCAATTTTTGACATCGTCTTTTTTTCGTTGTAAATGAACCCATACACGTCTTAATATTATTAAATATCATGAAAAGCGATCCATAGATTATATATCTAATGCAATATTATTATTTATTCAAATTCGCGAACACAAAGAATTACTTGTTTTTATATAAAGGAATAAAATATTTGAACGATTTTGAGTACAAAATAGAGAGTCATCACATCAACTATCAATAGATGATGACAAAATAAACATTAAAATTGTAATGGAATTTATCCGTATCCGATTGAAAGCCATTAGATATGGGGTCTTCTTAGATCGTTGATGGTCTTCTTAGAATCATAATAAATAGTAGAAAGCCACTTAAACAAATATCTTAAAAAATAAACTACAATATAAGAAAAAAGTTGAAGCAAATCCAACCAAATCTTGTTATGTACAAGAAAATTTAAAAATAATTGGCAGAATTCATAAAAAAATGTATGTGGATATGGCATCATTTAAGCGATGAAAGCAAATCTTTGGGGTTCAAATAATTAAAAAATAAAATAATAAATAAATAGAGAAAAATTCAACTTTTCTTCGATATTTTGGACTTTTTTTTCTTCGACAAATATTGAGTTATATATTCAAACCAATATTGTTACAGTTCAATTATAATCAGTTGGAATGATTTAAATAAGCAATTCAAGTGAAAAGATTTTATGTCCATTTAATTTATAATATATATTAGGTAAAGCGGAAAGAAATGTCATTTTTTTGTTATTTGGAGAAAAAATTTTTTTTAATAAAAGCTATACAATATTAATCAATTAAATAATTTCCATTGATATTTATAATCGCCCCCCACAGATTAGGTAGCTTTTTAATGCCTCTTTCATAAAATTCGGCCGGTCTTCCACTAAAGTAAGAATCCAAATGATTTTTCACTTGCTCCACAGAGGTGATTTTTTTTATCGCGAAGCGAATGTTCTAATAACTTTAAAAGATGATGTAATATTTTTCTTTGGTTGTTAACTAACACTGATCGCTTTTTGAACATTTCCGCTTTTAACCTATCTAATTGTGCACAGTATAGTTTTGCTGTGACAGTTTGGCCAGGTTTTAATAATTCGTAGTGAATTACGTCAAAAAAATCCCACCAAACACAAAGGAGGAACTTTTTCAAGGATAATGACGGTCGAGGGTTAGAAACAGGTACTTGATTTGAATAAAGCCACTGTTTTTTCTTTCTCGGACTGTTGTAGAGGACCCACTTCTCATCCCCAGTAACGATCCTTTTTAAAAATGGATCAGTTTCATAGCTGGACAATAGCGATGAACAAATGGTTATCCGTTGTTCCAAGACCGTTGATGATAACTCGTGCGGTACCCAAATTCCCTGTAAATGTTTTTTCCCTAGTCTTTTCAAATGGTCTTTTATTATCGACCAGGGACAGCCGATGTCTAGCGATAATTCCTTTATTGTTTTTCGAGGATCAGATTCTATCAGAGAATTTAATGCGTCATCATCGATTATTGGAGCTCGTCCTGATTTTGGTTTATTTTTCAAATCCCTGTCGCCAATTTTGAATTTTTTGAATCATCTATGGCATTTTATAATATTCAATATGTTGCCATATGTATCACAGATGCTCTGGATAGCTTCTTTTGCTTTTAATCCTTTATCGAATAAAAACAGTAAACAAGATCGAAAATGGGTCTCATCAATTTCTGGCTTGGACATTTTCACTATGGCTAAAAAAATATAAATATATTTGAAAATGCAAGACAAACAATAGAGCTTCAAAATGATACCAACCTTAACGTATTCACTCAACAGCAACCCGAGGCAAACTGACGGCAAAGACGCAACCAAAAAAATGACATTTCTTTCCGCTTTATCTAATATATGTTATTAGTTAACTTTTTATTTAAAAAACGAAATTTTAGTCCGGTACCCCTAATATTTTACAATTGGAAAGTTTCATCAAACCTTCCATGTTTATCCAGCATGACATCTTCAAATTATCATATGTCCATGTCTTTAAATGATTTCGAAATGAAGATGTAATTAAAAACCACCCTCATACTTGTTTCGATTCAAATGCACAAACGTTGTACGAAAACGATATCTGAAAATATAAACTTTGCTATATACCCTTAATATATACCATAAATGCAATATATCAGGATCGCATTGAGATAAAAGAAAAGTCGTTTGCAGTTGCAAGACCGCATATCTAATAACATGTGGATAGACGTTAAAAGACAGACGAAGGGTGGAAAAATGCACTGCACGAGGGTCCCACAGCGACGGTGCATTGTTTAATTTTTTATTCAGTGCACATGAATAACATGTGATTTATTACGTATCCGGATGCGCACAGACAACAAAAATGCTCCCGTTTTATATATGGAAGACCATGGCCAGTTTTTGACATAAAATTCGTCATTCCATCGGCGACAACTTCTGATATATGAAATCGTACAATAACAAGCCTATTGGCAGTATAATGCATGTGAAAAGCAAAAATGGTGTATGTTGCAGGCATAAATCAGTGAGACGAGCCGACATCCGCGTGCTGGGCCCACAGGAACCGGAACCGAGGGGTCCTGGTTCGTTTCCCAGCTATTGTGCTCGCCCGCGGAGCACGCGACTGATTGATTACGCGATACACTTCACACCCTCACTTTAACATCACAATGTTCGTGGTTAGTATCGTATGATACATTGAGATATCACAATGTTAACACTTTCTGCGCTGGGTGAACTATTTTTATATGCAAGATGCCAGAGCGCCCCAATCAACGCTTTCCCCAGCCCTGTCTATGAATACGGATTAGGTTCTCGTATTGAGGGATGATTTTTTCATTCAAAAATCAATATTTACTACGGCGCTCCATCCGAAATCATAATCTACAAAATATACACTCGACACTCATAGCAAGATGACGCTATGTTTGTGTAATATATAATAAAATACTTGTCTACTTGTCTGGTGATTGCTTTATGCTACTTATAGACACACATACATAGTAATATTTTTATCAATCCACAATAACATTTGTGGTTTCCACAATAAAATATTTTTATATACATAAAATATCATGAATAATTCAACGACCGTGTACAATCAAAATCGTGCTATAAAATTACCGCGTTATGCGAGTGTCAAATTTATATCATTGTCGACCTTATGATATAATATTTAAGCATATCATCGTTTAACACCTATTGTATAATACATTACGGGACTACCCATAAATACTATTAGTACATAGACATATATTAAATTTCAAATTGAAAGGTGTTAACCCAATTTGAAAACCGATATTGAACCAAATAATTCACAGTAGTGAAATGAATCATTGAAAATACTTTTAAAGTGCCATATCTCTTATTGGATATAAGCGATCTCCATAGGACACTATCTTCTTCCAGTATTTTAATATATAAAAATGAATTGGGTTTTGTTCATGTGAAATGCGCCGCCATACCGTTCATCGGATTTCGATTAATCTTCTTTCACTTATTGCTAAAGATTCCGCGGGTAATATAGGCATATTTAGTATACAAAAATAAATTTGTTTGTTCGTATTTTATGCGCTGCCATACCGTTCATTCGATTTCGATAAAACTTTATCAATATATTTTTTGCACTTTTTCAAATAATATAGATATAGTATAATTAACTTACAGTAGATCGTATATATAAAAATAAATGTTTGTTATAATAAAACCTACAAAATAAAATAAATAACATTTATACTTTTTCCTTATATATCATTCAATTTTAATAAATATATTCATTATCGGAAAGAAAATAAACTTCAAACGATATTTTTATAGTTATTACATAGATTTTTAAATATATAATTGATTTATGTGACTTTCTACTATTTGTTATGGTTTTAAGAAGACCACCAACGATTTGAGAAGATCCCATATTTAATGGTTTTCAGCCGGATACGAACAAATTACAATAAAATGTTAATGTTAATTTTGTCATCATCTATTGATGGTTGATGCGATGACTTTCTTTTTTGTACTCTATAAAAAATCTTTCAAATATTGTGCAAACACAAAGTGATTCTAATACACTATAGAATACAAGAATATTTAGCCATGTAAGGGTATTTTTACAGCACGACCTTGTCATCTCATTCTGTCTCTATCTTCTATTTACAACCTTCATACTCAACATCCATTTCCGTGTGATATGCGAAGGTTCTATATAATTAAGTCTTAATTGAACTACACATTACACGTGCTCGTCGGGATAGCCGCCCTAACGCACGGGTCCGTTCTAATTTCAGGCCATGTGAAGCCAGACGGATGGATAGGGATGGACGGGCGTCGAACAGAAAGACTCTCTTCTCTAGGTGACTTTTTATTCGACAGAAAAAGAGATCTGACTGCGGGAAGGGCGTCCTCCCGCATCCAAGGCCAACCGGCGACTTTTCTTGACTCCCGCCTCCTGCGCGTCATCACCCAACCGGGAACGGTTGCACACGCAAGGAGCAATCGTTTGGTAATTGTAAGTGTAGTATCCCCGCAGCGCAAAAGCATGGGGATGTAAAATCGCCCACACTACAGACTTTAAAACATATTTGAACTGACAGCTGATAACCGGTAAAATTATTATTTTATCTGGAACTAAACCGATTCGAAAATACCGATTTTATCGGTTAAGTACACATCTTATGCGAAAAAGAGTTTGGCCCATTTTTGTGTTGATATAATGATATAATAAACCTTCATCATTCTTATTTAGAATTTATTTAATTGTACATTTTAAATATTCAATAATGCGTCTTTCATAACACCATAAACCGTTATATTATTATGTATATCTAATTGTATGTACACGAGAGTTCCCGCTGCAAATATTTTGCAATTTGTCTTCGGAAGCTCAACGCAATATTTATATAATTTATGATGGAAAGTCGCTTCTTCGTGCAACAGCAGCATATGAGATTATAAAAAGCTTATTAAGCTTTCTCGTCGTATCAGAGCTTTCAACGTTGGACGTGTCGGAGCACGAGCTTTTATCGGATTTTAGCCCTCGATTCAGTACGTAATCCTAATGCATAATTGATCCAGACTCGATTATATCCATATAGGTGTCGTATTAAAGAGAAATTTGCTTTTATAGCGCCTCCTTTTTACATAATTGATGCTTTGGAAAAGTCCAGAAAGCCATGGCAAATTTATGCACTGAGCGGCCGAAACTCAAGCATCAAAGATACCAATATTTATGCTCAACGAAATTGAAAGATAATAGGCATTAAGTGCTTCGATTCAAAGCTCCATTATTTTCTGAGAAAGCGCAATCTTTAATCGAGTGTCTTCACTTCACTTAACCCTTGCCGTTCGTATCCGGTTAATCCCCCTACGCTAACGTGTAACATGGATTGATCTTTCTCACTCTTCTTAGACTAAGTGCTCGGGATTACAAAGCATGGGGATGAATCTTTTAGTTTGTCTTTCGGTGATCCATTAATACCCCGTTCACTATCGTCAGTTCAATGCTCAAAAATTAAGAATCGATATCCATGGACTAGTTTTCTCGCGCGGTTATTACACGAATAAAGTTGGACAACGCTCTTGAACTCAGACAATCCCACGTCATTAAGTGGAGAATAGTAGTATTGTAACGGCCCCGACGGTATTCACGCCGAATCTTGCCTGGAACTGTATCGTCGTCGAGGGTCTGCAACTCTCCGAAGGGGGGTTGATAAGGCTCCGCTCCCGGAAAGGGGGTGTTGGGATACTAAGACGCAGATAAGACGAGAAGACTACCCAGACGAGAGGGTTATTCTCGGCAAAACAGAAATCAAAACCCGGGCATTCAAACTGTACTTGATTAGATTATAACCCAAATGATTTATTTCTATAATAATTAATTAAGCAAATTTAGCTAAAACGCATCATTTTGAATTTATAAGCATGTAAAACTGTATATTTTTTTAAATGAAACTTTAATTTGTAAAATAGGGCAAATTGGCCTGAACGTCACGAAAAGTGAAACTTCTTTGATCGGAATGATAGGAAGAATCATTTATAATCTCTTTGTATCCATCACATACATCATAGACATGCTACACGCATGCGCCGCGCTGTATTTACTATGTGTGTGTATGTTCATAACACAATATAAGCACTGCATCAGTAGTTTGTCTATTTTATTATATATTACACAAACACAGGTTAATATAAAAGCACACATTTTTAAAAATATATTTTATCCATTTCAGTAAATACTCCTTATTATTCACAAAACTGTACAAAATGTGCGATAGAATTATTATTAAAAAATAAAATCAAAATATTTAGATCCGCCTATTCTGATTAAAATCTTAACACATTGTTTGCGGGAACAAATGATCACCGTCATTCGCTGCCACTCAATGATTGCGAAATTTTTACATAAATACTATATAATAAAAGTGTCGAAAAGAAAGCCTTTATTCTCTAAATAACTATTTATTCCACACGAAAGAGAGAGAGATCTGGCTGCGAGAAGGACGTCCTCCCGCAGCCAAGGCTAACCGACTCCCGCCTCTTACGCGTCACTACCCAACCGGCAACGTTGCACGCGCAAGAAACAATCCGTCGGTATGCAGATGCAATGTCTCCATAGGGCCACAAGAGATGGCGCTTTTAAAATAACACATTGCTCCTGAAGAGAGACGGAAGATGTCGCTATTAATCAATCTGCTCAGATTAACAGCGCTACTACGTGGGGATGGTAAATCGCCCCCTCTACAATACCAATCAATGTTGAATGATATTTTATGGCCACAATGAAATCATATTGATGTGTTTCATGTCTAATTTCTGGTAAGATGGTACTAAATTTCACACAACTCGAAAAATAAATACAAAAAGAAACATCTAGGCATCATATTTAGATACCCTATATATTTCATGAAATGATATTCTGAGCAATCTGGTTGATATTTATCATACACAAAAATTGCATAGTTAAGCCAACGAATCAACATACAAAGTGTCAATAGCTTATATGATCAATGGCGCATATATAATTGTTTAAAAATAAGAATTATTTATAATTATTATGTACATGAATGCATTGTATACAGTTTAAGTGGCACTGAAAGTGGACTATAGCTATTCTATTCTCCACCCATTCTTACAGTGGAAGATTATGGAAAGTGGATATACTTGTAATGTTAATTTCTGGTGTGGGGTTATTTTATGCTTGATAGTTTGCCAGACTATACGAGATTAGAATAATTTGAAAGCTGAACTCACTCATGTGATATTAGCAATAAAACAACACCTCTGACTGCGAGACTAAATATATTTTACTCGAATTTCGTTGAATTATCGGCTTTAAAGAAAGCTGAATATCCTGAAAAGCTCCTCGAGGGGCTTCGGATCAAAGCTCTGCCACTTAAAACTGAAGAACAGCCTGTAATGGCAGGTAAGATAGGAGCTTGAGTGTAGTTGTGTTAAGGATAGGAAACTTAAATGTTCTCAACTACTCCAGTGAACATCAAATGCACATCAATCTTAAATAAATAATACTCTATCATGATTGATCAAATGTTTAAAAATTCAACCATTGATTTGATGTTAATGATGAAATGCTAAGATTTATTTAAAAATGGTTGTTTAAGAATTGTTCAAATTTATTATTTAAACGATGAACTTTGTATGAATAGTTTGCCTGTAAATAATATCATACTCGATGGGGCAGGTACAGTTGCTTGAATGCCTAAATAAGTGAATCTTACAGCTCACTTTGATGCCAAACAGATCTGAAAATTTTATAAGTAACCCCGGGCTGGGTCTTGTTGGGCGCCATCCCAATCTTCAGAACAGGTGAAGTTGCCCACCGCCCACCCACCCACAACTAACCTAGAGCATGTGTTATGGTCGGCGGTCTACGGTCCTGGCGTTTATGAATGTATTAACCCACTGAAAACTTAATACATCTCATTATTAATTCCAGGAAATCCATACGCTGACTTGTTTCTTAGACTTGTACACTGCGCGCAATGTGAAATTAATTGCATTAAAAAATATTTTTTATTAAAGTTTTAAAAAAATAGAAGTAATTCTTATAATACTTAATTGTTAAATGCTTAAATACGAGGGTCATTCAGAAAATAAGGTTACAAGTTGGCATATTTGGCATGTAGGGGATTCGTAATGGTCAGTTTGTTTGGTCAAGTGTGTTTGTCGGCCATTTTGTTCAGTCACAGTAAATTCTTCCGATGGATAGATCGTCGCGCGCTACCGCCATCTCCTGTCCGTGTAAGATTTGCACATTATATTGTTCAGAGAAGTACTGATAATCACAAAAGGCAAGAAGTGGGACACCATTAATGGGGGACTATCAATGGTAGCCATTCAGAACCGCAGATTCAAGGAAGAGTTTCTTAGAAACTGCTGAAATCGTTTGGATGGGATATTGTGACCCACTCCCTCCCCCCCCCCCCCCAACCTCTATTCATCCGACTTGGCATCTTTGAACTACCATCTTTTCAATAAATTAAAGGAAATTTTGGGTGTGAAACGATCTAGTGATCAGGAGGTTGAAGAAGTTAATGGCGGAAGTCTATGATATTGGCATATAAAAGTTTGTGTCCCACTTTAAAGAAATGTCTCGATCGCTATTATATTGAAAAATAGCTTAATGTTTGTTTTTAAGATCTTAACAATTATTTATCCTTTTGAGGAGTAAAGTCGCGTATTTGCGATCAAATTCCAATGATTTAGAAAGAGCATTCTTACACATTTGGAGTTCGGAGAGATACATAGACAGAGAGTCTTGCGTACATCGTACGATTGTATAAATCGATAGTCAAAATGTATCGTCTTATAATGATGACCCAAATTAATCGATCTCAAGTGTGTCGCTTATGTTTACGCGAAAAAATGAAAGAATATATAGCATCAACGTTTATTTCATTTTAAAATTAATTTACTACGCAAAATTATTAATATCTAGATTGATATTTCTAATTAAAGTGATTTATTCAACTCTGTCTAAGGTCTAAGATGGTAGTCATAAAATCACACAAATATAGACAAATAAAACTGATCATATGTGTTGTATAGACGTTTTTGATTTTATGCGGTATGAAGCGTTCCCTGTTGCAAGTGACTCTCCGGTGTGATTTCTGCCACCGAATAACGCGGCAATCGGCAATAGCCGCAGCAACGAAGGCAGCGCCGTAAATAACGCAAAATCACTCTCGATTCACAACGTGATTTTTTAATCTCATCATTTCATTTTTATTATTCATATGGAGTTATAATGTGTATAACTCCATATGAAAGTTTCGCTCTCGTCTGAAAGTGGAGTTAAGAATTCTAACATCACACATCCTGTCAGCAAGTCTACATTCAGTATACCTCGAAAAACATACATATCTATAGACTTGTGTGCTTAAACTTAAAGAATACTTAATCAGTTACTGAAGAATAGCTAATAGAACCTCTTGACGTTGAAATTTCTAGTTGAATAATTAATTATTCATCAACGAGCAGCTCGCCAGTAATGGAAAAGTCATGTAAGTCAACTCACATATCTTTCCGTACTATAAAGATAGAACATCATTCGAATTTGATATGAATAATTAATTATCCATTGGAGATTCTTTTTGCATTCGAGTCCAACTAAAATTAGTTTTGCATATTATTTCCGAGCCCTTAATGTATTCAAAGGTGAGCATCTAAGGTGAATAACGTGCAAGGGGGCATTTCACCCCGTTTAAATAATCCTTCGTTATTCATATCAAAGTATGCTTAAGGGTGTCTTACGACCATTAATAATGCAAGGCGACTTGGCAAATTCTCATTTGTTGAACTACCTGCGTTGTCCTCAAAAGCAGGAAGGGTCCGATGCTACAGCCGACGGTTTCGCTAATTATAAATCGCGAATAATTTAAGTCGCGGAGTGCCCTTTGCTCGGAACTATTAAGTCACGGTCCGAGCGACTCGAGTTTTGTTCAATTTTTCCGTATAATTTATTATGAAAATGTCAAAAGCTTCTGCTTGAAAGCTCTTCAGACATTAATGGAGGCAGCCGGCGGCCTAATGACCTTTCTCCGAGAAAACAACTCCGCTATTTAAATTAAAATGACATTCAATGGGTACTCATTGCGGCCACATAGTCAGCACCATAAGAATCCGCATCGAACATTCAAAATTAATATCCCCATACAAGATCCGATCTGAAATAACATGGCATCAATGGCGCCTAATAAATGGCACGATTGCATTAATAAGGCGGCGAAATGTCGTTTTATGTCAAGGGCGAAATTATAATGCAAAAACGTTTAATCATCGCCGCTAAATGTGGCGACTGGCCCTAATGAATAATGAATATAAATGTCATTAATTTCCCGTGGAAAAACCTGGCATATTTTTATCAGTGGTTTTTAACATGAAAAAAGAAAAGGGGGAGCCGGTTGAAAAATAGCAAACGAGACATAAAACTGCCTTCAGTTGGGGAGAATTAAACACAAGTGGGGGACGAAGTGGGTGGAAAGCTTTGTTGGAACATTGAATATGACATTTATAGGGCGGAGTGGGGTGTCCGAATGTTCGTACAAAAATAAGATCTAGAGTGTCCTTAGATTTTACACCTGAGGAAATCTTTTATATTTTTTCCCTGAAGATCCTACCCGACCGTTTGCAAAATACCACCCAACAATCTCGATGTAGACATAAGCTCAAACATTTTTAAAGGCAATATTTTTGTAGCAATAATACTGAATTTATGTATAATATACATGATGTCAAGCCTCTTCCATTTAAAAATCATATTGAATACATCATTGCAAGTAGCTATGATCTAATAAATTTGCTATAATTATGCAAAAATGTATAGAAAAAATTGATTTTGAACACAAATGTGTGTAAAACAATGCAAAACACGGTTATAACGAGCAACAACTAAATGTTAATGAAAATTGCTCATAATAATTGATATTAATATGTTTAATAAATTTGATATTTTTAAAATTTGATAAAGTATGGTAATGAGGGAGCCATGTATGTCTATGCGTGAGCGATGACATTCTTCACCATGGAAGTTCTAAGTCCTGAACAGGTAATTTGTAACAATAAAATTAAACATATTTTTAATTTATATAATATTATCTATGACTTAGACTATAATTATAAAATAATATTAGAAAATAAAAAAATAGTGAGCGATCGAAAAAAAAATGTATTTTTATCAACATTTTTTACAGTTTTTTGTTAATTAAATAAAAACTTTTGAATATTTTTAGTTAATTGTAGTCTATATGATGAAGACGTTTATTATACACATGTTTGCTAAATTTCATAAAGAATGCTCATCTAGGGCGTGTGAGAGCACTTCCATAAGTTTGGAAAAAGTAATTTTGAGAACTACCGATTATGACCGATACTTTCTGTCAACTCCTATCAGCGTAAGACAATCTTCAATTCGAGGTCAATTATAAATAAACATTTGATAGCATACAAGATCACGTAATTTCTTTACATAAATAATGCACAAAACATCCAATCATTTGCTCCTCCTTTGGAAGGAAATGATAATTGAACAAAGACTCAATCAACACGCAGCGAAGAACTGCAAGCAGTTAAAAAACAAACATTGTCGACAGCATACAATATTCAGTCATTTTTTTGGGTAAGCACACTTGAAATCGAAATCATTATAAGTCGATAAATTTGGGATTAACGATCTATACAATCATGCGATGCATGCGAGGATGCTCTCCGTCTCAGTCTCCCGAACTGCGTTAAGTTCTCTCTGTCTCTGTCTTTATCCGAGCTTCAATGTGCAAAAATGCTCTTTCTGAATAGTGGAGGGGGTTACGGAGGGTCTCCGATAGTACTCCCGTAGGGGTTAATTATCATATTTGAGACAAACTTTGTCACAGTTTATAATTTCATCATGTTTTATATTACTTTTTCAACGTATCAATACAGTAGACTCGTGTTAATCCGGCCCCCATGTAGTCCGATATTCTAATACAAGTATAGTACATATGTTAAGTAAAGTTTCTTCAGTGTAAAAAATGCAAAAGTGTGATTTTGGATTACCCAATTTGTAAAGAATATTTTTGTAAGTTTTTGTTGGAAAAAACTTTGTATATGTGGTTTCTACAGGAAATAATTAAACATAGTTCTACAATATTTCTGGGCTCATATTGGTCATGAAAACAAAGTTGTTTTACAAAGAGATAACAAAAAATAATACTTTGTAACTGGCAAGGGATAGTTGAAAACCTTCATGACTTTATGGCGTTTATGACGTTTATTTTAAGTGATTTAATCATAAAAATTTTATTTTTTTAAATCCATATCCAAAAAAATGATACGACATTACTCTAAATAGATTTCTTATTTCCGACAGAAAAGTAAAATTTTCAATAATGATTTATACATTCGCTCGTTATAACCGTGATTTTATTATATTTAGTAGTATTTTAACACTTTTTATTATTTTTTCATAATAAAACATAATCATCAAATGTAGCAAAAATCATGTTTAATTACGTATTTACAAATTTCATGTATTAAGCTATTGAATCCCACATTCATGTTTGAATTTTTAAAACTATAAATGAAGCACGATAATAAGTTTCACGACTTTTGTAACAAAGTCCATGCTTTTATGGAGGATTTGAAGTGTATGTTGGCAGCAGATACAGGTGCTTTCACAAGTGGGGCCTATTGGCATGAGTATTGTCATGCAAACGCGTTTAATAAGACAATAGCGGAGGAGAGCCCAGGAAGAGGATGTGATATGATTGTCTTCCGTGACACGTAATGTACAAACTTTTCCTTATGTTGTTTTAAGCCTCCGGTTATTCAGCCGCATGAGGGGAATCATGATATGGGTATGGCATGAATATAGAGTTGGAGCATGAGTTTTCAGCTGCCCGATTGTCTAAGAGCTACTCCCATTCAGATTATCCATGGCCAAATGACGACTGAATTTTTGAACAGTCTCCAAATGTCGTATTACAGTCCCTTTTTCATTTCGACTCGAGTGCCACAATGCGTACTTCTATTTATGAAATACAACATCCCCGTAATTTAAGGGTGCGATTTTGTGCCTGTTGTAAAATATGCGCATGTACATAAATACATTCAGTATACGGTGGATTTCTTGAAGTTACGAGATAAATTATATTTAACTTTTAAACATATTATTTATTTACAAAGGTGAAATAAAACCAACAAACTCACCGTCTTGTGACATTTTAGTAAATATTAGTAATAAGTAGTAGTGGTAAGTAGTAGTAAAAAGCAGTATTAAATAATAGTAATAAGTAGTAGTAATAAGTTTATGATTTAAACATATTTAACGGTGATAAGTTTATCTTTTCAAAATTATTCGATTTTCCTCGCTTTGCCAATTTCATTGCACTTGGGTATGTTTTTATGCGATTTTGAAGTTATGCGGTTTTCAAAAATAGTGGAACCTATGCATCATATTTCTATAGAAGACAAAGCTTTTTTTATGCGAATGCGCACTAAAAAAATCTAAAATTAACACCAGTGCAAGTTACAACCGTTAAAGTACGAGTGTGTATAGGTCGATGTATAGTAATCAATATCACTTTTTATATATTACACAAACATAGATTTATTTTTTAGCTAAAAATAACCTTTGAATTGTTAAATTAATTTTAAATAGACTTAAACATAGATGCTACATTGCACCGCTTATCGTCCACACAAAATCACCTTTCTCTCAAGATCGCGAATCGTGAATGAAGCTTGTATATCAATAAATGAACCCTAACACTGTTGATAACACACAATATTCGTTTATTTCTTCGTGTAAACATAAACAATACACATATTTGTCTTCAATTTTAGTAACAAAATAATGCATCTGTTGAAGTTTGAAAGCGATAAATTTAAGTTTTGTTATCACCCTGAATTTTAAGTATATAATTGATTTATGTGGCTTTTTACTATTCATTATGATTCTAAGAAGATAACCAAAGATCTCAGAAGACCCCATACCTAATGGTTTTCAACCGGATACGGACAAATTCCATTATAATGTTAATGTTTATTTTTTCGTCATCTATCGATAACTGATGTGATGACTCTCTATTTTGTATATTTAAGAATATTTAGAAGTGTAGGGGTTCCTTTACAATACGATCTTACCATCGTAGCATATGCGGAGTTCCTAATTAACAGGTTAATAAATATCAAAACATGAATATATATATTTTTTTAAAATCACTTGTTAAAAAATGATGTTATTAAATTGTAAAAATTAACTGACACAAGTAATAATCATGATGCGCATTCTTTTATATTGCAGTGTATCTCTTATCCTTCAACCCCATTCCACCCCCAATAATATTTTTCATAATAGCGACGTAAGCTTCTGAAATACATCTACATTTTTAACAAAACCAAAAACAAATTTCAACATGTCAAATCCATCCAGCGAATTGAAAGGGATAAAGAAACGCCCCAACAGTTCGTTGATTGTTAAGTTAAAAAATATATATTTCTGACAATGCTAAAAATTACAACCCTTTAAAATAATACCCAGTTGCGTTTTAAAGTTGCGGATTAAAATATTTACGTTTTTGTTTCAATGCTCAAATCTACAGGAGGTATGGCTGGCGTCCGCATTATTAAAAACATACATACGCCATGAAAAATGTTTGGTAATCGTCCCATAAACGCGATTGCTAAAGGCCACCTAAAAAAATACATCAATAAAAAAATATTAAAATAAACACGGATCATTAAATGGGATGAAAATGGGATTGAATCCCATTAGCTTCATATCAAACAAATATTATCCAAATCGGAGTGGGATTTGGAGCCGGGATTTATTTCAAGAAACACTAGCACTCGTGTGTCCAGGGCCGCACTTGTCACCGGTGTAATCTCCACTAATCGTTATCAATTAGTGTGGCCGCCACTGGTCCGTGCAATAATTTTAATATCCCGGGCAGCCGCCGCGGGCGTTCGCCCCACAGATAATAAAATTACCGGCGCTGACCGTAATTTGAATTAACGCGCGCCCGGCTAATGCTACGAAAGCTACGCCCGGCACGTACAGGTGCCAATGTGGTGAGTTCCAAACACACATCCATGCATCTTATATAGTCTTTTCGCCACTTATTTAATCCCTGCTAAATTGCCAGAATCTCATTTTGATCCATGAAACTTTCAACGCCATATTTCATATAGCAACCGAATAAATCCCGTGCAAATTCATACACATATGATATTCACTTGGGACAAATTTATATCAAAATATACAGATAATATAATATATATATATATAATATAATATATATATATATAATATAATATATAAGATAATATACACCTATAAAAAAATAATAAAATAGAAAAATATATTCTGTATTGTTCTTAGACAGTACAAAGGCGTTGGATAAAGTATGATATAAGTAACATTCCTCTATCCGAATTGACCGATATGAATCCACATAATCTTCTTCTTTTTCTAATATATAAACGTTAATTGGGGTTTGTTCGTTCGAAATGCGCTGTCCATTCCGTTCATCGGATTGCAATAAAACTTCGTCCATTTATTGCTAAGAACTTCGCGAGTAACATAGATATAGTTTAATATATAAAAATCAATGTTTGTTTGTCTGTATTTAATGCGCTGCCATACCGATAATTCGATTGCGATAAAACTTTGCCAACTTATTGTTTGCACTTTTCTCAAATAATATAGGTATAGTACAATTAACTTACAGTAGATCTTATATATAAAAATCAATGTTTGTATGTTTATTCATATTTATAATAAAACCAACAAAATAAAATAAATTTCATTACTTCTATCAATGCTAATTAAACAAGATAAATCCTTCAAATTTCAAACGATATTTATAGAATTATTACTTCTGTGGCAGCAACGCGCCGGGTACTAGCTATTATGATATGAAATTATTGCATGTAATGCCGCTGTTAATCTGTGTTGATTTGATTCGCCAGATTAACGGCAATATATTTCGGCTCTCTTTAGGCGCAATGTGTCAATTTAATAGAACCATTTTCTGTTTCTTCGTGTGATCGTACACCGTTATGGGTTCGGTGGTGGTATGCAGGAGGCGAGAGACATGAAGAGTCGTCGGATGACCTTGGCTGCGGAAGAACGTCCTTCCCGCGGTCAGATCTCTCTCTCGCGATTAATAAAAAGGTTATCTAAAACAAAAGACTTTCTATTCGACGTCCATCTACCTTCATCCCATCCGTTCGGCTACATAACGGCCCGAGAGCAGAATGGACCCGCATGCGAGCGCAATCATCTCGATAAGCACGCAAGGCCGACGCGCGGCTCGGGGATTCTGTTCCGCAAGCGCCTATGTTCTGCCGCCGACAACATATTACGCAACAATTGCGTTTTAACGTTGAGACGGGGGCGCTCTCGGGGGCAGAGTCCTCGGGCGACTCCCCGCCCCACGTGTTCATCGGGGTGACCACGCTAGCCCACGGGTCCGTTCTTCTTTCAGGCTGTGATGTTGCTGGATGAATGGATGGGAATAGACGAGAAGTCGAATGGAAAGACTCTCTTCTTTAAATAACTATTTATTCCACACGAGAGAAAGAGAGATCTGGCTGCAGGAGGTTGTCCCTCCTGCAGCCAGAAGGTTAACTAACCGGCAACGGTGCACGCGCAAGAAGCGATCGGTCGGTAAGCAGGTGCAGTGTCTCCGCAGGGCCATAAGAGATGGCGTTGTTTAAATAACATATTGCACCTGAAGAGAGATGATGCTATTAACAGCGCTATACTTGGGGATGGTAAATCGCCTACGCTACAGTGTTAGAAGTGAGATGGAAAATTTTATTAAAAAAATTAAACAAAAGTGTATTTTCATATGTACAAATATTTAATAATTAAGACAATATCACAATAACTTTTAAAGCTATACGCTAAAATAGGAAAATATAAAAAAGTCTTAAATACTTTGTCGACCTGATTATGTTTTATTGGGTCTGCTACCACTCGAATCTAAATCTAAGCCGTGACGAAATTTTGCACCCATTTCTACAAAGCTAATTTTTGTTTCAGTCAGTGTTTATACGATGTAAATCAGGAAAAATATTGCTCATAAACTTAAAATCTATAAAGCTGTTTTTTTGTCCACAAATATTTTACATTATGTATTGTCAAATAAACGTCATCTACTTTCGATACAAAGAAGATAAGGCTTCGGTAGATGTGGCTAAAGTTATAGCGCTGGAATTTTATTATAAAAACTATTTTGAACTCGAAGAAAGACGCAGTCGCCATGCATGTCCATGACTTCCCTTTCGAACCTCTTAAATAGCAAAACGACGATAAAAAAGAAGCTTTTAAATAAATAAAGCCTATGTATCTTACCCAATGCAATTGATACAATTCATACAATCAAGTTTCAAAGAAAATTTTGACTTCCCATCTGATATTAAATTATAGTAACATGGCAATAATCGATTATCTCCATCCCTGTCGGATTAAATTTAATTTCCCAAATCTCTTAATAAAATCCAAACAATATATCTGTGCGTCGTTTAGGGTCGCCTCCGTCGGTTTTAAAGTAGTGTTTAAAGGGCATGATAAATTTCTCGTTTATCGCAGGCGGTCCAGACGCTCGTGGTACACACACTCGACCGATAAAGAAAATTTGTATAACCTTTCTGGACAGTAAGTTCTTCTGGAAACATTAGGGCAGTTAAAGGGATTGCAATAAACCCCGTTAACCCGTCCGCGACTATACCTCATGCGGGGGCGGCGGGCTAAATCCCCCCCTCAGGATCTCCGACGCTAAGCTGAAAGTAAACGATGGGGCTCTACTCGAGCACATGCGGGGAAATAAATATAACAACCTTTATCTATGTAAAAATGCTTAAACCTCTCCATTTATTGTTTATACTGCATCCTAAAAATGTTTACAGTCTTAAATTATCTATTGAAAAATATTTGATATTTTCCATATATTGCTCATATTTTTTTTATGCGACAAAACCGGATTTTTTCAATGCGAGTTTTTTGTACCGAAATTGTCATTTTCATACACCATAAGTATTTATTTACGCGGTTTTTCAATATCTGCTATCAATATATTAAATTTCGTCGATTGTTTTTGGTCTGTTCGGTCAAGGCGTGCGGTACCCATCCTATTCCATAACACCCATCCTATTCGTTTTCTAATGGGATCCCAGTTTTTGCGATAACTCCACGATTATTTGCAGTGTGTCTGACACGATTAGGGAGTTTTAGTGCATCGTTATCAAAATTCGAATATCCCCTTGTTCTTGCTTCATCCCTTAAGATTCTATTGCAACCATAAAAAAATCTGATGCACAAAAATGATGTTTAAGAATAGTTCTATAAAAAATAACTTACAAAGATGTTTTCGTCACTGATTCTGAACATAAACTGAGCTGAAACATAAGGTCTCAAAAATTCCGAATACTTTCGGGTCCTCCTAATTTTTAAAATAACTTTCTAAGTAACTAAGTCATGCAAATGTGAGTATATATTGATGAATTAAAATAGCTGTGAATAACAAAAACATTTTTCCAATATCACCTAAGTGTTAGAAGAGTGGGTTAATCCTGAAGTCTTATTATATTGAGACTATTTTATCGTATCAAGAAATATGAGAGATCGGATGTATTAATAATTCCAATTGATCAACTTGATCCAGATTAACTCTGATTATCTGGATACTTATAAAACAAGAAAGATAGTATCAAAATTTTTGTTAGAACGTACAGGGGACTGTCAATTTTAATTGTTTAAATCAATTAAATCGAGCAAAGCAGAATTAAATTGTGTCCAATAAATATAAGGAAACTGCTATAATCATCGACAACATTTAAATCAAGACAATCACAAGTAGTAAGTCCGTGAACATGGGCATGTCAATACGTCCGAAATAGCGAAGAAAGAAAACTATATTTATTTCAATACGATTATTTATCCAGCTTTAGATGGCTGGTTGTTTGTTTAGTTAATTATAGAAAAATATCACAAATATAAATACACTTTGAACAATGCCAAATGTTGTCAAATGTGTGTGCCAAATAATAGATGTAAATATAATCATACCGTATAAAATTTGCTTAATACACAGACAGACAGACAAACATTCATGTCATATCTTTTTAAGAAAAAATGGATCACATTTTTTAAAATTTTACGCTTTTAAGAATAGATCTTCAGAAGAAAGTTCAATGTTCCAATTAATCTTCTTGATCCAGATTGACCCTAATTATTTGGATATAAGATAAAGTAAATCTTGAGACTACTGAAAAAGTCAAGCAGAGCTTGGATTTATTGAAATATTTAAAAAAAAATCAAATATTCACAGGGAAAATCTCCTTTAAATCTGATAATTGATATGGCATCTTTTAATGAAAATTTACCACGTAAATTGATGTATGAGTGTATTTGAAAACTATCGAAATTTGTCTACCGTATCAAAATTATGTCCCACGAGTATTTGAAAGTGAAAACAAACAAAGTTGATAATCAAACTTTTAATCCAAGCGCAAATTTTGCTCACTTCAAAGCTCCCGCTGTAGGGGTAGGAAGAGGGTCCTTTTCGGTAACAAGTTGCACCCCTGGCGGCAGGTAAGTAATGACCGCACCGGTCCAGTGGTTACGCTGACCACTACCACCTCTTCCGAGTACAGTCCCACCCACCACCTCGTACAAACCCAAACTTTAGTTTAAACAGCCCACCCATCGACCGACAACCCCTATCACAAAACACTTTTCGTTTTGGGTGCAACTATAAGATTGTAGGCTCTATTGTGTGCGAGTCCGGCTGTTTACACGGCGATCGTGTTTGTTTCGGCCCTGTGTAAATTTATAAATTTGTTACTTGTCATCAAAACGATGTCGTTATACAATGAATTAATAATCCAATACGAAATTATACATCGAACACATTTTCATAGCAATATTTTCTGCTTACATGTGCTGGTATCAAATGACGATATTTACAACAAACCTTATGGTAATCATACTAACATAGATTCGTATGGCGAAATTTGTAATATTTTCGAAATCCCCTCGACACAATAACCTCGTGACATTCCCATGGTATAATTTAATACGCACAATCGACAATATGCTTACAAACATAATTCATTCAAAGTGAGTTTACCCATGTAAGTTGAGTTGTATAGAGTTTGGCTGGCCGCGGGCGGTCAGGCCGCAAGTGACTTGTTCCTACCAAAGTGATTTGTTGCTGGGTCGTCTCTCAGACCTCCTCATCCCTTACCTACAAAACTACCCCTCCCCCAAGTCCCCCCGAAGTCCAGATAAGGGCGGATTGCTCAGCAAGGGCACCCGCAAGGGTTCGGTTTACTTACATGTTTATATTTACTTTACCAACACGCTTATTTAACCGTACGGTCCATTGGAGCACAACCGGATAAAGTCCTCCCCATGCCGGCGAAAGTAGCAAACAAGTGTAATTGAGTGTTATCAATTCGATTATAAACTCATTTATCTCTTCCGGGAAAGAAAGCTAAATCAATAGTAAAAAATGTAATAGAACTGACATCTTCCATCATTATTGACCAACATCTTCGATTGGTTCCAATACAATGAAAACATGCGTTGATGCATTCCAAGTCGATTTTGGCAGATATTTACATTAAATTCAAATTTAATATAAGTCAAAGATACACTGTAAACATATATTATATCGTAAATATATGATGAAAACTGTGTTTGTGTAATATATAATAAAATAGGAAAGCTACTAGTCTAATGATTGCTTTATGATCTATATACACAAATACACATAATAGAAGCAGTGCATGTGTATAGCGTGTCTATGACTATAAATGATTCTCCCTTTCTTTCCGATAAATTGCCACTTGAGGTTTCACTTTTCGTGACGTTCAAGCAAATTTGCTCTACCGCGTCTATAGAAGTTTCACTTTGTTGCATGGGAAAAATGGCATCCCCACGCAATTCTGCTGTTGATCTGTGCAGATTTAATTGTGCAATGCAGACAAGGATTTAATTGTATAATTGGACCCTTTAACACAGAGTGCCCTGCGCTACTGTGCAGTCTTTTCCGACTACCCTCGAACCAGCCACAAAGGGATGTTTTTAGCGCTCTTTTATCCTCCAAAAAACAGGAAGCCCAACTTCGAAGGGGGAACGAACTTCCAAGGGTCCATCCCTTTCGCTCTGTGCCTTCCAAGGGAAGCGAGATTCTTGCTGGAATACCGTTTTCAGACTACATGCATCTTAAGGTGCGTTAGAGAGGGAAAGACGAGGTTAAGCTAAATTCAAAGGAACTGCTACACGAGATCATTGCCAACACGAGTACAGATGCACACGAGCTGCAGCAGATGATGAATCGTAAGGGCTCCCCTCTCCCATGGTACTCACATTAGTTCGATAATTTGTAGTACCTAGCCAAATGGTCAAATGTGTTACCATCTGACCCAGATTCTCACCAGTCATGGCTGCTTTGGCAGCTACCTCAATAGAAAATGTAAAAAGAGACATGTCCAGAATGCCATCACTGCGGAGCTGGCAATAATGATGCTGCACACACAGCACTCATCTGCCAAGCGCGAAGCATTGAAAGGGATACCCTATGCGAGCAGCTGGGAACAAACTCGTCCTCGTCCAACAACATAATCCTTTCAATACTCAATGATGATAGGGCATGGAATGCGTGGTGCAGATACACAAAGTGCGTTATGCAGCAGAAGGCAAACGCCTAACATGAGAAGCAAATAAAAGCTTCTGAAACACCCCCCACCAAACACACAAAATATTCCACAAGCTAAATAACTGAAGAGCCTAGGAAGGACACATTGCTGCCACCCTAGTCCAATACTTAACTAGTAGCCGAGTGGCAGCAGAAGAGGAGGGGGGTTTTAGTGGATAGAAATCCAACACTACTTCAAAATAATGTTGTCTTTTGAAGATTTCCCCCATTCTAAAAAATTAAATACCTAGCCATAGAGACGAGTCAACGTTCAAGCAGCCGTAGCTGTTCTCCTCTGTCCTGTGGCGTAAGGTCTATCCCCTCTGGGGTTTTATGGGTGAGCACCGTAGAGTGAAACACCCACTTGAAATGCAGAAGGGAGAAGATGTTCTTCCCGCAGGTTGATAGCTGTGAGCTCTCTCTTCATAAATAAAAGGAATAAGTTAAGACGATTCTATTTCTATCAGCACCCGATCACCTCCATCCTACTGCTAAGCATCACCGCGGTCCGAATGTAGAACGAACCCGCGTGTGAGCGCGGTCGTCTTGGAGAACACGTGGGAGTGAAGAACGCCCCTGCTCCACATAATAACTTAAATCATATTTACTAACAAAATTTACAGTTTGTGTGTTGTAAAATGTATCTTAAAATTATTTAAACATATATCGATTTATATTTAAGTTCAAGTATGTGTTAAAATGTCCAAAATGTGTTAAATATTATTATTTTTATTAATTAATAAAGCTGGGTAAATCGTGTATTCCATTTAATAATTCGCACATGCTCTGAAATTAATTACGAATATCTTCATTTCATAATTGCGATGGAAATATAGGGGGGTTGATATAATGATAGCATGCGTGTCCGGCTTTATTCACCTGATAATACGGTAATAAATGGCGACCCACACGGTCACGGTTTAAGTATGGAGTGGTGTCAGCTACAACCACTTATCTCATCCATCCATCCGTCCCACTAGAACCGTTTATTATTTTTGCTGACGTCAAATAAATTTGCAGAGTCCCTTTCGGCATAAACCTCGAAATACGGACGAGCGCCCATTACAAATTCGCCTCCCTTCGCGGACGATAAATATTTGAAAATAATACGTTGATGAGGGGTCTCAAAGAGATTCCTTTGAACGAGAAATGTATTTGAATGTTCCAATAATAGAACATCAGATAATATCGGCGAAAGGCTCCTTTTTCTTTTTCGGTGCAAACAGCCGGAAAATCGGAGCCTGTCATCGATCAAATTATTAAATTTGACTGTGTCCTACGCTGTCAACGGCACTCACCCCATTCCTTCCCCCTGCGCCTACAACACAAATAAACAAACATTAAGACCATTGTTTCGTATAATTTTGCGCAAAAATTTAAAATAAATATAAATTTGTCCAAAGATCGAGAATAAATAGCAAAATGATTGTCGCATGTCCTTTCATTTCTTCCGAGAGCACATTTTCAATCCACGTTATATAATACAACCCTATGATTTCCCTCTCCGAATCCTCGGGGCGCACGGTAATATATATTCTTCATAACGTATCAGAAGTCACTAAACTACCCCTATCGCTCCCCCGTAACATTTTTAGGTCACTTGATATTGTTTTCACTATATTAGAAACGTGCTTGCAATTTTTAGAAGAAAATTTCATCGGTAAATGTCAGATCAGATGTAAAGGCGGGGGCCACGGCCGTTCCAGACGAAATGAAAAAATCCCTAGCACCCGATATGCAACGAATGATGGTTTGATATATCAAAATTTCATATAATATTAAATCAATGAAAATCTAAAATAATATTCTGCTTATAGAAATATCTCCATTTCCATTCATATATTGATTCAATACCTAATTAAATTTCATCATGCAAAATTTATAAATGAGTCGTGTATTGTTCGTTTGTGTTTCGGTAGGAACGTTTAAAAAAATCAAGAACAGAAGCTGTAATACATGAGATATTGCTATCAACGGGTGGATGGTGGTGGATAGGCGTCAGACAAAATGATAGACTCTTTTTTAAATAACTTTTTATTCAGCGCGAGAGAGAGAGAGATCTGGCTGCGAGAAGGGCGTCCTCCCGAAGATAGTTTAATATATTTGGGAAGTATAATGTGAATTTCAATTAAATATAAGCATTTTTCGATCCTACATAAATGTTGTAACCTTACTTTCTGGATGAACCACGTACCTAAGCACACATAGATTTTTTTTTAACCTGTTAAATGCCAACGACGCGCCGGTGCGTCAGACGTGTTCGTGCCCCGTACGCCAACGACGCGCCGGTGCGCAACCACGTTTCATCACAGAAAAACACATATTTTTTAACACTTAAATTTTACTATGCTAAGAACACATATTGATGAATCCAAAAATGCCTTCACATTTTTAAAAAACTCGGTATTTCCCTTTCATTTTTAAATGAATTTAACAGAGGTCATCAGGGCTGCCTACTGAATGATCTTTGCTATGTAACTGATTATATTGTGAGAAGTATGTACATATTTGGGAACGGGACAGTGTCGTCACTTAAATTTGCCTTATCTGTTTATACGACTGATAATACCACAATACTGGGGAATACCATTTATCTCCTAAAACATTAGTCTTTCGTAAATTGTCTACTGACAGGAATCGTTTTATACTCGTCTTGTTGCGATTTTTTATATAAAATTCTCATTTTTTTCCCGTGATTTATAAAAATTGTCATTTTTAAGTTTGTGCTGAAAATTTTTCATGATTTTGTCTTGAGACTATTTCGTGATTTTGTGCTGTGAATTGTTTCTTGATAATATTTTTTTGACGTGTAAAATATTATTCCATAAAAATGGAACTCAAAGCTTTTTCGGATGAAGGTGAATACTCTGATAATGAAAGTTTTAGTGAATTACCTTTTGGGGATGACATATTTTCTTTAGATGATGAGGATAATGTAACACTCTTTCAAGAACCCACAGGTGCAGGCGTTTTTATTTGGGAAGAGCGGGATTTTAGTCCTATAATCCATCCATTTGATGACACTTCGTCAGGTATTGAAATAAATATCAGTGATGAAAATGAAAGCGAATTGGGTTTTTTTTTTAATATTTTGTGGATGACGAAATGGTAAACATAATAGTTACAGAGACTAACCGTCAATATCATTATGTGACTTCCAAATTACCATTTTTGAGTACTCGCCTAAAATCGTGGATTGATTCCAATAAGGATGAAATATATGTTTTTTGGGTCTGTGTTTGTTATTCCCATTAAATTCAAGAAATTCAATAGACCATCACTGGTCAACTGATCCATTATTATATTCACCAATATATTCAGAAACTATGCCTCGAAATAGATTTCAATAATTACTTCGCATGTTACATTGTTACAACAATGAAGAACATGTTTAGTTTAGTTTTAGAAGTTTGCATAAAATAAATCCCATTTTAAACATTTTAAAAAAAAAAATTGCCAGTGCCTATTATCTTTATAGGAAAATTTGCATCGACGAAAGTCTATTATTATTTAAAGGACGCCTGATTTTTAAACAATATATACCGTCAAAAGTCAGTCGTTTTGGTATAAAATTATGTGTTAGATATAATTATATATACAGGATCAACCACAGAATTTACTGATAATTCTGATATGGGAGTTGGAGCTAAAGTCGTAATGTCTCTCATTACCCCATATTTAGGCGCCTGTCATACATTATATTTTGATAACTGGTTTGCGACCCCAAAACTATTCCAGAAATTGCAAGAAAGCAAAACCAATGCAGTCGGAATTGTGAAGAGAAATCGTCGAAAAAAAAAATTGTTTTTATTGTTTGTTCTTCTTCAAAAAAAAAGAACGGATAAAAAATATGTGTGTATACAGTGTAATGTGCCACTGTGTAAAGAACCATGTTTTAAAATTTATCACACACAATTGAATTTTTAAAACAATATAAATAAAGTGTATTGGTTCAAAAAATATTTTTCAAATGATCTAAAAATATATCAAAAATAATAATATTTGTTTATATAAATTGAGACAACCCTAAATAAACAATTAATTTGAATGGCGTGTATATAATATTAGCAGAAAATTAAATAAAAAAATATAATCATTATGAGTTGTGGCAACCCTAATCACGAATCACTCAAAAGCCGTAGATGATCCCGTAGGATGGCATGTGGTATACATATATATGCTAGGACACATAAGTCACCTTTTGGCAATAAAATATGCAAGTCAAACTCATTTTTATGCAATTTCTAATATCTCTAAATTCGCTGGCGTGGAGCGCACGGCTCGCTCATTACGCTATGGCAGTTAAAAGGTTAAAAGAACTATTGTTAAACTTTTTTTTTGTGCAAAAGATTTTTTTATAGTTAAAGGTTAAATTTTCAAACCCAAAATTAAATCCACATCCAACATTGAATGCTGATTTTATTTGGATTGGAATCCCATAAAAGCCATTAAAACACTCAAAGATATTTAGTATGAAGTGGTAATGGTCCGTAGATGTTTATGTTGATTCCATAAAAATAAATCGGGTAATAGAAGCTTAAGGGATGAATCGAGAACGGGAGGACCTTCGAATTTTGATAACAATTCACTAAAATCACTAATCAAGTCAGATCTACGGCAAACAAGCGATAAGCTATGGCAAAGATTGGAGTTCTATTTGAAAACGAATAGGATGGATGCTATGGGGTAGGATGGATGTTATGGGGTAGGATGAGTGTTATAGGGTAGGATGGGTATTGCACATCTTGGCCGAACAGACCAAAAACAATCTTCCATTTTTACAATTCAATGGAAGTTTTTTTGATTCTAAGCCACTTTTAAAAAAAATAATCAAAGGACTTGACTAAACATTTTTTAACAAAATTTTCAAATTTTGAAAAATGGATTCCCTGGTGGGATATTTTCAAATGCAACATTCAGAATATTTGATTGAAAGGCATTGACATTTTTTTTAACTAAGACTTAATGGCTTTTTCATAAAGCCTTTGCTAAAAAATGAAAACATTGTACATTTTTTGAGGTTAACGTTTTAAAATAAGTATATACATTGAATAAAACATATTTTCCACCCTCATAACATTTATTTTCATAAACAACATATGCAGGTGTAGTTTTCCGTCTGGCCGTAGTGGAGAGTCGCGTTGGCAAAAATCAACATAAATATTGGTGAAGTGTTGCAACTTCAAGTCCGCACCACAAGCTCCATCCAGATGATTGATGACCACGGGTGGTTGTGATGCTTACCCCCATTCTTCCACATATCTACCTTTCTGAGCCGCATACAATACCCACCTTCCCCAACCGCCTCCCCCCAGCATCCTGCACATCTTCACCGACCCGTATTGTACTGCCAGCATTCTGACGATTGCAGATTTAAAAAAATATTTATATTATTACCACACGTGGCATTAATACACAATTAATAATTAAGCCCGCGTGTGGGGGGGATATATGTACGTGACGTCTCAATTTTAAGGCTGTGAATTATGTATGTAAATAGATATGGGTATGTGCTAACAGCGGTCTGGGTATTTAAACCAAAGCCTCTAATAGAAAATAATTTCCTTCGTTTATCTTTTGGTTTCTACCATAACTGCCCTATATAAATGAGCTTACAGGTGAGTTTCAATTTCATACAGGGCGTTTCAAAACAACATATTTATATAATATTAATTATTTTATTTTGTCAATTATCAGACAATAAATCTTAAGCATTCCAAAATGTATACATTGTGTATTTTTTTTTAATTTGAAAATCGCATATCGTCTATAGCTCTTCGGTGTAAGGCTGACGTATTTATCGGCACAGTGAGCGTCAATATGAAGCCGCAGCACATCGATCAAAATTATTTTCCAATGCGTTTCCCAAATCATTAAACTAGAATCAGATTACAAATCCAAAAGAATTTATGTTAGTTATTTCAAATGAAATAATTATTATAAATCAGATATCAGATAAGAAAAGGAGATCCCAACTGCGAGACTTTCCGTTGACGATGCGCCTCTTTCAAGCATGACCATTGATATTATTTCTCAGGGCGCTCTCAACAGCCACAATCTCGATCCGCAAAACCGCATAACTTCAAATCAACCGCATAACTTGTATTAGAATGTATCAAAAATCGCATTAAAATGTACGTCTTTCTGCTCACAATTCACTTTAAGTTATGAACAAAGTTTAAGAAGAGAATGAGTGTCTAGAAGTCTAAGCTCGATTGTTCGTGTTGTCTTGAGAATAGGCGTTTGTTTTGATAACTGAGATACTCTCATAATTGTTATCGTTGACCAATTTTGTTATTCCCCCTTGACTGTTGTGGAGTGGCGTCATTAGCCAAATATTACACTACTTCTTTGCAAAATCTACTACTTCAGAAGTAAACTGGCAAGCTTACACGGTAACCCTGCGGTGGAGCTGACATAAAAGTAGAATTAAATTAGAGCATACCATGTCTGCTCTCCGGTCCGAATGGGTTAATCCCTTTAAAGAGGTAAGACACAGAGTTGTGTCTGAATTTCAATGATTCAGAAAGAGCATTCTTGCGCTTTAAGCTCGGAGACAGACAGATACGGAGAGTGTCTTGCGTACATCGTACGATTGTATAGAGTTAACCCAAATTCATCGACTAATAATGATGTGTGAATGATATAATGAATCGATTTAAAGTGTATTGTTTATGTTTACTTGAAGACATGACCGAGTATTGTGTGTTATCGACATTGTTTATTTATTTATGTACAATCTTTATACACGCTGCGACGGTCCTGACAGATAAGTGGATTTATACGGTTGATAATTGGCGGATCTACAAATATAGCATCTACGTTTATGATGATTTTTAAATCAGCTCACTACTCAAAGGGTTAAGCCATGTGTATCGTCCTTATTACCCCGGATCCTTTTTAATAATCTTGTGACATCTGTCTCGTATAATGAGCTTTATTAAGCTCTTTTGACCGTTTGTTATGAAAATCAAGGTAATTAAGACATGAGACTAGGCGTTTGTTTTAGTAGTTAACCCATTGACGCACAGTTACCGTCATGCGTCCGCGTCCGTCACATTTACCATATACACACAACGCGCATGCGCTGCGCCATCTCTACTGTATGCGTGCTTATTTTATACGTAGCATAAAGCAGCCAGTAGACCAGTGACGCGCCTATTTTATTATATATTACACAAACATAACTATTAATACAGTATTCTTAAGCCGATAACTCTTAATATTTATCTAACTTCATGCAATTTTAAATCTTAAAAAAAATGCGGATACACATTAATTAATTAAAAATGGCATTAAATTGAGATAGAATTTTGGGGTGCTTTTTGTGTACGGGTGTAGCGGAGGGCAGGTAACGGATGAGGATACCGCGGGGTGGCCACAGGCTGATAATAGTCGCAGTGGCGTATAAAATTCACATATGAAACGGCGTTTAAGGCTTCGCCTACCCCCGCCCCAAAATGTTTATGTATGGGGCAGTATTTATGACTTCCGGTTGGATATGGATCCACATTTTGCGGCGTGAGCTTTTATTGTTGCGGATTTTTCCTTTGTTGCTAGTGGGTGCCGGCAAAGAGCGTCGTTAGAAAGGATTTGAATCATCCCTTTATCCCGAAGATGTTCCGCTGACGATCAAAACACTTTTATGACTGGATGGAGTAAATCCATTGAATATCATTGCCATATAAAATGCCGAATGATGCCGTAAATACATTTCCAATGAAGAAAATGTCATGGTGGAATTCAATATGAAACATATTTTTTTGACAAGTGTTCAGCGTGTAACATTCGAATTAAATCACGATTGGATGTTCCAAAAAATTTTTAAAACCAATTTCTTGGCCTTGTTTCCATTATTCCATGGATGTAACATATGGTTGTAAAACATCGTACGTGCATGGACTCCACACTACAGCATGACCTAAGTGGAGCTCGTGACGCTGCCTCTATACTAATCGTAGTCATATAAATACGCCCTATTAATTGTATTAAACTAAGGGATGTATAAATTCTCTACTATTTGGTTCACTGTTAGATTCCAGCAGCAATCCCATCATTCCACTGTTTTCAGTTTTTTTCTCTAAACACATTCCGGTCCACTCATTTGAAAACGCTGATTTTAGCTCATGCTTTTGATGCACAAAAATTTTAAAAATACTAATTTTAATAAAATATAAAAAACAATTTTTTCATCATAAACTTCAATGATTCCCATGTGAATGGCAAATTTTTCCTGTATTTATTTTTTGTTCTGAATTTATATGACTGATCGGGAGTCGCATATAAAAAAACTCGCATAAAAAATGGACTACTAGAAAACTGAGGGATAGTTTCCATTATTTTTAAAAACCGCATAACTTCAAATCACTGTGATGGAATGTATCAAAAATCGCATAAAAAAAGTTTATAAAAAAATCATAAATAAAAACAATACATATTTATATTTGAATTGCTTCATTCAAGCATATTTTACAGTCTAATCAGCATGCATTCAATCGTCATACTTTTGTGTTGAAATCATCTTTTATAAAATGTAATGATTAATCCCTTAACATACTACTGCCCAGACTATGGAATACCCATCAATGCCCATGGGGTCCATATGAACCCAAATTTATTGTTGTATGTGTAATTGTGAATAATATAAAACAGATTGGTTAAAAAACTGACCCATATGAACCCTAGGGGCAGTGGTGGGTTAAAGAAATAAGACACAGAGTTGTGTCCGAATTCAAAAGATTCAAATGACAGACAGAGACGGAGAGTGTCTTGCACGTTGAATTTGGAGAGAAATAAACTTAGCATAACAAGCAAAATGTTTTTAAAAAAGATGTCCAAATTTAAATAAATTTTTAATAAGTCTGCTCAAGAGACCCTCAAAGAGGTAAGACACAATGTTGTGTCCGAATTCCAATGACTCTAAAAGAATAATCTGACACGTTGAGCTCGAAGACAGACAGAGACAGATAGAGTATATTGCGTACATCGTACGATTGTATAGATCGTTAACCCAAAATTTTCGACTAATAATGATATTTGAAGGATCCATTTCAAGTGTAATGTTTATGTTTACGCAAAGAAATGACCGAATGTTGTGTGCTATTGATAGTGTTTATTTATTTAAATACAAATTTCATACACGCTGCGACGGTCCCTACAGGTAAGTGGAGTTTTAAATCAGCTCACTACTCAAAGGGTTAAAATTTGCACTAAAATTTAACGCAAAACATTTTTACGCAAATTGTGACTTTTTTATACGTATTCGCATAAAAAAAAGCTTTGTTCTTTATAGAAAAATGATGAATAAATTCCAATCTTTTTTAAGCCGCATAACTTCAAAATGGCATAAAAACAGACTCAATTGTATAATAAGACGTTTTGAAGATACTCAGATTATATAATTTCTATATATCTGCTGATTTAAGAATTATAACGACTGGATTGTGTTAATGAGAAATAGAGCCCAATATAATTCAAAATTGAATGCTTTCCTTGTTAAATTTCTTTGTTAAAATTTTAGACAAAGGATTGTCTACTTTAAATAACTATTTCTCAATGTTCAAAAAAAAACATTTCTAGTTGAAAGACAAGTTGTAAATCTGTAACTTTATTGAAATTATAGGCTTTAGGGTAAAAAAGATCAATTAATGAAATTATATAAAAAAATTCAAAAAATTAGGCTGTTTTCTAGGCATGGTGGATAAAAGATCCTACTCCTCTTTTTTATTTTTTAACGGAAATTGTTGTGCTTGTATAATATATAATAAAATTGGCAATAGGCATACACACAGTAGACCCGACGCTGCGTATGTATGGCGTATGCGACGGAGTTTCACTTTTCGTGACGTTCAAGCCAATTTGCATCCATAGAAGTTTAATTTCATAAAATCGCTACTCACTAATAAATCATCAAATAATTCCACCCCGTATGAAAGACATTTGGAAGCTTCTACATTAAAATTTTTTTGGCTAGACATAATCCGTCTTGTATTTATATGTCAGCATCAAACAGGTTTTTTTGTTCGTCGCGTCTCATATGATGATTCCAAATCATCCCCGATACATTTCTGCCATCAAAGCTTGAGAGCCCTTGGACCCAGGGCTAATACAGAGCATCCTGTGTGCATTTGAGAGTTGATAGGGCACTTAGTTCCGGCTATAAACATTATAACTATCGGAGGTTTGGAGACCTCTGCAGCAGCACGTCCAGGGCGCGTGGAGTTGATTGGTCATTACTGGCGGACAGTGGCCGCCTGCGACATCTGCTGCTAATGATGCGGCCCCACATTATTTAAGCATGCATCAAATCAGTGCTGCTGGTCGCGTCCCCTGGCTACGTGGGGCCGCATCTAACGGACCTCATCCGGCTACCATTTGTTCCACCCAGCCGTTAAAAAGTCGTTTTATCATCAGTCGACGTCTGTTTATTCTGCATATTTGATTAGATCCGAATCGTTTTCGTGAGTAGAACGAAATATTTTATTTTTACGTTAAACAAGGAATCAAGGATCTGAAGACTATATTATATTTATTATATACAGGATGTTTTGAAAGTAGACAGACACATTTTTTTTTTCAACTGAATTTGTTTAAAGTAGCATTTCCTCTTTTATTTTTGCAATGGTGACGCTTTTTCTTTTTTTCTTTTGTGGGCACCTCTATCATGTAATATTTTTTTGTGCCCCTATTCCATGGATCACACGGTCCTTAGATCTGACACTACTGGATTTATCAGGGAACGTGCCCTATTCCGTGGCTCGCATGATCTTTAAACCTGACACCACTGATTTTGTTGTCTAGAGACGTCTTTAACCCCTAAAGGAGTACTGTGCCAGGGCCTGGCATCGCCCCTCCACTTTTCAGAAAGAGCACTTTTGTAAATTGAAATTTATCGACTAATAACAATTTCGATTTCAAGTTTTTTTATTTGTTTACACAAAGAAATTACTGAATCTTTTGTGCTATCGAGAGTGTTTGTTTATTTAATTGCTTCCTGTTCCTTCTAATTCCTTCTAAAGCAAGAGAAAATTAATCGATTTCTTGTAAATTGTTTATGTAAAAAAAATGTCGTGGTCTTGTATGCTATCAACAGTGCGTATTTACAATTGTCGCTGTTAGGAGCTGACAGAAAGTAATCGGTGTAAAGCGATTATGGCATCAACGACTTCATCAATTTTTAATTTGCTCAATCCTCAAAAAGTTAAGGGGTCTTTTTCTCAAAGAAAACTCCTTAATTGTGAGGATATTCCCCGAACTAACTAAAAAAAAAGATATCCAATAGCTTCAACACCCTGTTTATAGTGAGAACCGTCGAGCTCTTTAAAATAGCCATCAACCGCTGACTCCACTTCTTCATTGCTGACAAATCTTTTGTTACCGAGCCATTTTTTCATGTTTGATAAAATAAAATAATCTAATAGGGCTTAAAATAATCTAATTCTGGCAAATAGGGTAAATGGTAGGAGTTGATTCTCCCCGTTCAGTCCATTCTTTTGAATGTTCTAGAATGTGTAGACAACAGTTGAACCTCTGGGGCAATGACGATAATGAGTAGCAGCCATGTCAAACTTGCTCTGGTCATTAAAAGCTACTACAAACATAATTTGGGTACATAGCTTACCCTGTACTGCGTACCCATAAAGTGGAATTTGGAACTTCTAATTACAGGAACAGGAAGACTTTGCGCAAAAGACAAAACTACTAACTTCAACAGCCTTGTGCATATAAGGGATGTCGGCTTTCTTAGCGTAAACTCTTCCTCCTCTGTTGAACCTTCGTAGTCTGAAACCAGTCTTCTGTCGAGAACCTCGTCTCTAATGGAAGGCGGGAAGTGAAAGGGTTGGGCGCCTGGAAGCTCTACCCATAGTGTTTCTCGGTGGACTAAAGAACGGTGGAAGACATTCTTATGTTGTTAGTCTGAGGGCACTTGGAACAGACCACACAGCAGTGTGGGACATATTCTTTATCAATCAAGAGACTAATTACTGGTAAATCGCTGTCTTTCCATCTCAAATTGGTTCATTCTTTCAAATGTGAAGTGTTGGACCCATGTTTTATCTATGGTTTTGAATCGATGCATTATTAATGTGAAACATTGCCAAACACTCGATTAAAACACGGCACCCATCTTGCGCACAGCTTTCTCATGGTCAAATTTTGAGTCAATATGGGATGTACAGCAATTTTTTAAATGTCATCCGATATCATTTTGTGGATTTTCTTCAACATTTCTGGCGTGATCTCTTCATTTAGTCGATCGTTTAATTTCTACCACCCAATATTTTATTCTTGTAAACAAAGAATTGGTTGGAATTGATTGGACTGAGACCATTCAATTAAAATTATTGTATAACATAAATAAATTATTTTATTTAATTAATAAATAATTTAGTAATTATAAGGATATTTGATTATACTGAGCTACCTGATAACTGCGATCCCCTATTTCTCAATGGTGGCAGTCTAGAAATATCGACATTCGTTTATAGCCCCACATTATTGAACTTGGTCTCTAATTATTCCATACCGTTTCAAGCGTGTAGTTGAATGATCAGATATTAAATTTTCATACAAGCTGTTACTTTACTATCCCGCTCTTGGCAGGCAGCGGTTGTTTGCCTTTTAATTTGTCAGGACGTTTTATTAATCGGTCCAACCGTTACTCTTTCGACTGACCACCCCAATGCCCCATCCCAATCCACCCCCCCGACCTTTCGGCTGCATACCCAACGACCTACTCCATCCCTTGTCCACCGACATAGTCATCACTCAAAAGGTCACTAACATATGTTGCACTGAATGATTGTCATTTATATTCAAACAACGTCGAACGATGAAAATGGATTTTCATAATTGCAAATAATTATTATAATCGATTATTTTTGCCATGCACGTCGCTTAATCATTGGGTTTTTTATAAAGATACGTAATTTGTATTGTTTATAAGTCGAACAAATCGGCTATCCTGAGGCCAATGTAATTTATTTTAGGGCGGTTTGTTCAGAAGGGTGCCATTTGTCTGCGGACGAGGAAAGGTATGAGAGAAGATGGAATGAGAGGGTGGAAGTAGAGGATCGTATGAAGGGGGATGTCCAGCGAATTAATAGCGCGGTCTGCAAAATTAGCTGATGCGTGAATACGTTAGCTCCTGACCCAAAACGAAGTCGTTAATTTTCCGATGGGTCAAAGTCGATTTTCCGTAAAATCGAATAATGCATATCACTCAGGCGATACCATCTGAAAATTTAACATCTCTAAATTGTATATATCAGCAATTTAAATTTACATCATGGAAACTCTAATTGTGTCATTAAGGGCGGCTTCAAAATTATGCTCCAAATATTTAGATCCGATCTGAGCATGTTTCTGGAATTCAATTTGCATTCGGCTCGATGATATGTGCGCATACAAGCGGTTAGCTGTGATTCCCATACTCAACGTAGCAATTCTGCGGTTAATAAGTCATACCAGGCGACGTGACTCCACGTCACAGGTTCATCACACCACTTAGCCCGACTGCGTTTTCAATTAAACTGCATAGCTGCTTTCATTACTGTGTTGCACTCCCCTGCTGCGTTGATATTTGCGGCGAAAATATCAATGCAAAAACGAAATTTCGCCAAAACACAACAAACTTTCGCGGAAAGGTGAAACTTTTTTAATTTGCGAATTACACGACGCGAAAAATGCATTGTGTCTGCGTGCGCTCGGATGCGAGATTAAGCCGTGGAAATTTTATTGCGCAAACTCCAAGCAAATATATTTTTTAATTCTTATAATTTGCCTAAAGATCGATTTAAATCCCTAAGCAACGAGAAAATTTCCTATAACCCCAAAAAAAATCATTGCAATAGAAGCAAAATATTTAATGATTACTGTAAAGTCTTCAACGGGTATCGAAATATATAAAATGTGCACTTCTGACACCAATGAAACGCGTACTTTTTTAAATGTATTTTATTTACAAATTCAAAACAGCTTTCGCCATTATACTTAAAATAATAGAAAATGAAATAAAAATAAGATATTTAGAGAGGTCTAACGATCGATCCAATACATTTATTAAATATATTTGAGTTGAAGTCCATCAAGGCAGATCTCATTTAAGTTGAAATCTTCTCGTTAGTTATTGGTTGGAAAATTATCAATATAAAAAGGACGGAGTTGCTGTGCAAGCCTGTTGATTTCTTTCTAACCCCTAAAGAAGTACTATCCCAGGGCTTGGGACCAGTGGTGTAGTGGGGCGGAGGCGCGTGGGGTCGGCGCTCCCACACTTTTTTCTAGACGATTTGAAATTTTGCATAATATAAATTGTACAAAAATTTTATTTTTTTAAGACCCAAAAATGTGTTCTCTTAAAAATATTATTTATTTAAAACGTGTAAAAAAAGTATTTGTTTCCACATGATTACCAAAAATCAAATAAAAGACACGATGGGATAAATTATTACCTTTTTTCTTTCCGATGCTCTAAGAACTAGCTAAGAAAGTAGCATACACTAGTAAGATAGATAAATATTATATAAGTGGATGGAAGTCTAGACTCGTTTGGGATCCCATTTGGCGCGGGCCAATTATGTAAGTTAGCCTCTGAGGGGGCATCGTGATCGTACAGATAATAAAAGATCCCGGGTATGCATTTATCTCTGAAAATGCCGCAGAAAAACTTAAAAAAGGACGGAGTGGTCACAAGATCTGTGTGTCCAACCGGTCCGCTTTTCCAACCGCTGACATGACGAATGAACGCCTTGCCATGCCATACTCGACATGTCTAGAGAACTATTATGAGCTCTCTTTATAGAACGAAGTTGACCGAAGAATACTGATTGGGTGGGTTGTTTAAATTATACAATCGATGAAAAATATTATTGTCTTTGTTTCATTGCGGGCTTATGTCAGCTTGGTCGACCCAGTGTTCAAATGATAACGAAAAAAAGAGGGATTATACAACTTAGTATATATTAAAAAACTGACAGAGGCAATCAGCGTTAATTAAAATTCAGATTATTCAGAAAAAGCACTCTTATACATTGAGCTCGGAGACAGACAGAAACAGAGAGAGAACGTAGCGCAGTTTGGGAGACAGAGACGGAGAGCTTCCCCGCATACATCGCACGATTGTATAGATTGTTAACCCAATTTCGATTTCAAGTTTATTATTTGTTTACGCAAAGAAATGACCGAATATTGTATGTTATCGACAGTGTTTATTTATTTAATTGTTTGCTGTTCGTCGCTGCTTGTTGAATGAGTCTTTGTCTGATTATCATTTCCTTCTAAAGCAGGAGTAAATGAATCGATTTGTTGTGTATTGTTTTTGTAAAAAAAAAATGACGTGTTTAAGGGAAGGACTTCGTAAGGGAGTAACGATACTCACTCCAAAACGTTCCCATGCTCAAAATTGCAAGCAATTCGACAATTCACATATCTTAATAACCGTAATAATGACTTGTTTAAAAAACAATGCAATTCATCGAAATATGATTAACACTTTGCACTCGAGAGGTGACTTTCACTCACCATATGATTTGATGTCGCACCTCGAGAGGTGACTCTCACTCACCACTCGATCTGAAGCGGAAATTCGATGCGTGATAATAACTGTTTACATTTAGTTCCTTTACAGCAATGCATCAAAAAATTGTAAATGAACATCAATGTCAAAATGAAACTCGGACAGTAATGTCATTGTTTATTCTTTTCAAATATATAACAAAACAATAGTTATTGGTCTTAATTTGGTATAAGAAAACCACAGTTTACCTTTTTAGCTCGAAATCATTCAAAATATTATCATATTCGAAGGCATTATAAACCTTCACGGGTATATTAATTTTCAATAAAAACATTCATATTTCAGAGGCGATATGAGAATTAATACCCGTGGCTAATAAAGTGAAACACAATAAGGCTTTCACGTCATTTGATAATGGTGGCGCATGGTGGCCGTCTGCAACTCAAGCCCGAACCAAATAATTGATAAATTACCGCCAAGGGTATCAAATTACGACAGAAAACCCTCTACTGAAACCAAAACAACCACCAAGGAAACTTTCCAGCAGAAAAACAAAGTATTGATATTAATATATTACATTCCATAATGATCTCGTGTTTTTTTTATATCTAACACATCACTCAATAAGTTCGTAGGATTTTTTTAAATACTTTTTTGTGGTTTTGTTATTTTATTTTTTTAAATTCGGATATTTCAGGTATCGTAAATCCATACATTATTCTATTATTTGAATAGTCATAAAGTCCGCTTGTACGTACAAGGGTGGTTTTATTCACGAGAGAACACACGTCTCGCTGCCGGGCACTGCCTGCTAATTGGGAATATGAAATGGCTGTTGTTTCCAACTAAGAACTAACAACTAATCATATTAATAATATCCGGCCGGGGGAGAAACACCGAAATATTATCCTCGTGTGCCGACTCATTCATAATTACCCAGCCGAACGTTTAAATGATGAATCGCCTGCACAATTTGGGAAGCGGCGCAAAGAGCCCCCAGTTCTGCGCAAACATTTATTGAATACAATATCGCATCGCGAATTTCATCTTTGTCAATTGAATAACGCTAATGCGAGACATGGAGTTGCACGGCATGAAAGGGAAGCGACGTAGCGAAACTAAAACATCCGGTTGTGCGGAAGTTTTCCGGCTTTTCTTCCCCATTTTCCGTTCGGGCTAAGTAACTTATTGTCGTAAGACATGGGCTGATCGAAAATTGAATAACCCCTTAATGCATCTTTAGAAGTCATTTAAGGCCAATTCTTTTTAGATCAATCGCAAAGCAGATGGGCCGCTTCTCAAATGTTTTTCTTACATGTCTAATATTTTTAGCTTCTAAATTGATATAATAAATCTATTTACTTGCTATCTAGATTACCATTAAAAGCGTATTACATTTTTTAGCGTTCTCAAAGACAAACATTTTATAAACGACACATGTAGGCAACAGCATCGCTATTAAATACAGCCGCATAGATGTAAAAATTAGAAGAATCGAGTTTGCAGTCCTTTCTGGTGGACGAAAAAGCCTTCCAAATATAGAAGAGTGCATCCTTAAAAAATAAGTCAATTGAAGATCTGACTAACAAAAGTTATCTTTTATTTACTGCTCTTGGTCAAGCTTGTAAAATGGTTCGCCAATAGAGTCTCGCAGTTGGAGTCACTCTCTGGTTGAAGACTTGCAAATAAACATCTTAAATTAAATCATCTATATTATCTTCTTATATACGATTATATTTTATATCATTTTCTCTCTTTCTTTCTGACTATATTAAACTATCGTCAAGATCGAAATATTTTTGTAGCCGGGCTACCAGCTTTAATATGTCAGTGTCATAGATCTCCAACGCCAGCTTTTTTTGGATAGTCTTGTATTGATTACGGATTCTGGGATGTAGTTTTTTCAATACAATATCCACTACTAAGAATCACTAGAGCGCACAGAACAACTGCTACAGACAGCCTCCCTGTCCTTGCAGAGATCATGCCACTAGGCCTAAAAGTGCAAATAAAGGCAGTGAGGCCTCAAGCTAAAATGAGTTGACTCCGATCACTGGACTTTCCAGTTCCTGACGGGGCACGACCGTTTTGCGGCATACCTGGCAAGAATGAAAATAAAAGATAGTTCGGACAGTGTGTGCAGGGATCTTTTCATAGACGCGGATCACGTTCTGTGGTCGTTTTTGGGCATGTCGGCCAAGAGAGAGGCTCTCCCGTGCCGTATCAGAGGTCCTTTTTCTGGACCTCTTGGCCACAGGGTTTGCCATACTTTCGGAGCCAAATACATCTTGGACGGATACTATTTTTAGTATCCATCATCTACCATAATATGTCATTTATACTATTTTTATATTAGTCCTCTATGTCACTACGGGTTGACCAAATACTTGTATTAAACTAGGTGTGAATAATTTTTTAAAAAAAACCTCTGCATTCAACATGGAAAATGTTCTTTCTTTGTCAATTTTTTTGCACAAGTTCGTCAGAAATCACTAATGGCCTCCCACTCCTTGATTCGTCATGAGTATCAGTAGAGTCTTCTCTGAACAACCTAACCCATTTCGTGACATCACATGACAACCTAACCCATCACGTCGCAACTGTGAGCTTCCAATGGATATTCACGACGGTATTGTTCTATAAAGTTAAAAAAAACGGATGATCTCACAAATGTCAAACGGACAGGAGTCTCGACGAAGCGCGCGATAACCTCTCCATCGGAAGAATTTATTGTGACTGAACAAAATGGCCGGCAAATACGTGGAACCAAACACACTGACTGTTAAGATCACTCCTGCACGCCAGATGTGCCAAATTTGAAACAAAAACATTACCTCGACCTCAAGAGCCTTGGTAACCTGATTAACCCTAATTTCTAGATGAACCTCGTTTTTATTGTATAGGTAAGACGTAGGATCATAAATAATACTGTATTGAGCTGTAAGCTTAAATAAAAATATATTCTTATTGAGTAGAGTACTAATAATGATTGTTAAATATGTCAGTGCTTATTGATGGTCGGTTCGCAAGGCTTTACTTAGGTCTACGATGCATGCATTAATATCTTATTATTATAATTTAAAAACTGAATTGAACTCTAACTTAACATACTCAAATCTCTTTTTTTAACTAAGTTTTTCCGACATGATGTTACCAAGGAGACTTCAAAAAATGCCAGGAAATTCTAGGTGAAAGTCGTCAAGCGTCAGACGGCGGTCATTTTGCACTTTTTCTTCAATTTACATTTTACATAAGTCGTCAGAAATCACTAATGATCTCTCACTCCTTGCCTCGTCATAAATATCAATACAGTCTTCTAACCCATTTCGTGACATGTTTTCGACTCATTATATCACTGCTATAAACTTCCACGAACTTCCAATGGATATTCGACGGTACTATTCTTCGAAGTCTAAAAACAGATGACCATGCAGATCTCGAGCGGGCGGCATTTGACGGGAGTGCGCGATGACCTCTCCATCGGAAGAATATACTGTGACTGAACAAAATGGCCGACAAACACGCGGGATCTATAATCTCCCCTACGCGCCAGGTGCGCCAACTTCGAAACAAAAAATTTTCTAGATGACCCTCGTATATTTTGCGAATTTTGGATTCAAATTAGCGGCGTACAGCATTTTATTTTTATGTTTTTATTTGTTTAACAGCAGGCTACCCTTTTTGCGATAAATTTATTTATTTAGACATTTAAATATAGAATTTTGATATATACATTTTGATCTTCGTATTAAAAATCAACAAAAATTCATGTCAACGGAAGTTTGTTTGCACAGAAACTATTCATAGTGATCGTTGTTCGCAATCCTCATTAGTTTCATAATCGACAATATATCGCAGCTTAGTATCCAGAGGGTTAAATAGTCCAAATTTATCTCAAATTGTCTCCAAATGTATCCCTATTTGTTTCCATGTCCAAGCCTAAATCGAATATAATTTGTTACTTTAATATGATTCATAATTTTATAAATTCAAAATTGCATTGGAAATACTTAAATAAAAGTAAAAAATAAATGCCGACTGGAATATATTTATATTGTTCGAAAGCAGTGTCCGGTTGCATTATCGTCCTCCCAAAAACTTCTTACTTACATCTTCAGGAAGTGACCACCCCTCGTCGCGCGTATCATCCTCCGGAGGCTTTGTTGCTGATCCTTGGATCGTGACGTCACGCTCCAAGAACAACCAACTCCCGATGTCCAGCCGGGAACTTATGATAAAACAAGTCTTGATGTATGAGTTTCGACTCCAAAATACAATCCTCCTTCATCCGGGCAATATACAAGTCAAAATAGACACGGACCGGCTACGAAAAATAAAGCCGGTCGTATATCACTTTTATGGCGGAGAAAGTTTATCTTTCACTCGTCCTGGCATTCGTCATCCTCTATACTTGTCGAATTTATTGCGATTTTTTTTTCTTGGCTCTTCGTCTTCTATTCAGCTTGTTGTTGATATTTTGTAGATGATGAATGTGTCTGTGATTGAAAACAACAACATTGAACATGGGACCAAATAAATTTTCCTATGCCAATATTATAATAGGTGTTTTAACAGCGTCAGCTTAATTGGTTTACATTCGCTAATTCATTATTTGTAAACAATATGTGGACACATAGGCCGTCGCTGATACTAATGTAGTCCATCCTCGTTTGCAATTATTTGCCAAATAACAAATGGGATTTGTTTTTCGTTCAAAAATGGCAATAAAATAATATCAAGACTCCATACTGCTGACGCATTTGTCAAGTGAAACTTGACCAGCCTTCAAAATATTAGGGGGACCCGAAAGTATTCTAAATTTTTAGACCTTATGTTTAAGCTTAATTTCAGTCTGTTTCTTTTTTTCGTTAGGAGATTGGTAACAGCGCTGAACCCCCGTTCCACTAGGTATGACGATGGAAAGGAAATTAAACATTTCCTCGCTATATTCCATAATACGGGATAAGTCACGGGTATGTTGTTTTGCAGCCAGAATTGCTGATATCCTTTTTTTAACTGAACCTTAAGTTCTTCGTTTGTACTTAGTTCAGTCAGTTCCTCTTGTATTATGACATTCGTTTCTTCTGTGTCACCATATGGATTAATTATTCACGGCGGTAATACCATAGTCAAAACATCCTCAAACCTAGTTTCAAAATCTGAATGGAGGGCATTTAAATGTTGAACGTAGGTTGAAACGTCGTCTTTCCTGGCAGTTTATCAGTGACAAATTGGGGAACTGAGAAAATTCGTCCCATCCAATATTTTGCTTCATTAGTTTAACTCTGGCAAGAAACGCTGATAAGATGGACTTTGTTTTAATCAAATTTAAACTGTTGCCTTGTAACTGCAAATTAACCATATTAAATTTTGTAAAATTTTGTTTGTTTCTGTGGGTGAAGAATCTTCACAAACTTTTTTTTTTCTTCCCGTCTCTTATATGTAAGTTCGGCACTATTACAACATTTACAACCTAAATTGGCCAAAACCAAACCAACGTAATAATTTTTTTTTTTTTTAATTTTCCAAAATTTTGGTAGATCATAATGTCAATGTCGTGCAATCTCCGTCCGTCGGTGTCTGAAAAGTTAGCAGACGACGTGACCCCGAACCATTATCGAAGGAGTTAGGTTGGGGTATGTTAGGTTGGGCTATGTGAGGTTGGGCTATGTGAGGTTGGGCTATGTGAGGTTGGGCTATGTGAAGTTGGGGTATGTTAGGTTTGGTTTGGTTTTTTCGCTGACGTAGACCCCTTACAGGTTGTCATAGACCCCTGGGGGTCGATATAGACCATTTTGGGAATCACTGCTTTAAACAAAATATAGCATTTAATATTATAACCAAACAAATTAGCTTAATCGCCTTAAAATATTTTTCAAAAAAGTATCATAGTTTCATCGTATGTTTTAAAAAAATTAAATTCATCAAATTGATTCTGAATCCTGAGATCTTAGAACGTATTTCGGATTTGCTATAAAAAATATTGTTATTTTTTCAATTTGATATGAACACATCACTCAATAAGTTCGTAGGATTTTTTTAACTATACACTCAAACCTTTTTTTGTGCGCCTTTTTTTTTGTGCGATTTCGAAGTTATGCGGTTTTTTTTTTAATTTCATAAACAGTACGTATCGAAATATTTTGGATAAAATAGGAAATACATCGTCAACACTAACTGTAATTTTGCATGTTGCATCTGGTATCGCTGAATTACGACCACGCCCTTTATTCTGATTTAGATTTTTGAAAAAATTGATTTCATTTTTTTTTAATTTTTCCAAAGTTTCGACTTAAAAATACATTATCCAAAAGAATTTCCAAAATTCCAACTACTTACGGAGCTATAGCTATTTTAGTGACGCGAAAACTGTGCCAAAAAATTATTGGATTGAATTCTTTTTAACCATTTTGCGATTTATTTTTATTTGAGTTAAGGACCATAGTGGCATCTTTACTTATTATAAATTTTATTGTTGGAAAGAGAAAATCAACAAAGAACAATGATTATTTTTTAATTGCCTTATTGTTTTTTTATGCGATTTTGAATATATTCTATATAGCTGTTTCAGAGTTATGCGGTTTTAAAATCCATGGATAGCAACTTCACTTTTTCTATATAAGTCTTAACCTTTTTTTGTGCGATTTTCCGCGGAACGCATCTACCGCACAAAAAAAAGGTTTAAGTGTCTCCCTTTTTTCTTATTCATTTTGGGTCGTTTTTTCGCAATTTCTGCCTACTTAGCTGACTACCGTTTGATTTTGAAGTATAATGAGGGATCCATATATTATCCATTGTTATATACAGCATAAAAAAAAATACTGCACTTATACAGATTAGCACTAAAACAGCAGACGTATTGTTGTTTTTGATCGACTGTGAGCAAGCGCAGTACTCACTTCGAACACAGCTTTCTTATAGATGAATGTTGATGCATACATGATGAATACATTGCCTTTTGATATCTTTAAGATGTCAGCAATCTCACGCAACTTCAATTTACGATCATCCAAAACTATTTTGTGGATAATTTTGTCATCCTACGAACTTATTGAGTAATGTGTAATATAATAGCTTAACAAATTTAAAAGGCTTTCAGTATTTTTTCCTAGTAGGACACTTTTAATTAATAACCATATATGAAAAATAATCCCAAAGGATACCACATGAGTGAGGATGTTTATGTGTCTGGTGATGGTCCAGCAACGTCAGCTTGTTGCGCCTCCCCTGTAACAGATCGCCCATCCAAATATTTGTGGATAGATGAATGCGTGGGCACGCACCGCCACTGTTTAACCTGCAAATCAAACTTAATTGTGTGAATCATCGTCGTTTCATATGCGTCAGTTATGTGCCTGTCCACTGCTGGACAAACATGTCCAGCGCCGCATCCATCACACCAGAAACCACTCAGCATATATTATAATTCGGCCATTTTATGCAGAGAAGGATGTGCTCTATCGTCGAAATTGTAATGGAATAATTGACGTTCGAATCAATATTTACAGAAGTGCCGTGTGACAGGAACAATAGTGCACGAAGACAAAACAAGAAAGCTCTTCATCACAAACTAGGGAACACTCGAAAGCTCTTATCTTCCCAGCGCTCAACCATCAATTCACAAAGCCGACGAAACACTCTTCAATTCCGCCAGCGAGTTATTGTTGTCTTAAAGCTCCTCTGCAGATTGACAACGTTTTGTCTCCTAAATGGTATATGCGAACTGATGAAATCGTTCAATTTGGATGTCATACATTTATAATGTGTGTATGCCTTTCAATGCACATTTAAGATCACATAATTACTAAAATTATCACATTGACACTGCGCACAAGAAGCGAGCATCACAATAGAAATTTTGATATGATGTTGCAAATCCAATCACTTTAACGAGGCCCTGCCCTACATTATATATATATATATATATATATAACTCGCTTTACGGCTTTTTTTTCAATTTACGGCCATACTGCTTCGTTATACGGCCAAAAATACTGCACTTTTAGCAACCTTCCCAACCAATTTTTGAAGAAAGATATTTTGGTTGCTTTTACTCCTTTTTTTCTGATTTCAGCATTATTTTTTAAATAAATTACAACATAGAAAAACATTCTTACCGTAAAAAAAATCGCATAAATTAACTAACTAACGTGTTTGAAAATACATTAAATATATTTATTACTAGCTGGTACCCGGCGCGTTGCTGCCACAGAAGTAATAATTCTGAACAAATACACAAACGTTGATTTTTATATATGAGATCTACTGTAAATTAATTATACTATACCTATATTATTTGAGAAAATGCAAACAATAAGTTGACAAAGTTTTATCGCAATCGAATGATCGGTATGGCAGCGCATTAAATACAGACAAACAAACATTGATTTTTATATGCTAAGAAGAAGATAGTTGAAACAGCGGTGCTCTTATCGTTCCTATGGACATATAAAAGAAAAAACAACTCAATTGGACATAATTTAGTCTAATAGTCAATAATATTGCAATAAATTGCATTACGAGTTTTTTTTAAATTTAATTTTGTAAAGTTTATATCAAAAATATTCCAAAAAACAGGGATATTTACCTTATATTTTGATGTTTTCCCATGTTTTTTTTATCGAAAACCCTTTGACATATCATTTTTAAAAAATATACGATATCCTGATTACCAAAAGACAGAGCCGTAACGAGGGTGTGAAGCGCCCGTGGCAAGTAATTAACTTGCGCCCCCCCCCCTCAATTTAAAAAAAATAATAATAATACTGATACGAATGCAATATATTAAATATTATTATAATGTATATTTTTAAATAATATACAAAGATAGTCCCAAAAGTACCGATGTAACGTATAGATCCCGGTTACTGTTTAAAAAAATACCATAATAGAAAATGTTTGCCTTATAAAGCTTAAGTTTTAAGTTGAGTGTGTAAGTAAACCTCTGAGGAAGCTTCCATGATCGTACAGATAATAGAAAATGCCGCAAAAAGCCCCAAAAAAAGGATGGAGTAGCCGCAAGGTCTATGTGTTCAACTGGTCCGTTTTTCAGACCGCTGACATGACGAATGAGCACCTCGCAATCGGACGCCATACCTTGAACATGTCTTCGGAACGATTATGAATGTTGTCCGAAGAATACTGATCGGGAGGGGTTCTTTAAATTTTACAATCGGTCGAAAATATTGTTGTATTTATTTTATTGCGGGCTTATGCCAGTTGGATCGACCCAATGTTTAAACGATAACGAAGAAAATAGGGAATAGACAACTTCGTATATATTATAAAAACGGACAAAGTCAATCAGTGTTGATTCATGAAAAGTAGAATGGTCAAGTCAAATAAAAAATCATGTGCAACTTTCGACTGGGTTGATATTCTGCGTTTTACGCCCCAAACCCAGATGCGCCCATAGCGGGCGCCTGCTTTGCCACGCCCTTGTTACGGCCCTGCCAAAAGACTAGTTATAAATATAAAACTAGATCATTTTTCATATGCAGCAAATTATGGCGTGGCTATTAAATAACGAGACTGGTTTTATGTAGATCGAATTATATTGTGTAGAATGCAAATAGATTTTAAAAAATGATCTTAGGCAAGGATACACAAATTATGTGCAAATTTCAATCACAATTTAAGCTTAGTTTCATGCATTATTTGAAAATTGAATTTAAAAAAAAAGGATGAAAATTGGATAATATATCAACCTTATTTATTAGACTCACACGCGGGTTCGTTCTGCTATCGGGTCATGATGTAATCAAACGGTGAGTTGGAAGTGGACGAATGCAAATAAAAATAGCAAAAGTCTTAACTGTTTTCTTTATTAAGATGAAAGAGAGATCTGGCCACAGGAAGGACGTCTTCCCGTAACCAAGGTTATCCGACGACTTCCACTTCTTGCACGTCACCCCCGAACCGACAACGATGTTAAATTGATATATGTTGCGTCTAAAGAGAGATGGAAGATATCGCTATTAATCTGACGAATTGAATCTGCCTGATACTTTTTGGATGTTCATATATTTTTATTTATTCAACCTTTGAGTAATGAGCTAATTTTAAATCATCATAAACTTAGATGCTATATTAGCATATCAGCCACTTATCATCCGTACAAATCCACTTATCTGTCAGGACCGTCACAACGTGTATGAAGCTTGTACATAAATACATAAACACTGTCGATAGCAAACAATATACGGTCGTTTCTTTGCGTAAACATAAACAATACACTGGAAATCGATTCATTATATCATTCACATATCATTGTTAGTCGATAAATTTGGGTTAACTATGTATACATGGAGTTAAATTAATATCGTCTCTCTAAGTCTCGTTATATAATAGCCACGCGTAGAAATGTAATATTAAGCTCATATAAAAATATCTCTCAATGTATTTCTATAATGAATTGGAAAATTATTTGATAGGTAAGAATGAATGCTAAGAAAATTCCATTTAATTTTTTTTAGATTTAGTATATAATTATTTTTATGTCTTGTTATCTTCAAGCTAGTTTAGCTTCCATGGCATGAAATTAAGTTTTGTAGAACTTTTCATTTCATGCTGACACTAACTACTTAAGACGTTGTCAAACAATGTTCAAGCACCCTAACATGGAGACGTCTTTCATATGAACTTAATTGAACATACCAAGATAGGTTTAATGTCGTCTCTTCAAAATTAATACTGGAATAAAATCATAATGTCACCTCTAAAAAATATATTTTATTTCGCTAGACAAACACATCTCTATCTGAGGGGGCGTTCTCATATTTACGTCGTAAATACTTTTAAAACATTTTTATTCCCCCATCCCCCAGATGAGCTGTACGTTTACATTCCGCGGTTTTATTATCATATCCATTTTTTTAAATCCCCAGTTATGGCGCACACGACGCAAACAAATAGACGTTTTAAATGTTAAACAATGGCCGAAATTATTCAAAACGAGAAGACTCCCATCAAAAACCCCCGGCGCGGTGTTTTTTGCATTCTTCATTCGGAATATAAAAAAATACACACGCGTCCCGATTTATCATCCCCGTCACGTGTGTATTCGAGGAGCAAGAATAATGTAAAGCAAAATGTAATGACGGGAATAAAAAGGAGCGTTATGTCGTTTTACGTAATGTCGGCCAGTGATCCACGTGTCGTGGTGCGGGAAACCGCGTACGACGGGGAATACCCGCAAGAGTTAAGGTATGCACCACCCGCCTACGTGTGCTTCACTTTCAAAAGGATATAAAGACCTTTTTGTTTCCTACCCTCGGCATTATTTTTTTAATGTCGCAGAAATTAAAATAATTCAGCACACGTGGAATGCTTAAGTGGTTTGTTCTTTTAATGCAAAGGTTAAAATAAAATATTCGCTTGGTGCCCTTCCATTTAATTATTTCGATAGCTAGGGAGTGATGATAATCGACTAATGACGCCACTCCAGAACAGTCAAGGGGAATAACAAAATTGGTCAACGATAAGAATGATGCAAGTATCTTAATTATCAAAACAAACGCCTGCTATCAAGACAACACGAACGAAAGTCGTCTTATCTTTGTAGAAAGAGCTTAATAGCTGATCGATAGCGATTTCAGTTAATTATACCTAAATTTTATGAGAGTTAAAACATTATTTATAATATGATTTTTTATTGAATGATGAGTATGAATATTTGCGAGTTTCTATAAAAAAAATTAAAAAATATATTGATAATGTTTAGATGTGTAGGAGACGCAAGACACCCGCCTCTGTCTCACGATTTCCGGTCCGATAGGATTAAGCTGCAGAGTACGTGGCGCGCTATCCCGTTGATGAGTAATTACGCATATGTGCGTTCAGACTCGATTAATACAGAAAGAATATTCTCGTATATTAAGTGTGGAGATTAGTGAATCGAAGACAGAAACGGGTATCTTGCGTCTCATCATATACTCACACATCGATGGCAAGATCATGCTGTAAAGGCGCCCCTACACGTTTATATATTCTCAAATATTACAAAAAGTGATCCATAGCCCTTTATATTCAATGCCGTTTTCATAGAGTACAAAATAGAGAATAATCATATCGATTATTCAGAGATGGCGACAAAATAAACATTAAACTTATAATGGAGTTTGTCCGTATCCAATTGAAAACCATTAAGTATGAGGTGTTCTTAGATCGTTGGTGTTTTTCTTAGAATCATAATAAATAATAGAAATCCACATAAATCAATTCTACACTTTAAACACAGCTTGTCTACTTGAAACAATATTTGAACACGCGAATAAATTAACGGATATTGTGTGCTATCGACAGTGTTAAGGTTAATTTGTTGATATACAAGCGAATGAGAGAAGAGAGCGAGTGTTAGTCTATTCGACTAATAAGATGCGTTTATTTTCAATGATCACATACATAACCCGAACAGAATAACCCAAAATGTACGCCTCTAAGGCGAACGCGCATTCCTCCCTTGTTCATTGCTTAATTGTTACTTAATTTATATTTTTACAAAATATTAAATTTTGTTCTTTTAAATTATTGCCATTATTTTTTTTTAAATAACTATTGCTTCAAGGCATGAGTTTCAAATAAGGAAGTTTCCCTGCTGCACCCGTATAGTTTAATATCAACAGTCAAATATATATTAAAGATCACATGTAAAAATGTTCCTGTATGAATGATTTTATGGCTTTTTCATAACTTTGTCAATTGGAGTACCAACCAATGTTATATGACTGTTAATATTGATATATTAATTGGTAATGTCCTGCAGCTGAAAGCTTGTGATTGATACATGACGATGATATCGTGTAATTGTGAAAGTGAGAAGATCTCAGAGATGATCATTGAGGACGATATGAGATTCCACTGCGTAAAATAATTCGATTCGTGTTTGTTTTAGAATCAGTGGATGAAAATGGCAAGAAAATGAGCACATGTACGGATTTCCAATTGTCATTCATGGCGGGCGTTCGCGTTTTGTCATCGCGGTGAAAAATAAAAATGCAATTTGAAGAAGAAAAAAAGGAGATCGCACATTCACCACCCGGCTTTCACCGCCGCAGCCACCCCCTGCCATAAACATAATATTTTGAAAAATAAGAATGAGTCTCCAGGGTGAATATCAAATCATATTATTGCGCACTTCACCCCTCCGCGAGTCGAGATTTAACATAAATTGACAAGATATTTTACTTTTATGCAAACATTAGTACGGAGATTTGCTTTTGATGCCTTTTTGTATCTCATCCCTAATTCGAAATCGATATTTTTGTACACGCCAAAAATGCTTAATCCAAGCCATTTATATATGATGAATAAAAAGCTTAAATATACACTATTTAAATGTAGATTTTATGGATTTTGAATGAAATATGAAACACTTAACCGTACATCATATAAGTCGGATTCTTATGGTGATTTTCCCATCAATGCATGAAAATTCATTCTGTTTGTGACATTTTGCATTTTTTCAAGCATATCGACATAATCTAACTTTTTACAGTTGGTCGTGTAGTTTAAAGTGTACGACATTATAAAATACACCGGAGGGAGTCGAACCCACATCCCCCACAACCGGAAACAGCGCACTCTACCCACTTGACATGTTTACAACAAGTGGAAAAGTATAAAAATAATTAAAAGCTGAAATTAATGCAAGTGTAATCGCTTTTATGGCGACGGAATGCTGGGGAAAACACCCCCTCCCCAAAGCGAATACTAATTATTTAAAGCAATAATTCGGATCGAATTTTTATTATTTAAGTCGTTCTACACGGGGATAAACGACTTATTGTTTGTTTGTGTGGTTAAAAAACACATTAAAAATATTTACTCTTCAAATTGAGTAAAAAATGTTAAAAATAAACTTGCCTTGAAAAAGACCTTAAACCTTGTTGATTAAAAAAAATCTTTTATTTTTCTTCGTGTATCGGAAATAACAAATGTTTAAGAATATGTTCAGTAAATTTCATGTCGATATAAATGAAATTCGCAATGTTATAGGCCAACGAAGAGAAGCTTTAAACGCGTTTATCTCGAAACTACTTTTTTTAAGCTCATGGAAGTGCTCCCACACGCCTTAGATGAGCATTTTTTATGAAATTTGGCAGACATGTGTATAATATATATTTTCATTGTATAGACTACAATTATTTAAAAATATTCAAAATTGTTTATTTAATAAACAAAAAACTACAAAAAATGTTGGTAAAATCACAAACTTTTTTTTAATTGCTCACTATTTTTTTATTTTCCAATATTTCTTCTTAATTGTAGTCTAAGCTATACACAATATTATACAAAGTAAAAATATGTTTATTTTTTTGCTGAAAATCACCTATTTAGGAATAAGGACTTCCATAGTGAACAATGTCATCGTTCGTGCACCGACATACGTGACTCCCCCCACTTCCACTATCATACTTTGTCAAATTTAAAAAAATATTTTTATTTTCAATAAATATCACCTAGTCAACACACTATATATCAACATTCTATATGCAATATTTTTTGCATTAAAAATATATTAAAAAATCGATCACTTTTAGGCACAACAGGGTAGAAACGTCCCTCAATATATTTGTGAAGTAACCTTTGAATTTTATTAGAATCAATCCTTCTATAGCGTCGAGATAGGGACTGCGCTATATGAAGCTAGCCACTCATATAAAATTTGTATTGTAACTGCGGGAAGGACGGCCTCCCGCAACCAAGGCTAACCGACGACTCTCCTGACTCCCGCCTCCTGCGCGTCACTACGCAACCGGTAACGATGCACGTGCAAGAAACGATCAGTCGGTATGCAGGTACAATGTCTCCGCAGGCCCACAAGAGATGGCGCTGTTAAAATAACAAATTGCACCTGAAGAGAGATGGAAGATATCGTTGTTAACAGCGCTACTACGTGGGGATAGTAAATCACCCACGCTACACCACCTCTACTATTTCTACACGCAATGTAAATCAACCACTAGATCAGTAGCTTGCTTGTTTTATTATATATTACACAAACACAACTTATTTTTCTAGTAGCTAAATAGTGGCTTAAAATGATATATTGCCGCGAAAGTCTCATAAATTTCACCCCTTCAATGTTTCCATTGTTATTTTAAGATGTAACTTATGGAACCTATTTACCGAGTGATCCAAGGAGCATTTTTAAACTTAAATTCTAAAATTTCAGATATTAAATTTATCACGAAATGGAATGAATTTTATATTCCAAAAGCTACGATTTCAGCTTCCGACATTCTCCATAATGAAACAAAGCGACGGACTTAAGCACTTAATCCGTCATTGTCTTATGACTTTCGGAAATATAGAAATTTTTATCCTTACATAGCAGAAATGTGACCGTATTTTAGTGAATTGTAGAGTTTATCGAATTTTTGCAATTCAAAATCGTCCATGTGATTTTCATAAAAAGGATTTTTTTTACAATTGCCATAAAATTACTCATGCCTATTGTAGTAAAAATGCATATATTAATTAGAAACCCTTTTTTATTAAATTATACATTTTCATTAAAGACTCAATCGCGTCTGTTTTGATATTCCTGAGATGTTTCCGAAGTACTTAAAATGCATAGGTTTTGTTCAATTTAATAAATTTCATAATGATGTTCATTAATCTTTTTTGCTTGGAGAGGGAGAGGGTTGATTTAAAAAGAAAAGGGGGCCCAGTAGATCTTGCATATTTAAATTGGCGTAACGAAGTTTTCTTTTGATGAAATCTTATTTGCCAAATTGAATCTTGATAATAATGCTTTAAATATCGGGATGATGCATAAGTTCTTAACCTTTTTATTGGAAAAAAATCACTTTTTTAATCCATGATCATTTGCCATAAGTGATATAAAATCCTCGATGTAATTAAGTAAGTTTGTATGCGAGTATTGACTTTATAGATTACCCCAAAGAGCAATCATCAATATTTTTGCAGTATTTTTTTCTGAAATATTAAATCCAATTAACGATTTATAAAATGTTTTTCGAAGTTCTTAATATTATTTGCATTATTAATATTCATTTCTTGAAAGTTTGCCTCCTGCCAGGTTCGCAATTAATGGTGAAGAACTCTCTCACGTACTCACTTGCCAACTTACAAAATGATTCATTACTTGCAAGTACATTATTCGTACATATGTATTGGGATGTCGGACTACAGGGGGCGCCGGATTAGACTGGGGCCGGATTACCGCGGGTCTGCTGAATTTTAAACTCCATCAGATGGCAAAAATTCCACAAACTGCAAATATCCACGCATTCTCACCCTCCCACTCCTATTTTTATCATTACATCGTCTTCCAGCGGCAGAAGCACACCGTTACAATTTATCTCCGTTCACTTGTACGCAACGCGAACATCGTATAATCTCATTTAATTGCTCATAATCATATTTCAACAGCTCTCTCTGGTTGGCAAGATCCACGCCTGGAATATGGATATCGCATTGAACGTATTCATAAGCGGGAAAGTTGTCCCCGTGTGGCGATAAGTAGATACACTCCCCAGGTATTATTTGTAAGGTATGCGTTAACCGCTAACTAAACAGTGGGATTTCTGCTTTTATAACGGCGACATGTACACGCCACGGCGAAGGTAGCGAATGTGGAATTAAATTAGCATATTAATTGAATATTTGAACTGAAGTTACGGCCGGGCGCACGAACTACCGTGCTGCAGGGGCGCCGAGTCCTACGGGACCCTGCACCGAGATACCAATCTACCTATCCGATTATCCTCTTAAAAAAACAACCCGCTCTCCTTGACTCGAAAGCACTTGGTATCTTTGCGAGAGATCGCTTCAAAAACAATGTCGACCATATGAAGAATTGCTGGTTGTGTGCTATTTTCTTCCATATGGTATAAATTCTGCAGCCTGGTGGAAAATATTTAATCCACGTGGAAAACATGCTAACAATATGGATTGATGAAATCAACGTGGGGATGAAATTATTATATTTTTTAAATGTATGCCTTGTTAGTCCAATCGACTAACATCAATCTTCTTAATGTAGTTTATCATATATAATGATAAAAATCAATTTTTACTATACCAAATTGATGCAAATAATACTCATAAATGAACAAAATTTGTATTTTAACCTTATCAGCATTTTTGCATTTACTTTTACTTTTCAGGATCAAGAAACTTGAACAAATCTGATTGGCAATCTACTTATATTTTGTTTTGATGATGAATGTTTAGATTTCTGTATAAACATAACAATTAAATGATAAAAATAATTTAATTTGTTAGTTACTTTAGCACAACATCATAATGAGTTATTCACGAAACGTAATTAATTTGGGTTATTGTGTGTTGTGGGGCTCAAAAGATAATAAGAGACTTGGACTTTAAAGGACAGAAAAAGACCGGCCCGCCCAAAATCTATGTTACTATGAATGTCAAAAATATCTTTATTATATAACATAAATATTGAATGATTGGAAAATGAATTTATAAACGGACAGTTTCAAATTTTTACATTTTGGCCCAAAGAGAGGAGTTTTTGAACGCCTAACAAAATCAGAATAGGATTAGTTTTAGAGATGAAAAGACTGAAAAATTAATTATAGTCGACGGACAATTAAATAATAAACATTATTTGAAAATGCAGTACGTTTGGGTCTTCGAATATCCCAAAATTAAAGCGATAGATACGTTCCACGGGGAATCACATATAAAAAAATCGCATAAAAAAGACAGAAAAAACTACATAGAAAACTGAGGTATAGGATGCATTATTTTAAAAAACCGCATAACTTAAAACCACTGTGATAGAATGTACCAAAAATCCGAATATACCGAATTCCAATGATTCAGAAAAAGCATTATTACACGTTGAGCTCGAAGACAAACAGAGACGGAGAGAGTATCTTGCATACATCGTACGATTGTATCGTTAACCCAAATTTATAGACTTATTAGTTAATTTTATACTGTCTATTATTAGTCTATAAAATTGTGTATAAACAATATGTAAATAATATAATCAATCGATTTCAAGTGTATTGTTTATGTTTACGCAAATAAATTACCGAATATCGAGTGCTATCGACAGTGTTTATTTATTTAAATACAAGTTTCATACACGCTGCGCCGGTCCTGATAGATAAGTAGACTTGTGCGGATGATAAGTGGTGGATATACAAATCCAGCATCTGTTTAAAATGATATTAAATTAGCTTTAGTGTTAATTTTAGATTTTTTTATGCGCATTCTATAGAAAAATGACGGATATTATTTCTGAAAATCGCATAACTTCAAAATCGCATAAAAGAAAGCCGCATAAAAATAAACCCAAGTTTACTTTAAAATTTTGTATTTGTCTCTAAAATTCACTAAATTTTCTCCGATCGAGCTATTGTGAGATTCTATTGGTTGAAAAGCAGAAAATAATTAACCTACTTGTGTGTTTTAATTGCAGTCAACATTTTTTTAAAAAATCCGCATATATTACCATACCGTACATCAGAGCTTGCGGCCCGCGGGCCGTATACGGCCCGCAATTAATATTTTTAGGGCCCGGCCAACAAAACGAACACAATACTAATAAAAAGCGAGATGATATTCGAATAATTAAGGAAACAAAACCATTCAGAGCGATATGAGTGATGCTCGCGTTTGAGCTACCAAAATAACCGCCTAGTTCCATGTCTTAATTGCCTTGTTTCGTCGAAAACAATCGAGCAAAAAAGCTTAAGAAATCTCATTATACGAGGTAGATATCACAAGTGTAAGATTATGAAAAAGGACTCGGGATAATAAGAACGATACACATAGTTTAATGACATTAATCCGGGTAAAAAAGTGCGGAGAGCCCATGGACAGTCAGTTTAAATTTTGTCTAAAAATTGTTTTTTTTTATTTCTGTATTAGTAGCGGATTTACTTGTAGGCGCAGAAGACAAGCGCTCTGCTCTGATGCCGCGTAAAAGGGAAATCATAATAGGAAACCGCGTTTATCGAGGGCCAAATAAAAATATGCGAAAATAAAAGGACATGGTTACTGTGTAAACCTACCAGTTTACTTCTGAACGAGTAGATTTTGCAAAATAGTGGTGATAATCGGCTAATGACGCTACTCCAGAACAATCAAAGGGAATAACAAAATTGGTCAACGATAAGAATGATGCGAGTATCTTAATTATCAAAACAAACGCCTGTTCTCAAGACAACACGAACGAAAGTCGTCTTATCTTTGTAGAAAGAGCTTAACCTGTTGAGGAGCGAGCAAATTTAAAATCGATGAAGTTGTTGATGTCATAATCGCTTTACGCCGATTACTTTCTGTCAGCTCCTAATCAGCCTAAGACAATCTTCAATTCGAGGCAGAGTCAATTGTAAATAAACATTTGATAACATACAAGATCGCGTCATTTCTTTACATAAACAATGCACAAAAAATCGATTCATTTGCTCCTCCTTTAGAAGGAAATGATAATTGAACAAAGACTCATTCAACACGCAGCGAAGAACGGCAAGCAGTTAAATAGATAACACACAATATTCGGTCGTTTCTTTGCGTAAACAAATAACACACTTGAAATCGAAATCATTATAAGTCGATAAATTTGGGCTTAACGATCTATACAATCATGCGAAGAACTATCCGTCTCAGTCTCCCGAACTGCGCTAAGTTCTCTCTGTCTCTGTCTGTCTCCGAGCTTCAATGTGCAAGAGTGCTCTTTCTGGGGCATAAGAATTAGGACGTACATGTACGTCGAAGCTCCCTGACAGCTTAATAGCTGATCGATAGCGATTTCAGTTAATGGCGCCAAGGCCCCCAAACAATGTGTTAAATGCCAAATCTGTAAACAAAGTGTGCTGTACGTTTTATGAAAATTTGATATTTTTGCGGCCCGCCAAAAATCAAGATTTTTTTTATTATCTTGGTTCATTATGTCGCCCATGTATGATACGTAAAAATCAAATCGTTTATGAATTGGTTATGGAATTTACAAAATAATGAAGCCTGAACCACCCCTGGGCGATAGAGCGGATATCGTTGAGGCTTATGCAGAGAAGCAATAATATTCATACAACAAGACAGTTGAATAATAGGCGGCTGTGTCGTTCAAGCCTGATCCGACTGACATGTCTGCCAAGCCTGGGAACCCCAGAGTCTGCCCGTGTCATTTGGCTCACCCAACTGTTAAATCTTAATACAATAACGAACATCGCGCAAATTTACACGTCTCATCCAATGTCGCGCTTCAACTGCGCCCATACACACAAAAACAGACGCACCCCGCATACATCCACCGGAATGGCAACGCTCCTCAAACTGCCATTTTCAGCCGCATGCAATAATTTTCGCATGTTTGATGATTGCGCCCCGGTGTTGAATAAAGCCGAGGCGATTATTTTTAAGCATTGCCGCAAGATCATAAGCACAAATCTTCATATTGTCACGATGGGAGTGCGATATGGGTCGGCGTAATGTTTTAACGTCATTGAAATGTAAAATTGCGACTTGACATGTCAGCTATTCTGGTTTTAAAGTCGGAGGTGGTGCCGTGACCAGAGGTCGTTGATGTTGCGGAGGCCGACTTCGCCGGAAGTGATGTGAAGGTGGGCGGCGGGTGGCGTCGCCCTGGGGACACCGGAAGCGCTCCACCTAAGATGGCGATTATAAATGGCTCCCTCAACAGTTTGGATTTAGAGCCTTATAGAGACATAAACAAAGGGTAGGTGGTGGAGGCCCGTCGCGAACTGTGCCAACGAGGGAGCCCGCTGACGTGATTAAAGGAATTTTACGCGACGGCTTCCACTTAATGTCATGTTAAATGCCTTTAATTTTTTTTTAGTCGCTGTTAGGCGTTATATGTAAAGACGGAAGCTATTTTAGGAATTCCGAACCAAATTTGGCTTTCGCCTCCACCTCCAAAAATCAGGCGATCGCATATTTCGTGTGTGTTTTCTTTGAAGCGTTTAATTGCCACAGAAAACTCCCCCCAACCCTAATTTGGCGTTTAGATATGTGATCCGTTTGAAAATGAGCATTCAAGCCAATTCTCACCTGAAAAGAATCATAGCAAGCAAATAAACATTTAGCTCTTTGTTCTAAGGAGCGCGCAGCGTGAATCAAACTTGTATATCAATAAATGAACCTTTACACTGTTGATAGCACACAATATTCATTTCTTTGCATAAACATAAACAATACGCATGTGTTTCTTTGAATGATTCTTTGCGTTCGTAAAACTTGGTCTTGATCTCTTAACTCTTTGGGGTCCTATGTCGAGTCTGACTCGACATTTTTTTTGTGCATTTTTTTCCCCACTCAGATCTAAAATCATGTGATTCTATTTTAAGGATCGTGTTAAGGACAGTATTTAGAAAGGAATATTGGTTTTTAAAACCCTTCATGGTATTCCGCCTACCTGCTAGAAATACAAAGGAAATGGGCTGTTGCTGGCCTTTTTGTATATTAGTAAAATATACAACTTTGGTAAAAAATAATAATATTTTATTAAAAAATAACTTAAAAATTGAAAAAAAAGTTTTTTATTAAAAATGTCTAAAATATTTAGGGACCGCAAAGGGTTAAAACTTAATAATATTTGATTAGAAATAGAAACACGGCATCAAAAATGAAACGCATCGATAGCGCTTTTTGTAATATTTAGGCGTGTATATGATGATACACAAGACGCCTCTCTCCGTCTCTGTCTCCGATTCACTAATCTTCGCACTCAATGTGCGAAAATTCTTTCTTTATCACTTGAGTTCGTTCGCAGCATATGTTGGATTCATCATCAACGGGTTAAGCGTACATCACAGATGCATTCTAAATGTCCACATATTATTTTGAATAATAATTTGCTTAAGTAGTCCTTTCTCTATCGGATCGAAGAACAAAAGCTAATGAGTGTTTAAAGATTGGTCAGGAAAAGCAAATTTAATCAGATAAAAACCTTCTGAAGACATTTTCACATCTAGCGTTCACACGGAAACGCAAATGAAAATCGAAAGAATCGACAACTTTTATAAATGCAATAAAAGTATAAAAAATTGTTTCAGTGAATAAAAACTCAAAATATAAATGGGTTGTATGAAAAAATCTATATAAAAAATGTATCCCACGCGCTCGTCGAGATGATCATGTCTAGCCGGACAGATGAATGGAATTGGACGGACGTCGGACAAAAACACTCTCTTTTCTAGGTAACTTTTTATTCAGCATGAAAGAGAGAGATCTGGCTGCGAGAAGGACGTCCTCCCGCATCCAAGGCCAACTGATAACTCTTCAGATCCCGCTTTCTGCGCGTTACCACCCAACCGACAACGATGCACACGCAAGAATCAATCGGTCAGGAATTGCAGGAATGCAATGTCCTCGCAGCGCCACAGAAGATGGCGCTGTTAAAATAGCATATTGCACCTAAAGAGAGACGGAAGATTTCGCTGTCAATCTGACGAATTAAATTCGCCCAGATTCATTGTTTAATGTATTATTTTACATTTCTGTTTATGCAATAGGGGTTGTATATTTCCTATGTATTTAAATAAAATTCCTAATGTTGTAGTTATCAAGTAAACGTTACATCTATTTATTAAAATTTATTCTGGTGTATTTCCATTTCAACTATTGTCTCGTAGAATAAACCAGATAATGCCCTATTTTATATTACTAAAGCTTAATACAAAAACAAACCAAATTCTACTGAACCGAAATATATCGATATTTTAGAACCGATATACGGTTTTTGTTTCCCCAAACATTGTTTTTTTTCGGTTTTGCGCACGAATATATGTAGCAAGTTGTGTATCAAAATTCCGGGTTATATTTGAATCCCCCTCGTATTAATCTTTCCTTCACCATGATATATTTACTTCAACTCGACTCTAATAATGGAAATATCGATATGAAATATAATAGATATGGATTCAGAATTTTAAGAATTTCATATGGTGTACCAAATACATATCATGGTAGCGTGCGTGTGTTTTTTAGTACGGTAAGGGAATGGTTAATATATTATATGTGCAAAGCGATTCAAATGATTTAAATCAACTTCGCATACTAACCAATGCGATATGAGTCCTCAGGGATAATAAAATCCTGACGAAATCTCACCCCATGAATACCATGCATCATATTCTAATATCAATCTATATTTATTTTTTAACGGTCTGATATTATGTTTCATACTTCGTGTACAATACATTTCCAGGTGAGCGCTCATAGTACGCCGGCATCGACGTAACTTAAATCACTTTCATTATTCAGTGCATAATGAAGGATGTGTACCCTTTATAGACAGAATCTATTCTGAGCTTACATGTCTCAGTTCCTCGAGCACTTAATTCCATTTCACACCAGAATTAACCTTTCAGATCGAGTTAGCTCGGCCCGGTGGCCTACTGCTTAATCGAAGAAGAAGCTTTTAATTATTCTCGTTTAATCTCATAAGCGCCAAAGACGCCGTTGAAAGTCTTCAGAAAATCCAGAAAGATGGCTCGAACGTCCGCACCAATTAATATTTTAAACGAGCCATCGACTTCACCCTTCATAAATTATTAGACCGTCGAGCCTATCCGTGAAAATGTCCCCATCAACCCTCATTAAGGTGCAAAATCATCCCCCTTCGTTTTAGTATTTTTTCCATCCGATAAAAAATAGCATCCCGCCCACAAAATAGATATCCGTACAAATATAGCGGTCACTTTCGTTTAGCACTTGCCTTCGAGTTTGACATTAGTTTAACGAGCATAAAATATTAGACCCATTTCACCTTTGTGAAATTATTTCATAACAGCATTGTACCGTCATTATTTATGCATACCTCGGATACAATACAACCATCCAAAAGAGGTTCTATCGTCGAATATTTACATAATATGCAATCTATTGCAAATATGACATCATTTTGTACATTATTTAATTCATAAAATGGCGCCAAATCCAATGAATAAAATTGTTTTTAGAATAAATCTACAAAAGTACTTGCAAGAGCTGAGAGATAGAGATGTAATTATCAGAACTTCAAACTGAAACTGAACCGATAACTGAAAATTTATAAAACCGTTATTATTATCGGAACGAAAACTGGAATTGAACCGGTTCAAAAATATCGGTTTTTATGCAAAATTTTTGTTTTTTTGTTCACCTTGTTAAATCAATACTTCAAATAATATTGTTATCAACTCAAATTCCAGCTTGAAATCTTATTAATGAAGTAATTATCGTGTATTTTTTTTTTTAGCTTATCTCTTCCTATATGTTTGCTATGTATCCAGACTGGGACTCCTAGATTCTAATTTGTTTTCTAGTATTATGTACACCAACCTGGGATTCCCAAGCTACTAGTCTATCTAATAAGAATCAAGTCGATATCCTATTTTTTATTTCCTATCTCCTATATATAATACTTGCCATTCTAACTAACCAATCATCAATTATTGAAGAAGAAATAAATTGTTTTCAATGATACTAGAAAATATTTTTTTTTATACAAATAAAAGCATCAAAAATGAATCATTCAGAGCTGAACCGAAAACCGTAAACCGAAAAAAACACTATTTTTCCAGAACGAAAACCAAAACAATATAAATACTTGGAACTGAACTAGAATAAAAACCTAAATTATTTTGATGATTATTGGGCTAATTTGTTTTATAAATGAAAAAAATTGTATGAGGCTTGATTCTATAATATTAATAAAATAAATTTGTACTTTATTTTACTTTATTTACGCTTTATCCTATTATTTGAGAATCTTTCAACATAATTAACAGTAGTGTGACTATGAAAATATATGGAAACCTTAATTGCATTATAATTAAATATATAAAAATCAATGTTTGTTTGTCTGTATTTAATGCTCTTCCATACAATTCATCCGATTGCTATAAAATTTTGTCAACCTACTGTTTACACTTGCAGGAATAACATAAGTATAGTAAACATATTGTATAGATGCACCATGTTGGCGCATATTGGTCTGGTGAAAGTAAATTTGGACTGCAGGGACAGTGAGAGAAAGGATGCGCACGCAATACGGTGGTTAAGTCGGTCTTCGAGACGAGAGCGAGTGTGCATATGCTTTTGGATCTCAGCTCTTCGGCTCGCCCTACACGTGACCTAAAGCAATAAACCATGTATTGCGTTTCTTTTCAAATAATTATTAAGCGCTTATGGCATTGCAACGAATGACGGGTATTCGCTAGTTCTAAACAAAACGATCCAAACTTTGCGCCATCGATCAATGTATGCGAGCGCATGATACACATGTTGTATCATCGGACATTATATTGTCGATGTGAATTCGATGACTTCCTTATATTTATAATATTTTTTTTTAGTATCAATCTATTATTTGGCAAAAGGGTCACAATTCGTTCTAAAAATAAAATTAAAAAATAGTTTTTCATCTATTTTTGTATTTGTTACAAAATTACAAATTTTGTTTGTTTGTGGACTATACATTCCTATACCATTTATCCGATTGCGATGAAACTTTGGTGATTTATTGGACATGTATCCAAGAAGGTTTTTAAATGAGTACATATATATATAAATGACGCTCGCTCCGCTCACGAGAGAGAGGAAGGCAGTCGGTCTTTGAGGCAAGAGCGAGTGCTCGTATGTTTTTGGACCCTAGCCTTTCAGCTCGTGCTACATGTAGCCTGAAGCAATAAGTAACGTATCTACAGTATTAGTTTTCTTCTATTAGAACGACATTGTTTGTTCTGGCTATGACACATATGTTGTATCATCAGCCATTTTAATTCTAATAGATATCCAAATAAAATTATAAATTACATAAATTTGGATGGAACATTGGCGAAGACCCCACAACTAGCAATTAAATTTAATCATAAAATACGACAATATTATAATGATAAATACCTGGGATTAAAGCATCATTGTCAGAAGCATTGCCCCGAAGTGAGCCAGGGTCGGAGGAATTTCCCAACAAAGACGATTCGCCCGTAAACATCTAAAGGGCAATGCATTTTCCGCAAGACAAAAGGGCATTGTTTGAAATGCCACAGTCGCTAGAGGCGGCTCTTTTGCCACACCACCCACCCCCCACACTTGCCCTTTTCATACGACCCATCGTCAATTCGCTCATTAATATGCATCTATACGTACCAAGCTAAAAATACGAATGATTGATGACTCGCCGGTGTAATGAAGCATTTTCGGTGCCCGAAAGTCCGAGTTAATATTTTATTTTTTATTGCCCTTATCGTGGCAGCTTATCGGTCTTAATTACGAAGAAACGTCTTTATCAGGTGTTGAGTTCGAAATAAAAATCACCGCTCACCCCCGGCGCCCACTGTTTGCTTTGAAAACTCCTGGCTGCGAGTGCTCCATCATAATTATGTGACTGGCAACTAACGTATTTAATGTATGTAACCCTTTGTCCGCAAGCTTCGAACTTCAGAGGAGAGCTGTCATCTGTGCGGAAGGAGCTTTCGTGTGGGGGAGCTTAATTTTTAATTAAAAGCTTTCGGAATATCAAAGTCATTCATAAAGCTCATTCGAGCGGGATTTTCACCGCCAATTTATCTCCACACGTTGACAAATTACTATTTCTAATGAAAAATATTCATTTTTAATTGAATATACAATCATTTACCATGTTAATATCTCAATATATTAAACAAACAAATCAATGAGTCTTTAAAACGATCATTGGCGGTGCGTCGCGAAGCGACATGTAATCTATGCTTTGATGCAAATCCAAGCTTTTAAATCCTTACAAATCCACATGGCTTACTCTTGATTCATAAATAAACGTATCTGATGCTAGATTTTACGTGCTTGATGCAATTAAAGTAACGTTTGCATAAACGCTGCATTTTCATTTTATTTTTATAAATCGAGCCAACGCAAATAAAGTTTTCAACGCTCATAAATTCATGTTGTAACTTTTTACATCCACGATATGAACTACTAAATATTACAGGTCTGTGCTGGGAAAATATGCAAGGCTTGCTATAATTAGATGATTTATGATATATTTGACGAAACTTGTCATAAATCGACCATTCAATGTGTTGGACGCTCGACTTTTAAATGTAAATAAAACAGGCTGTGTATGAGATATTCACTCAATTTTGATTGTATTCGAAAGCATATTTTATGGCATTTTGTATGGAATATAATTTCGTTCAAATGTCAGCCGCGGCTTTGCTTGGTGGCACGTATTCGGGTGATCAAATTTTCGATGACTGTCGCATAAATCTGGCTGAATTTGCTTAATGACGTTTATTATATTGACTTTAAGGACATCAATTGTTTTTAATTTAAACACATAAAATTGTGATTTAATATAGTCTCAAAGTATTAAATATAAAGGCGTTAAATCGCACGATTTTGGTGACCAGTACCCGATAACCACATGCCCTCAAATCGCTAGTGCAGAATGTCCATCAAGGCGTGCGCACTGTGTAGCGTCATCTTATTAAAACCCCATCATTTATATCATCCAGTTTATATCACAATAATTTGCTTATAATTGATCTTTATTGTTTGCCATTGACGATTATGGTAATGCCAGTTTCGTTTTGGAAGAAATATTTTGAAAATAAATTTTAATAACTTGCACACATTTTTTATCATTTATTACTTATTATAATAATTTGCCATATATTATTAAATAATTTATAATTAATTTAATAGGTCTTACTTTAACAACATGGTCGTTATAATCTAACAAATGTTTAGCGTCCCTATTGAAAGAAGCTTTATTTTACAACAACATTATTTTTTGCTCAAATGCTCATATTAATGGGATTGATCATAAGCTGATATTTTCCTTAAGGGAAAAATCTTGTTTTTTATTTCATTTTTCGAAAGGATATATCTCTAAGGAAGTCTTTCATAATTTTGGTGAAGAAATTCGGATTGTATAAATGTTTTACAGCTAATTTGCGAAATGCGCTCGAAACAATCACTCCAACCAGATTGCACCCCAGCTGTTCTGAGACCTGTACCTGCTTTTGTTTGTAGGCCAGAGATTCCTATTAGGGACCTTTCTTATCTTTGTTCTAGTAAGAACCAAATGAAGTCAAGAAAATGTTAATACAGATTTAAAAAAGGCGAATAAGCAAGTGGAAAGTAAGGGCCATAAAAGAAAGAACTCTGTATGAAGTGCTTCGAAAACCGAACAGCTTGCTAATAAATTATTTAAAAAAAGATCTAATTATTATGGCTTAGCTATCCACCTACATCTTCGTTTAATAAAAAATTAAGAAATGCTATTTGAGCCACATACTATCACAAAATTTCAATTGATGAAGCCCTTCAGCATTCATACTGTTCGGTAGGAGCAAATTCTTGGTGCGAATTGCGAAAACATGCAACTACAAGATCGTTATATTTGTATAAGTAACCTCCCTTTCTCACAGAAGATGTTCAGCAAATCTTAAGAGCCATTTATAAAGAATTAACGTCTAATAATTTATTGAAAAGATGCCTGGTACCAAAATATATTTTTATGGCAAAAAAATACTGGAAATTGCAACATATACTGCAGCCTGTATTTTTAACTATTACTACTATATTTCCCTTTTTTAACAATTTTGTGATACTTAAAACTTTAAACGCGTTTTTTTCGAAACGACATTTTTGCACGTGGTGTGGAAATAATTTTGAAAAACTAAGTCGCCAATTGGTCTGAAATTTAACGAGCTTATTTAAAATATATATGTCAATGGCAGTTTGCAAAACCAGATCAAAATGTTTATTTTATCTTACGTTTTATATTAAAAAATATCCCCAAAAAAGGTGTTTTTTCCTAAACTTTTTTTCAAAAACAGCGCCATTTCATTACTTTTAAACAAAAACTAACAGATTTGATTTTTTGTTTCAAGTAAGCCTGATTGAAAAAATTGTTCCACACCATGGACTTTTTTGACGTGTCATTTTGATGCTATAAAAATGATATGATATATATTTTTTTAAATTACGAATTTATTTTTTTGATATTATATAAGAGTGCCATAATAATTTTCAAAAAGATTCATTTCATTATATGGTGTATTTACTGAGAAAAAAATTGTTAAAAATTGCCTATTTTTTGGCTTGTCAAAATGAGATGACCTCTTAAATTCAAAATTAATATCGACATCATCTCTTTTTATTATATACCGATATTTTGATTCCAATATCAACATTTAAATTTAATATTTAATCGTTTTATAAGGAATAATTTAGCACGATCTGTGTATTGGGGGGGTGTGCTCCTTTTACGTGACGCTCTTTCAATATTAACGGTGTGAAATTGTTTCCGTTGTATCCCTTCACAGGCAACTGGGCATTTCTGTTATAATTCCACAAAGAACTTTCCACTTTATTTGTCGGCTAGGTATCCGCAACCCTGTGGAGTGTGGAAACCATCAATTTGGGGTTGTCAAGTTTTAATAACCCGCAGTGGAACGAATCCGTAGGGCTTTCTCGACCAATTTATTCTCTGAGTAATTACGTCGGCGATTAAGCCGAATGATAGTCATTATAACTTACGTTTTTCATATAATGCTAATAAATTAATTCTATTCACACTCGTAATATTTTGTTCGCCCGCGCCATTATAACGATGGAAGTTCCGCCCATTAAAGTCGGATATTTAAAATGAGCACCGGAGTTTTCCAACTTATAATCGCATCGCTTAAATGCCTTTTAAAATTCTCCAAATATTGCTCGTGTTCGTTTTTCGGACGGGAGTTGTTTCGTTTGGAAACTATTCGCAAACAAACAGGGCGCCCTGTAGCAAGATGGTACAAATCTGAAGGTTTTCCCTGGCTCCGGAAGTCGTCGCCGTCAGAGCCTCGGCGGAAACGGATGTTTCCACTGCAGAATTATGTTTCTCATCACGTTTTCCGCACGAAAATTTTAAAGCATTCACATTTCTGCCATTTGGTGTGGCACTCGCGAAAATATCTGCAGAAATTTGTTCGTCCTTAAATTTGCTTTTTCATGTAAATATTTAATTTATACTACGAATTATAATTCGTCTGAATGAATAATAAATCAGAAATTATAAAATTAATTAAAAAACACAATAATTTGATTGAATTGAATACATTGCAATCCATAAAGTTTCCATATGAAATGTCCGATTTTTTAAGATTGCCATAAACTCTATACACTAAATAAGATTTTTGAATCCCAATCCCAATATATATCATATGATTGTAATCAAACTCCATAGGACACCTTCTAGGGAAGAGGGGTGATTTTCCATTGAATATAAATTGGGATAAGTTTATTTGAATGGGAATTTTAAAATAGACAATCGTTTCAACGATTATTTTGATCCAAAAAATTAAGATAATCCTTGATCTAAAAATCTGAAGTCCAAGATCTAATCCACCTTACCAACCTTTAAATAATTATAAAATAGTCCAAAGTAAAAAAAATCTTTTCAGCAACATTTATTAGTCTAAAAGGGCTATTTAAAACAGAGTTTCGAAGCGGAACGAAACCGATAACCGGTAAAACCGGTATTTTGGTCGGAACAAAAACTGAAACTCGTCGGAAAAAAGGCCACATCTCCTGTGGGATTCGAACCCAAGATGTTCAAGCTATCGAACAGGTACTGCAGGTAGTCCGGCGTATATATATATATATATATATATATATATATAAATGTCCTACTTTATACACAATACACTTAAACCTTTTTTTTGTGCGGTATATGCGTTCCGCGGAAAATCGCACAAAAATAAACCACACAAAAAAAGCTATGACTTACATAGAAAAAGTGGAGATGCGTTCCATGGATTTTAAAAACCGCATAACTTTGAAACAGCTATATAAAATATATCCAAAATCGCACAAAAAAAGTTAATAAAAAACAAGAAAATAATAATGCAATTAAAAAATAACATTTTGGTAACATTTAAAGGACGTCTAGCATTATGGTAAAATTTTGAAGGATTCCTCCAACAATATAATTCATAATAAGTTAAGATGTCACTATAGTCCCTAACTAAAAAAAAACACAAAATGGCGACTGTCTGAAAGAAAATTCAGTCCAGTCATTTTTTGTCACAGTTTTAATTTTTTTTAAATATTTAAAAATATTTTTTGACATAAATCGTAAGTAGTTGGAATTTTGGAAATTCCTTTCCGGAATTGTATTTTTAAAAGTCTAAATATTGGAAAAATGCAAAAAAACTAAATCATTTTTTTCAAAATTCTAAACTAGAATAAAGGGCGTCGTCGTATATTCAGCGATGACAGATGCGATAAGATTTACACACCGAATTATATTTTTTCCCAAATTTCTATTAGTGTTGATTATGATATAGAAGAGTATTTATCGAAAATATATCGATACATACTCTTTGTGAAATTAAAAAAAGCGAAACAATTGCTTTAAAATAAACCGCATAACTTCTAAATCGCACAAAAAAAAGTCGCACAAAAAGAGTTTTGGAACATTTTGGCAATAAAAAAGATATATATTTCGTTTTTTTTTTTGTAGTTATAAATTAAAAGGCAGCGTGCAAACAAATACTTATATTTACAATAATATACATTAATTATATATTTTTTATTTCGCATTCCACTAGCGCCCGCGCCAATCAACCATTATAAAAATTAAAAATTAAAATGTCGGTTCAGTAATATAGCCAAACAATCTGTATTCTTCAACTGTGAATATAAGAATTTGTTTCGTTTAATAAATTATTACGAATATATATTTGGGTGCGGCAGGGAAACTACCTTATTTGAATTATTTGAATTACGCACTCTCAAGTAACAATTTTTTCAAAAAGGATGGTTAATATTTTTTTTTATTCAGGTTTAAATAAAGCAGTGGATGATGGAGGTGTGCGCGTTCGCCTTAGAGGCGTACTTTTTGTGTTATTAATTTTAAAAATAAGGAAGTTTCTCTGCCGCATCCAGTACATCTAGTTTTAATAATTATGCCCATTATTCATATTATGTTTGTCACCATTTTATGAAAAAACTCGACAAAAGTAGTTTTTATAAAAAACAGGAAAATCATGATAAATGGAAAAAAAACACTTCAACTTTGCTTATTAAAAAATAAAATATGTTGAAAAAACCATAAATTAATAATTTGGAACTAAATGAAAACAAAACCCAATTAAATTATTATTTATATACATTTTTGATATGATCTATGAATGTACAAGGATCATGTAGAAAGTAAGGTTACAAGGCACTTCGTGAGATATGATCGACTCATACCGTTACTACTATAAACTTCGAAAAAAAGTGGAGAGAGCGCGCGACGACCTCTCCATCGGAAGAATTTATTGTAACTGAACAAAATGGTTGACAAATACGCGGGATAAAAACAAATTGACCGTTAAAATCCCCTCTACATGCCAGATACGCCAATTTCGAAATTAAAAAAATCCCAGACCTTAAAAGTCCTTGTAACCTTACTTTCTAGATGACTTTCGTTTTAAGTATTTAGTATAAATATTTATGATTGAAATTGATGAAATCGAAATTAATTGCTTCGCTTCTTTTAAATTGATATATAAACACAGATTGTCACAAACTGGCTGTATAACTTAGTGTTCCATCTATGATAATTTGTATGGGTTCTCATATTTCTACAATGCATTGATTTTATTCTCCACAGTCCAAATACACATAGGAACGTATCCGGGGAAACAAATTTGCATTCTCTGCAGTACGTATATTAAAGCCAGCCAAGTGGTCGTATCTGATCTCGCCGCCTTAAAACGAGCCTCTTAAAGACAAAATTAAAATGCAAATATTTTATACAAAACGGTTGAAAAAATGTACATATATATTATGTCCGTTTAATGTCACAAGCCAACCTCTTGGTGGTGCAAACCATGCGACAATGGCACGCAAATCCTGTCGCTGCACACAAAAGAACAAGGACCGACGTCTTTGGAAGTTGTCGAGCCTTTGTGGTCCTTATTGCAGAGCTGGTCGTCAAGTCGACCAGTCCAATGTGCCATGTAGTCTTTCTCTGCCAGATTAACTCTCCCTGATAAGCAAGGCCTGCAAGTTAATGAAGTAGCATGAAAATAATAGCGGACAGCACGCTTACTCAAGAAAATAAATACACCACCGAGTTCTGAATTAATAATAAAGGGTTTGACGACACATACACCGCACGCTCCATCTGAAAAGTTAGGAAGTTCGCTATCGCTTCGGCATATCGAATAGCTATTTTAAGACATGTAATAGAGAACATGTGTTTGCTAAAACAATGAAAATGGCATGTAATAGAGGTTTGGGTACGTTTGCCATCATTGCCTTCGCGAGCCACGATGATAAGACGTCGACGTTCAAATCACTGCAAAATATTATACAGTTACACACGAAGATTCGGAATTTCAGTTAGTCGAAGATTGACCGCGATTGAGAAGGATTTTGTGCAATATTTTACAAGTTTGATCTCAGTATGGAATAAACGTCATAAAAGCAATGACGTATACATTAAACATATTCCATAATGATTTTTAAAGCGTTTTAACTATCACTTACTAGCTAGTAAGTCTTTTTTGTTATCTCCCTATAAGACAACTGCTTTCATGACTTTTTATTACTTTCAGCTCTACAAAAAATTGGCGTACTTATTTGTATAAATTCAAATTATAGCACAACGCAGTGAAAACAGGTTAAAAATATTAAATGAGCTTTCGGAACAGAATCAATTTGCGAGAGAAGAATTCAAAAATGGCACAAAAAACTCGTTTTCTTCCGCCAAAAAGTTTCATGCAACAAAATAAAACTCATGGTAACTGTGTGATGAACACTAGATTTTTCTTCAACAAATTTTTACATTTTTCGTTACTTGAAGTACTTTTTCAGAAGCAAAAAAACCGAAACCAGATAGTTATGTTTCTCGTTAAAAACATTCTATTGAAATTAATATATATTATTTTGATTGAATAAATTATGTTTCATAAAAGTTATAGCGTTTAAATTCTCAGTCGCCAATTCCGAACGTTCATGTGATACGTCCTTATATATTGTTCGTACAAGCTCAGTAACAATTGAAATGATTTTCTGTGACGCTTTGCATCTGCAATACCGACCGATCGCTTCTAGCACGTGCACCGTTGCTAGTCGAATGGTGACGCGCAGGAAGCGAGAGTCCGGAGAGTTGTCGGTTGGCCTTGGCTGCTGGAAGACGTCCTTCCCGCGGCCAGATCCCTCGCAGTCGTGTCGAATAAAAAGTTATCTAAGAGAAATATTTCTATCCGACGCTTCTCCACCACCATCCATCCGTCCGACTACATCACGGCCCGAAAGAAGAATGGACCAGTGTGTTATCGCGGCCATCCCGACAAGCACGTGGGAGTGGAGAGTCGCCCAGGGACTCCGAAAAACTAATTTCTATTATCTAATTTACAAATTAATCATTATTATAAGTTTAAAAATCCAAACTTCCAACTATAAATTTAAACATAATTTATTCATTAATTTTTCTGAAGTTGCTGCAATTTCACAGCTCCTATGCACGCATCGCAAATGATTTCATCTTCTAATACATAAAAATGAATCTCTCTTTGTTCGATTGCGCGAGTAGCATAGGCATAGTCTAATTTATAAAAAAAATCAATGTTTGTTTGTACGTATTTAATGCGCTTCCATACCGTTCATGTGATTGCGATAAAACTTTGTCAACTTGCTGTTTACACTTGCGAAAATATCATAAGCGTAGTAAAAATGTTGTATTGATGCGCCAACATGGATATTGACCTGGTGAAGTTAAGTCGGTCTTCGGGACGAGAGCGAATGTGCATATGCTTTTAGATCTCAGCTCTTCGGCTCGCGCCAAATATTTGAATTTTAATCTAGGCATTGCCTTTAGTTTTGCATAAAAACGTTAAAGGCATATTTAAGGCTCAAAAATATTATAACCTGATCCTATTAATTAGACTTTTTAGACATATATAAAGCCTATTCAAATGCTAAATTAATTACTGTAGTCGCATAAACAAACCAATTAATACATTTATCAATTGGGCTGTGATAAATATTTTCAAAATCGTCAACTGCAATAATTAAATGAATAAATCGAAAATGTGAACTATGTTGATACTGTCCGAGTTTCATTTTGAGATTCATTTTCATTTTTTTCAATACATTGTTAAGTCATTTTCATGGATTTTAAATATGTTTATAATTTTTTATGCTCTTTTTAAATACAGTAGGCTTAAATTACATCCAAAAATTACTTTCGTAATCAAAACTATTTTATGCCCTAATGGGGTTAAATACCCTCAATTAAAAATGTACACAAAATTTAAATATTTATACATTCATTTCAAAACATTGCATTTAGGACAAAAAAATAATGACAATCAAACAACCCCTTAAAATGTATGCAAATGAGGGTATTAATGTTCCGGGTGAAATATGCATTAGTCATACAATGAGCGGAACGGGGAAGTTTTTAAATAAAATCCCAATAAAATGGGGCAAAGTGGCCTACTTAAAATGTTTCGACGTTCGTTGCGTCCGTCTAAACAAAGCGATAAGTTTGTTTAACAATAAGCAAAAACAAAGTTTCTAATGCGATTCAATCCCCCGTGTTAAACTCGTTGAATAATAGCCAGTCATTTTCCAGATTCCGTTTTGCACTCCGGTAAGAAGGAATTCATAATTATTCCCTGCTAATCCTTATAGCGCGCTAAATTGCCATGGAACAATGACTCGTTTTCGACAAAGTTTCCCTTCGCCGGGATCTTCAATATAAATGGCGGGAGACTTAGTGGAATTGCCAACTTGGAGCGCTTCACATTATTTAGCATTTAAAATTGAGTCTTCCGAATCGGAAAACAATCAAAACGCCGGAGCAAAGTTTGCCCTAAGCCCGTTGAGCGGTGCGTCCGTCTTGGGGCCGCCATTATTAATGCGGCGGATTTATCAAGTTGGCCAAACTGATTATGCACGCGCGAAAGTCGATTGACAGACCGGGTAAATCGGTCAACCTGTTTGTTTAAATATTGTAACGCTCGACGAAACATTTTACGCATTTTTATGTCAAAATGCAAGAGGAGGATTTATAGATTGGATTTGCGTTGGTTATACAGCCTGGGAAATAGAGCGAAACCTCTAAAATTGTGGACAAAGAAGCATTCTTGTTTAACTTTTCCCTAGCGGTGATGTATTTCATACAATTGTATAACTATACAAAAATTGTTACATTTCAACCTCAACTATAGTCAATAAAAGCAATAGTGGTGTACCAAATACATATCATCGGTGAGCGAGATTATTTTTAGCACAGTAAGGGAAAGATTAAAATACTATTGACAAATCAAAACAATTTAATTCCTACAAAGGCTAAAAGTCTCATTTTTGTTTCTGTATGAACACTAGAGATAGAAATAAATGCTTACAACTTTATTAAGTAACTAAATTTCTTCAAAACTAAGATTTAAAAGCTCTTTGTTTGGATAGTCGAGGATGCAAGAGGCATTATGCATGTCTACGGACGTGAAATAATAAGGATTAGATCTGTTCCTTATGCCTTCCCCGAATAACTCTCGAATGTCCGCCCCCAATTTAATATTTTCATAATTTTCCTGGGATAAGTCATCAGCATTTATCTTAATGCCCTTACATATACTAAAAAAATTGTTTTTATTTGACAGATTTAATCGTTATTTAACTTTCAAAAAAAATATGAGGCCCAAGACTAGGGTTTTGAACTGCTTTTTAATTTTTTGTAAAATGTTTCTTCCGCGTAAAAATGAAACCGCCCAATAGAAAACGCGTAATTCAAGGGATATAAAATTGATTCAGTTAAGTAGCAAATATCATTCATTGGGCAGACCTGATGATTTGTTTTTCTACAAAAAAAAATATAGCGACTCACCGGTGAGTCACTGGTGGTTAATTGTCTTAATAATATAAAAATATTGCTCATAAATATAAAAATGATTTAGGCTAAATCCTTTTTTTATTATTTAGCTACATGTTTTGTATAAAACAAACGAGTTTCTTAGCATCTGAGGCATAAATGAAGTATAAAATCCAATTTAACCCGTTGATGAGTATTCGCGCATATGCTGCGATTGGAGTGATACAGAATAAGCATTCTCGCACATTGAGTGTGTATATTAGTGAATCGGATAAAGATATGGAGAAAGTGTCTTGTGTCTCATCATACATTCGTACATCAATGGCAAGGTTGTGCTGTAAAGGTACCCCTACACATCTAAATATTCCCAAATATTACAAAAAGTGATCTATAGCCCTTTATTTTCAATGCCCTAAATTTTCATAGAGTACAAAATAGAGAATTATCACATCAACTATCAACAGATAACGATAAAATAAACATTAAAATTATAATGGAATTTGTCCGTATCTGGTTGAAAATCATAGTGTATGGGATCATCTTAAATCGTTGATGGCCTTCTTAGAATCATAATAAATAGCAGAAAGCCACATAAATCAATTATATACTTAAAATTTAGCCTGATATCAAAAGTGGTTCCATTTGAAACTCTATTATGAGATCCAAACGTATCAACAGTGTTAAGGTTCATTTATTGATATACAAGCTTTATACACGCTGCACAGTCCTGTGAGAAAATTGTTGTATATACGAATATAGCATATATTTTTAACTCAATTTAAGATTAAATCACTAATCAAATAGTTAAATGAAGATAAAAAATCAAAAAGACACTTGAATTGTTTTACAACATACAAGGAATCTGCTTGTTCATATTCATGTTTTTTATCTATGCAATATATTAAATACTATTATAATGTATGTTTTAAAATAATATACAGTCCCAAAGAAGTTTTAAAAGATCTAAAAGTACCCGACCTACCATATAGACGACGGTTACTGTTGTAAAAAAAATACTATGATAGAAAGTGTTTAGAGGCTATGTTGCTTTCATGATCATACAGTTCATAGAAAATGCCGCAAAAATCCTAAAAGAGGATGGAATGGTCATAAGGTCAATCGGTCCGCTTTTCGGACAGCTGACATGATAAATGAGCGCCTCGCTATCGGATGCCTGAACATGTTTATAGAACGATTACAAACTCTCATTATGAAACGAAGCTGTCTGAAGATGACTGATCGGGTGGGTTGTTTAAATTTTACAACCGATCGAAAATATTATTGTCTTTGTTTTATTGCGGGCTCGGCCTAATGTTTAAGACAGAATCAATCAGTGTAAAATAAAAATCATGTGCAACTCTCGATCAGGTCGGTATTCTGCGTTTTGCGCCCCAAGACCAGTTGCGCCCGTAGCCATGCCCTTTTTACAACCATGTAAAAATGTCGACTGGATGTTTATTGTAAAGATTCGGGTTCAAATCCAGACTGTGGAATAAATTTTCACCATACCAACAAATTTGATGTGATGTTGGATGTTTGAATATATCCGATCGATCGTCTCCATCCAGATTTACTAATATTTCCTGGATCTGAAAAAATAAATCAATAAAGTGATGGATTTACAACAATTATGAATTTATATTTATACGCCTATAAATCTTCTCCTGCCTAAAATTCCTATTCAACTAATCTTGTCCCAATTTAATTAAAATGGAAGACAAATGGAAAACTATAACGTGAAAAAATATTTTATTATTTGTGTCCGGCACTCAATACTATGTTGAAAGCCCCTGGATCAAGCAGTCGCTTGATCAAATTGGCTTCAGCAATTTTTTAATCTATCGCCATCTGTTAAATGAACCAACACCGATTTTCATAGATCTTTAACAGATGTCACCCAAACACTCTTATTGAACATTTTTTCACATCGACGATGTAAAAATACAATTCTTTTATGGATATCGAGATGCTGTAATCTTTTTTTTGTTCGCCCATATCTCCCGCGAATACAGCATATAAAAGATACATTTAAAATTCTTCGGCTTTCGATTACGGAATAAAAAGGATGTAATCTCGCGGGGAGGCCTTCTTCACACGTGACTGGAGCCCTGAGCAGCATCAGAAGGAGGGCATCCGAAATATCTTTAATATTAATATCCTATTTAATACATTTGAATAGATTACACTTTTTGTTGTGTCGGGAACGGCGAGGGTTTCCGCCGGAGAATTCTCATCGAAGGATCTTCCTTGGAGCATGTGGAATGTGGAAAAATTTCAATGATCCAACGAGATTTATCGTATGCATTCCGGATAAATGTGCATTCATTTCGACACGCTCTAAAAAATATTGAGCAGGAATCAAGCGACAAGAATTGAAAGCAACCGCATGCAAAAACGATAATTTGACCCAAAATTAATTGCTGGAAACAATACAAGGTTCTTCCGCGTGCTGTTGACCAGCAAATAGAATCGTTACCCGGACGAAGCATTCCAATTTTTTTGCGGTCTCTAATCGATCTGAAATATTCTCAGAATCGACCAAAAAAGCGTAACGATATGCGGACGTGTACTATTATCCATTTTTCACTATATTTATAAGCAGGGAGTCCCGGGGTACTTCTCACGCACCGCTCTCTATACGCGGGATGCTGGGAGGGAATTTGATTTGATACGTGATTTTGCCGATATTACATATCCATTGTGTGATGTAACACAATCCGCCCATGTAACACTTTGCATCCGCATTCAGACACTTCCTCAATAATATTTTATTGATCCACTCTATTTTATTCGGCAATCTTCAGGCGCGTTCGCCTCCGTAGGGTCATTATGTGTTGGGAGCATTTCTCTTATTGCATGATCGCATGAACTCGCGAAATAATCTTGATGTATTGTTTTCTTTTCGCCCTTCTTTGTTCTGAAGAAAGAAGAGTATCCAAGGTACACTGTGGTATCGGTAGAACATAAGTCTTTCGTGGGAGAAGTGGGCTGTAACCATTTATTACCTCTCAGCTACTCACTAAGTGGAGAAAATTAACCGCTTTATCTATCTCACGGTAGAAAGGGAATATTCCACAATAGTAGAATCATTTTATTTTTTAATTTCAACTTCAATTTCAATTAAATGATAAAATAGAGTGCAAAAAGTCGTCCATTTGCCTGAAGGGATCAACCAATTTAATTTGTTCCATAATGTAAAATAACCTTCATTTGAAGCTACACATCTTAAAATATGCAAAAGTTCATAGACGAACATCGTCTTGATGAAAAACATTCAAAATCAGTATATTAGTAAGCTATAAATTGTCCGAATACAAAGTATATCATCGATATGGGGCACGGGTGGTTTAGGGCTTCGCCTTTCAGGTTTAGACTTTCCCCAATTCCGTGCGGAATTCCGGTCATAGACGCAGACCACATTCTGTGTACATGTCCGAGCATAACTTCAAATAATGAAGCGCTTATTTGAAGTGTCAACGATCTGAAAGGTGGACCGGTTGGACACACAAACCTTGTGCTTCATCTTTCAGAGCTTTTTGCGTAAGTTATGGGGAGAAATGCATCCCCAGAGCTTTATATCCATGATCACAAACCCCCCCCCCCCCCCAGAGGCTAATTTACATAGGTGGCTCGCACCAAATGAGGTTGTGAGCGAGACTGGACTTCCTCTCATCCATAAAATGTATATAGTGCAGCGAGTGGATATAAATAAATATGGATCTATTCGGGTCATGAATTGCCAAATTATAATTTTAGACTCACGCATTAAAATTAATGCACAAAAATAGAGTGTTTGACACATGGACCGGCAATTTATTTTTTTGAGGTTAGGGGGGTATTTTTCTACGTTTTCCATATAGGCCCTGTCCTAAGCATCAGGGGTTTTTTTTCAACGTTTTGCAAAAATAGAAACCGTACGAGCCACGGAATAGGGCACGTCCCCAGACAAAGAAATCCAGTGGTGTCAGGTCTGGAGATCGTGAATTAATTTACATGACAGAGGTGCCCACAAAACAATTGACACTTAGAACATGCGGGCCTATGTATGTAACGTATCAAAGACCTCTTTAACCCCCAAAAAATGAATGTGCAAAACACCCTGTATATATTATGTCAATTTTTGTCAAAAGATTATAATTTTTGTGATCGACTAAATTCGAAAATTTTCATCCTATAAAATTTTAATGTCATTTTAGAAGTCTAAAATCCCTTCTTTAATTTTTCAATAATATCTACCTACGTAATAAATAGATCTACAGAAAAAATGACTCGATAATGATACATTTAAACCATTGATGAGGAATCCCGCATATGCAGCGAACGTATTCAAAAAAAGAGCATTCTCACACGTTGATTGTTGAGATTGTCAGACAATTTTTACACAAAACAATGAACGAATATTGTATGCTATCAATAGTGTTGAGGTTCATTTATATACAAGCTTCACTCACGCTGCGCGGTCTTGAGAGAAAAGTGAATTTATATGGACGATAAGCGGCGCATGTACGAATATAACATCATTTTAAAATGAACTGTGATCAGAGTCACAGGGTTAATCTGCTCCAAAAGTTTAAGTTTAAGATGAGTAATAAGTAATGTATTAATAATACTTTTATAGAGCATATCGTTTCAGCTAAATATCTATTTTTCCCAGGATATCCAGATTTAAATTGTTCTGAAAGGATTCAACTTTTTTACTCAGTCACTGATTATTGCTGATAATTTATGTAAAATCATATTAATTTCTGTTGAATATTTTTTTATAATTTGTTAGCTCTTGCATTGATATTAACTTTTTATTGTTCTTCTTTTACGCGGTTTTTAATATAAAATTTCAACACTTAACACAAGGTTGTAATGTTTTGACAGGCCTACAGCAGATAATCCCACTATTTAGCAATTGGAATAGCAACTCAAGTCTCCTGGGTTCAAATCTGAAGAAAGTGTCCCTGGCGACCACATTTTTAAAAACGTATATATGCCATGAAAAACTCATGCACTATAATTTTGATATCTATTTATGCGTGTATTTTTAAGTATATTTTAAAACTCTTTTACTCATTTAATTATTGTTCAGTAGTTTATATATCATCAACTACCGTTTGCTTCTAAGACCTGTTTTAAAACCTTAGCTCAGTACATTTAGCCCTTGAATATTCTTTATTCCACAAGCTAGATTGATGGAAACTGCGGAATAAATCATGATTAAAACGCTTCTGTGTGTATCTTCAAGTATCCAAGTAGACGCTAACAATGGAGATAATGCCCGAGACATATAAATTGATGTGCGATAAAGTTCTTAAGAGGAATCCCCTAACGCTTTATTAACGTTATAGGAAGAAGCCGAATTCATCCCCTAATCTGGAGAACAGCCTGTTATACCACAAGTGCCATCCCCCGACAAACACAATTAATCATTATTTTACACCGCAATCCTTTTGTTAGGCCGTTTCTCACAAGTTGGTGTTAGCGAGGTCTTATCGCCGACAAAAATGACGGAAACTCAATTTATATGCGCCAGGACCGCAGCGTTTGCGAAAAATATATGATTTTATTCGTTAAAATTTTGAATTTGCCCATCAAATGAATGTAAATAATGGAGATGTTAACGTCTACTGATTGTCTACGCAAATAAATGACTGAATATTATGTGTTATTGACAATGTTTATTTATTTATGTACAAGCTTCATACACGCTGCGACGGTCCTGATAGATAAGTCGATTTGTATGACGATGAGTGGCGGACAAGCAAATATAGCATCTACGTTTATGATGATTTTAAATCAGCTCACTCCTCAAATGATTAATAGAAATATTAATAAAAATAAATATAATAATTAATGTGTATTTGAATCCATATCTGTGTAATGTCAATTTGCCCCTTGTCCTCTTCAGTGTGCCTTTAAAACCCACTGTCTTAAAACATTGTTTGCTCTTGTGCTTAAACCGAGACAAAGCTGAGGCCCTTTCTGCAACGCCCTTTGTTAAGTCGCATTACGCAAGATGCGATTGTTGTTTTTTAAATTCATTTTAAAATTTCGCAAAACTTTCTGACCCACATATGAAATCTCTATAACAACGAAAACTATTTGACCAGTTGCATTTGTAACCGTGCTGTTTCTATTATTGAATATGCAGCATTCTGCACACTTGACAAGAGTCGATGCAATAAATATTTGATTGCGCCAAAATTACCTTGAGCATCCGTTATGTTGATTGGAAAGTATTTGATCAGGTGAATCGTAAATCTTTTCATCCAGTATATCAAAATATGATCAGACACGCCAATTAACATATTCCTTTTGAAATGACACACTTATTTGTTCAAGTTCTTATTTATCACATCGTTTAAATTGTATCTAAAAATATTTCCTTGACCCGTTGAGGAGTAATCGCGCATATGTGCGTTCGAACTCGAGTGATACAGAAAAGGCATTCTCGCACATTGAGTGCGGAAATTAGTGAATCGGAGACAGAGGCGGGTGTGTTAAGTCTCATCATACACTCGTACATCAAGTACAAAGTAGTGCTATAAAGGTACCCTTACACGTCTAAAATAAAAGTTTAACGAATTATCAACAGATGAAGACAAAATAAACATTAAAAATATAATTGAATTTGTCCGTATCCGGCTGAAAACCATTAGATATGGTGTGTGTGATTATTAACTTATTAGCCATTCAAAGCTACACTTTTCGTGACGTTCAAAAAAATTGAATTGAGGATCAACATTTGCCCTTTTTATGCCCTTTTTATGGAATCCTCAAGATCTTCTAATTCTCTTATTTTTAGCCGAGAAAGTTGCGTGAGATTACTTACACCTTAAAGACAAAGCCGTAACTAGATAAATATATATAAATGCATTATATTAAATGATAATATTTGATTTAAAATAATATACAAAGATAGTCCCAAAAGTATCCGACCTAATACATAGATGGCGGTTACTGTTGTAAAAAAATACTATGATAGAAATTATCCAGACCCTTTGTTGCTTCCGCGATCGTAGAGATCATAAAAATGCCGCTAAAAGAGGACAGAGTGGCCATAAGGTTTGTATGCTCAATCGGTCCGCTTCTCAGATCGCTGATATAACGAATCAGCGGGGCTCGCGATGGAATGCCATTCTTGAACATGGCGATAATGAAGAAAAAAGGGATTGCATCAATATTTGTCCACGAGAAAGCCCTGTTCGACGTGGGTACCGTGTTTGCTCACAGTCGATCAAAAACAACATCGCATCAAAAATTCAGAGCGCTATTTAGAACTGTTTCAGTGCAATAAAAAGGGTTTTTCATGTGACAATGGATGATTAATGGATCTATCATTTCAAAATCAAATCAGTGGAATGGACAAAAAGCAGCGAAAGCCACCCAAAGCGACCATGTTAATGTTTGCCTATAAGTAGTTATTTTGTTAGTTATCCCATGATAATATGCAAAATTTGTGAGACGCTTTACGAATTAGTGGTGTGTATTTCCCAACATCCCTTCTGGGCTGGCTCAGAATGGAAAATCCGTTTGGTAAACAGCGAAATATTTAAGATTATGTCAAGACGTTCCAAAGACCGCACCTGGTATGCGACCGTGTTGCGGTTGAGACAACAAATACACGGAGGCGCTATAACGCGTCGTTAACGAGATGGCTGCGGCAGTTGTTGATAACTATTTATGCCCGTGGAGGTGGTGGCATTCGTGCCTCCGGGCATCGCTTGGGTATTCTCCTAGAACAACAACTTGAGCCTAAGTCTTAAGGATGGAGTTTGCCAACGGGGAGCGCGGTTGTCTTTGCCAATCATCCTGCTCTCAGGTGTACCAACTTTGGCCCGATTAAAAACCGGGCCTTCAAAATGGCCGAGCGCTTACTATGGACACCATTGACGAAACTAACGGTAGCGCAATGTCATTGACTCAAATATCCGTTAAGTCGATCTGACGACTCTAAATCGTTTTATTGGCCGTTATACTGATCGATTGTAAATGGAGTGCAAATTTATCTGAATAGCATCTTGTTTGACCAACATCATAATTTCAACTAACAATACCTTGCAATCAATAAGTGATACTGAATAAAAATAAAAAAAAATACAGTCTATTATTTAAGCTCCCATGTCCACCATGATTTATAGCAATAACACTTTTAATTTTAATTCAAAATATTATAGTCCCAAATCCTACAATCAATTCAACAAACCATCTACAGTCCATCAAAGATAATGTATACAGCGAATATTAAAAGTTATGGAACATATATTTTTGAAATTCGATGAAGTGCTTTCATATATTTTTAATTGCGCTAAAAAATGGTATACGATTGCGCTTAGTAATTATTTGAGAGGTAAATTAAAAATCCAATCCATAATGTACCTCTTTTTGGTATTTCGAATCTCCTGTCGGACTCATGGACACGGAATAACTACCGGCGCTTTGGTGATGCTCCTTGTGAGCATCCTTCTTTCAGTGCTGTCAATGCGAGATGTTGGGTCATGCATTGCCATTGCTTCATTAGAGATTGTACTTTCAGTATGTTTTGCTTGATTATTAGTGCTTTAATCTTCTTTTTTTAATATATAAAAATGAATTGGGCTTTATTCGTTCGAAATGCACTGCCATACCGTTCATCGGATTACAATAAAACTTCGCCTATTTATTGTTAAGAATTTCGCAAATAACATAGGCATAGTTTAATATATAAAAATTAATGTTTGTTTGTCCGTATTTAATGCGCTGCCGTACCGTTCATTCAATTGCGATAAAACTTTGCCAACTTATTGTTTGCACTTTTTTGAAAAATGTAGGTAATATATGATTTTGGTGTGAGCAGCCCATATACAGCTATCCATGTGAGAAGCATGCACGCATACCTTGTGCGTTTCTGTATTTTACTGATGCTCGCACCGGAAACTGCACACATTTCAATCCAAATAGCATATCAGACTGCAAAATGTTAATGTTTTGTAAATTTTATTTTAAATTTTCGCCGATAGTGATTTCTTCCATAATATATTTTTCAGACCATAATAGTCCACTGAAGACTGATTACTTGACAAATACATAACAGATCGACGGTTGTAGAGCTTTATTTACCTTAGCAACCACCAGATCAATATGGGCCAACATAGTGCATACGCCAAACGTCTCGCACAACAAATTGCGTACGCAAACAATATTTTTACTATGCCTATGTTATTTCCGCAAGTATTAGCAATAAGTTGATAAAGTTTAATGGCAATCGGATGAATGGTATGGCAGCGCATTAAATACGAACAAACAAATATTATTTTTATATGTTAGATGTAAATTATTTGACTTCGAATGATACTGTGAATATTTTAGATTAATAATTACATTCCATTAAGCATTATTTTTTTATTCTCGACGCTGCTTTGTTGAAAATTTTAATCAAATTACAAAATATCTTGAAATTCTAAATGGCAGGTTTTTAATAACACAAACAATTATTTAAAGGGCGGTTTCTGTATCAATTTTTGTTTTGGGGGGCTAAATTGGGACTGCAATTATTCGATTGTGTCCGTCTCTGTATTCATCCGAATGTGTATAAAATGGTGAATAATGAATTTAAATTTAAATTCGTAATGATGCTGCGTTTTTGCCCTGGGTAAAAGCATAAAATGGATGCACAAAATAGATAGGCTCCAAAGGGTAACCAGACGGGTACCAAACGAATATAAAATGTCTGGTCCCTAGACGATGGCCACATTAGCCTCCATTATACATACAGTCGAGATTACGACTAACGATGCCTAGGAGATCTGCTTATTTCCATTTTATCTCCAATATCATTTTTTTGCAAGAACGAAAATGAACGCAAGCAAAAACGAAAATAACGAAACCAACAGGAACAGCGTCGGGAGCTAATTGATGGATGGTCGTGCGCGAGCAAATTTGATATCGAAATTTGCTTAAACAATTCAACCGAGGGCGTCCATTGATTAAATCACAAAAAATCGACTTGCGACATGCGTGCGGGGTTGTATTTCCGATACGGTTTAAGGGAGCTTTTAATTTATTTCGGCACCCTTAAACTTGTAAGGCATAAATTATTTGCGTTCCTTTTATAATTGCGCCTGGATTGTATAAAGGGAATCCTTAAATTTTCGCGCGTATCCCGTTACAAAGGAATTTTCAATTTTTATTCTCATTTAAATATAATTCATATATTGGTATCGCAGAAACCCGTCAAAGTTTCCAACAAAATCACAAACGCTTTTTATTTTCTTCCCCGCGAAAATGAATTTCGCAAGTGTCGATTTACATTTTCATTTTTTCGCGGCTACTTTTTTGGTTTCTCGGGCGCAAAATATAGGCAAGATGACTGGATGCTTCCTTTGCGTCGAATGATGGAGCACAACTGACAATAAAAAGTAATCTTTCCACCCTGCTCGTGCTTCATTATGTATCACGATTGGCCTTAATGAACAGTTTACCCGCAATCTTCAGGGTTGCATAGAAAGGAAGTACCTTTTCCAACGTCTAAATTACATTCAGCACCTGTTGGTTCCCTGAACAGCACCATTTTTCTTTGTAACGACCTGGCCATGTTCCCATCATTAGGTGTAGTATGCAGGAGGAGCAGCGATAATATTGTGTCTACTCCATGTGAAAAAATGTTACTGGCTTATGTAAAAATAGCGCATTTATTCTACTCAATAACATAATTCAAATATATTTAACTTTATAATATAACATCATTTCTAATTTAAAGAAGATCAAAAATATATCATATTGAGACAAGTGAAAAAATGTCTTTTTGAACCAAAGCATCGAATAAATATGACAATAAAGATGCCATATATAATAAATATATTGCCTATAAGATGATCTATTAAAATGTTTGTAGTTTAATTGATAAAAAAATATAATTTTATCAACGAATATGAACACCGATTAAACTGTCCGAGTTTCATTTTGACATAATGCCGACGTTGATGAATACACACAATTTTCAGATTTGGATATTTTTAAATAATTACTCCATATCTACGAATAATTAAAGAATAAGAATTAAAACCAACCGAATAAATATGCGTAGTAAAAAAAATTGAATTTTCTCGCTCGGCTCCTCGCGATCCGATAGCAGAACGAACCCGCGTACGAGCGCAGCCATTCCAAAGAACACGCAGAAGTGGGGGGTGGCCCGTGGATTCTGTCACGTGTTTCTTTCTTTAAAAATAAAGAATAAAACCGTTTAAAAAGGCCCAGAATATTCAATAGAGGTAATATATTTTTTCAACGCGTGAGACCATGAGTTCTAAAATTACTTGTACTTGATTACTAATAAAACCACCCTTGATTATAATCAATAAAATTACTAAAGAATCAATTTGGATATTATATTATATTACAAATCATTTTCTTCATATATTAATTTCAATAGATTTTAAGCGAAGGAGAAACGGCGACGAAAGTTGGATACGCCGAAGAGAGACCCAACTGCGAGACTACCATGACGAACCTCCGGTCCATTTTTCTTCTCATTCGCAGTTTCTACACATTACAAGAAGAAGGGCGACCATTAACACTGAATCTAATTACGCATCTCGTGTTAACGACGCATTAACCCTTTGATTAATGAGTTATTAGTAACGCACACGTTCTGGGAGTGAATTATTTTTTTTTTCAATTTTTGGCCTAATATTTAAAATAAATGAGAAGCAAGCAAATAATCCATGTTCTTGCTCAAGATATTTATTTTTTTCTAAGAGAGAGAGAGACCCCAACTGTGAGACGGCTGGATTGGAAGAGCGTGTCTTCCTGCGGCCAAGACTATCGGTCGACTCTATCGTCTTTATTCATCCATCTCCACATTTAAACGAAAAGAGCTCGTTATTACTCTTGTACCCTATCTTTGGGAATTTGAAAATGGGAAGATTCTCGCTTTTGAAGATTCACCCTCCCAGTTCGATGATTTAAAAGCGTCGCTAAGGGCAATGGAAGATTATCCATCTTCTACTACTACCAATTCAATATCGCCATGTTCATTAGTTCATCTTTTAGTCCTTTATCGGGAACATCATAAACTATAAGATTTAACCTGTGTCGATTAGCAAAAAATGGAAATATATAATTGGTGAAAACCATGTTCGGAGACGTTGGACTCAATATTCTGGAAACGCTTTGAAAATTAATATGAAGCTCTACACATTTATATATTAATATATCATAACACATGACTCAATAAGTTCGTAGGATTTTTAAAATATTTTTTCTTCATTTGGGCCTCGATTTTTGACAATTTCTTCCAAATAAAAATCCTACGAACTTATTGAGTTGCTATGATTTACAATTTTTCTCAATACATTTTTAGACCACAAGCATCAATTGTCAATCAATAAGCATATACAATTTTGCTCGGAATTTTTGCGAAATTCCCTTGTTTTCATCGCGTCGATTGATATTTTTCCCGAAAAAAAATACTCTTATATCTAGACAGGAATCCGAATTCCATAAAATTGGAAGTCCTCTTATAATAAACATTAGCGAAGATAAGAATTTGTCGCTTCGCTGTTGGAAATAAGCAAGGGGAGTAGACCGAGATTTGTTCTACGAGCAAATAATGTTTATTAGGCTGTTAGCTGCAATGTCTAACAAGAGGGCGCAACGGCACTGCTTTAAAATCCTTCCGTTTATTTTAATCATCACTCTTTATCCCTCTTAATATTATGCATTTCGATATCGAATTATCATAAAGCGACACCAAAACGTTTATAATATGTGAAGATCATGGCCAATGTTAAGACTACTTTCGAATTCCGAGATAATTACGTATGCACAGTTTATGCATTCAGATATGCATTTTTTTCTTGTTGCAATTGTAATTATGCATCTAAATTTCATTCAGTATGACCTTTTATTAAACGACATTGATATAAAAGTACATTCTCCATATTATAAATTTATTGACTTATACATTATTTACATACAAAATAATATATTCAATCGCTCACATTAGACAAGGACGTTATTTATACAATGATAATGCATTTTCAAGGTGTCGATCATGTAAATATTGGAACTGTGAGTAAGTGAAATTGCTAGCTAAAAAATTGCACCGTGTGTTGAATAATATATAATAAAATAGGCTTACAACTGGTCCAGTGGTAGAGGCAGCGCGGCGCATGCGCGTTGCGTATCTATAAAGTATGCTATAAAGACGGACACACTACAAACGATTCTCTCTCTCTTTCCAACCAACTATCGCTTGGAGTCAGCAATACAAAATATTTCCCCGCATTTTTAAATTTATATTCAATTGAAATTTTGAAAAGCTTCGTTTAAAATATGTTTTTATTGAGAACCCGACAAGAGGCGTCGAAAATGGATAAAGGTCATAAATGAAAGCCAGCTGAAGAATTAAAAGGAAAGAAATAATGTGCAGCTAAACAGTTGTGACGTTGACGCACCCGCTTAACAAGCACCTCGACGCGATCAATCGCGGCGCGATCCATCGAAGATGGTCCTGACTGACGAGTCGGCAACGATGAACGACAGAACACGCTTAGGGTGTAATTCGTTCGGTGATAGAGGTCAAAATGAGACAGGTGCTACAGGTTTTAGATTAACCCACAGTCGGAAAAACAATGACAAGCAAGCGAATGTGCGTGGTACGAAGCAAGCGAGGGAAACGATGCGGTGGTAGATGCTTCGTCGAAGCTTCTTCTCAAACTCGAAGTTAGTCATCTTTTCGGAGATCTTCCTCCATTGGGGCTCCAATTGACACTAATAGTACTGGGCACCTTTTCTTCCCGACTTATCTTCTAAAGTCTTCCCTAATGTCTTCATTGCAAAATCCCGGTGTTTGCTTTGGTAGTCATTTGTTCTGATAATTAAACTTCATCACTAGTTTTGATTATTACTGGGTCCCATTTATGAAAACCTGCCGCCTTTTTAACAATCTGCAACTACTTTGACAGTCGGTCGCTTTTTGACAATCTGCTACTGTTTTAATGATTCGCTGCTGATGTGATGACGCTTCATGGAAGTCAGGAATAGCATCATCATCCGAGTATCACCAATTCTTTGCAGAAATCTATTCTTTAAACTAGAAAATCCGAAACTGACAGACTTGCAGTTTTCTCAGTGTTATTTTAGTTGAACTTTTTAGATAAAAAATCTTAACACATAGGAAAAGTTTATTTTGTGTATTGCGCTATGTATTGTGTAATATATAATAAAATAAGCAAGCTACTGATCTAGTGGTTTATTTAAGCTGTATCTATGATGTATGCGACGGACACACACTATAAACGATTCTCCTTCTCTTTCCGACCAACTGTCCCTTGGAATTTCACTTTTCGTGAAGTTCAAGCCAACTTACCCTACCGTGCTTATAGAAGTTTTACTTTCAAAAATTAAATATTTATCATCCAGTATTTACTTTTTCAAAAGTCTAGTTTGAAATGATGAATCTTCCAAATTTATCAATACAGATTTTTTTTTTCAAGAGCTTGACTTTGAACTCGAACTTTTATAATATGAGTTTTTGTAATAATACTTGATATTTAATATCGTAGACATGTTATAAATCCTTTGTTACCTGATAGCAATTTCTTGAGTACAAAAATGCCATAAATTTATAATATTTAATAAATGTACGAAAGGATTTTAAAGCCATTCTGGATGTACAAATACAAAGACATTGATTATCGAAGTTCGCTAACTAATGTCGCGGTTCTTTTGTTTTTCCATCCCCTGTTTCTCTTAGTCTATCTCTCTTTTACCCCATCCCAGGAAAATTCTCCCAACCCTTACGATCCGGGAACGGCTAATCACACTTTTGTTTTCCAATCGTCCTGAACGATTATTGCCTTGTTATTCAGTTCCTTGCGCTCTTAGGGAAACCAATTGTGTATGCGCAACTGTAACACCCAGTCTTTGCCCCCTTCTAAACAACATTTAAGCACGATAATCGTTAAAAGGATACAATTACCTGCGAAGATACACCCGAGGACCATAACGAAACGCTCTTAAAAAAATCCCTGATAATGTCCTCAAGCACAGATATCAAAGAAACGAGAAAGAAAGAAACAAGATGAAATGTTTTATTTATGTATTCTCTGCTCGCTCCGAATGCCGGACACATTGATTTAAAACATCATCGAGATTCCACACTAATCAAAAGCGTTCATATTCCAAGAGCCGTCGAAATCAAAGCGACCCTCTAAATAGAGAACCCCGTGCAAGCGTCCAATTTATTTACCCGTTTGTGTATGTGAATATTTGTGCACCGCGAAAGAGAGGGTTAAAATTTGCATCACAAAAAATAGCGATGTCTTTTAATTAAAGCTGTAACCAAAGGGGGTAATAAGGTTTCTTAATTCAGAAAACTCAATTAAAATTATCGTCAACCCTTGAGTTTGTAGCGAAACGCGATTACGTTCGAAGCTTTACAACCCCGCCGGCCTTCGAGTCACAGTAATGTACACCAGGATATACATTAATATTGCCATCCAAAATAATGGCATATACATGAAATGTCAAATATGATTTTATTTTGACGATTAAAGGTCTGTTTTAACGCTTGACTATGATAAAATCACATAAAAACAGCTACCGAAATTTTGCACCCGATTTTTACAAAACTAATTTTGGTTTCGGCCAGTATTTATACAATGTAAATCAAGAAAGTTGCACATACCGGCATTAAATTAAAATCTACAAAGCTGATTTTTTGTCTACAAGTAGTTTACATTAACTATTATTAAATAGACATCGTCTACTTTCGATACAAAGTGGCTAGGGTTATAGTAGGCATGGCTAAAGTTGTAGCGCGGGAACTTGATTGAAATATCGTAACTTTCAAAGGATTGCTATATTAAGCACATATAATATTTTTTATAAGCAGCTTCAACTTAATTTTAGTCTTGTTGATTTAAGACGTTTATATAATATCTATTTAAAGGTTTCAAAAATTGTTATAAATATCGGCAACAACATCATCGCGGTTAGGGAATCCAATCCCGGGATCCCTGGACAGTTTTAGGTGCTCATGAATTCCGGGATAAATAAACGTAATCCTCACCAGTACGTTGAAGACTATTAAATCGAGACATTCTCGCCGAAATCTGGACGCTTGGAAACAGTGGCATAACTATTATACTAATTGGCCATCTTAAGCGACGCCTAGGAGCAGTGACTGTCTAATCTATATATACATATATACAGTACATATATGTTGTTCAAATTGTTATATTAACTTTTCCCTACCGGTGATGTATTTACTACACCTCGACTCTAATAATGGGAATATCGATATGAAATATAATAGATACGGGGTTCAGATTTTTTGTATTCCTCCGTAATATAATCACAAATCACATCAAAGTATTATAGTATACAATTATTCATCTGCAGCGACGGAAATAAGTAATTTGTCGTGAAATCGGGAATCTTGCGAGTTTTAATCCGTGTCTCAGCGGATAGGAATTTAATAGGATAGTACGACCATGTACCAAACCACCTATTCTGTGTATGTGTCTATACGTAGCATAGCGCAACCACTAGACCAGTAGCTTGCCTATTTTATTATATATTACACAACATACAGCTTTGTCTTTTAGCAAACAATTTTCGTTAACAAATGGAAAAAAGTAATGCAAAATCTTAGAAGCTAAGAAATTTCAATCTTCCACGCGAGACTCTCGCCCATTTTTGTATTATTTTTTTAAATTTAATTATTATATTATAGAATGTCTAAATTTGATTTCCAGGTCCAGAGCTTATTTGGCCCCGCAATATACATTGTTATCGGTCTCTCAAAAAGGATTAACAGAAGCAGCATCCGAACAGCACCGAGAGCCGGAGTTGAACCGCGGCGACAATAAAATATTCCTGGAACCAAAGTTTAAATTTGTAACGAAGCGAATCACAAATTCGTTTGCATAAATTACACATTGGCTTTAATTGCCCAAGCGGATTCGGCAGTCGACAATTTGCATACGCCAAAGGAGAACAACACATCCGAACAACTCGCCCTTATTTGCTCAACTGAACTGCTTGCAGACAACTCTTCAAATCTTCTACACACGTTGCTTCCATTCTCCATCCAGACGACTGATTGCCTTCTGGGAATATAACTAATCCGAATATGACGACAAGACAATAGCACCCAAGACACGCCGTACATACAGTGCCCATAAATTCACCTTTAAGACAGTTTCGAAGCTCGATCCAATCTGTCCCGACAATTAATATTTGCATATAAATATCGCATGTGTATTGCCTCAGGGCACTAACGAATACCGGTGGAAAAACATCTTAATAATTATAATTGCAAAACTATGTGAAATTATTCCTATAAGGAGGGTATGAACAATGGCACCCCTAATAAACGATGTTTTGTCAACCCTTCGTTTATACATTTTAATGCGAAACAATTCATATTTTCTTAATCATTTAGTATTATTAAATATATCATCATTGAATTTTAAAGAAAATGCGTTCTGTATGCATGTCCGCTACTTATCATCTGTACAAATCCACTTATCTGTCAAAACCGCGCAGCGTGTATGAAGCTTGTATTTAAAAAAGTAAATGCTGTTGATAATACACAATATCAGTTCATTTCTTCGCCTAAACATGAAAAATACACTTATAATCGATAATTTGTAAATCGTACGATGTACACAAGATACTCTCTCCGTCTCTGTCTCCCGTTCATAATTTCCGACCTGCAAGATACTCTCTTCGTCTGTTTATCCTCAAACTCAACGTGCAATACACTCACCGTCTCTATCTGTCTCCGAGCTCAACTTATAGGACATAACCCTGTGTCTTACCTCTTTAAGGGGTTAAATAATCATGATGTAGAAGGTGTCGTATTTGTTATCAATGACTAATGCTGATGTTTCACAGCAGGGCTGTAACAAAGGCGTGGCAAAGAAGGCGCAACTGGACTTAGGGCGCAAAACGCAGAATACCGACCCGGTCGAGAGTTGCACGTGAACATGAACCAACACTGATTGACTCTGTCCGTTTTTATAATATATACTAAGTTGTCTAATCTTTTTTCTCTTCGTAATCGCTTAAACATTGAGCCGGCATAAGCCCGACAAGACAACAATATTTTTGACGGATTGTAAAATTTAAACAACCCACCCGATCAGTCTTCTTCAGACAACTTCGTTTCATAATGAGAGTTTGTAATCGTTTTGTAGACATGTTCAGGCATGGCGTTCGATTGCGAGGCGTTCATTCGTCATATCAGCAATCCGAAAAACGGACCGATTGGACATACAAACTTTGTGGGTGCAACGTAGCGTCTAGATACTTTCTATTGTAATATTTTTTTATATTAAGAACATACATTATAATATTATTTAATATATTGCATTTATAATAGTTTTAATTAACGTAGCGAACACGTTCCGCGAGTGATTTTTATTTTGTACTTAATATTTTCTTATTTTTTATAAAAATAGCCTTTAGAATAATTATTAACTTATACTTAAACTGAAGAAATTGTAAGAAAAACCAGTGATTTTCAGCCATAAAATATTTTTCTATTTATTTTGCTGAATTTTTATGTATATATATTTTATGTACCTAACCTAATTTTTAAACATAAATGATATAATTTAAAACAATAATAATATCGTATTAAAAATAGAAGCACGACATTGAAAATAAAGCGCTGCTCGCAAATGTGCGGGTATACTCATTACAGGGTCGTTAAAAAATTTTATCGAATTCTTCTTCATTTTTATGCAACCATATCAAATAGAGAAGATAATATATTCTCGTGAATCTCTAATCGACAAAATGTATTGACAACTGTGTATTACTGGTGAATCTTATATGCCCTTCTCTATACTATTGTACAAGAACCTCCCAGAATACATCAGAATGATAATACTTATTACATACTTCCAATTAATCCGATATATTAGGTTGTCCCATAAGTTTCTTTCGTTTTCATATTAAGAAAAAAAAATAAACAATAATTTATGTTACATCAAAATTTATTGAATAATACTTTTCGATGTCCCTAATGATTTCATGCCTTCAGTTTATGCTAATAAATTCACTTTTGACTTCTGGATACCATACTAACCAAATGATCTTCCATCATTGTCTTCAAAGGATATGACTGAATTACAAACTTTCAAAAGATATTTTTTCAATGCGAATCAAATCGAATGTAAGGCATGTCATCAACATGTAAAAATAATTGCATAAACGGACATCAGGCGTGTTGATGTGAAAACGTGCCGGATACGGATACAACGTCATGGACCAACACTTCTATTTTTCCGATGACCTTTTTCCCCCATTATTCAATTTGAATAGCAAATTTGATCCAGATTTATGTTTATCCACGGCGGATTTATTTAATTTCACAACAGCTCTTTCGGCGTATTTGTTCAACGAACATTGAAAAATAGTGGTAAATGGAAATTAAAAATCGCTGTACTTTTACCAGAGTATAATTACAAAAACTCATTTACATACATTGATGCTTACAATCCATCTTATCGGTTATATTTTACAGGTCATATAAAAAAAACGTTTATAAGTTAGCAATAAATACCTCCGAGCGTCGATCGTTTAATATCTATTGTAATTGAATACTAGGGGGTTGATGTCGCTTCTGCGGTTTACGCCCCAGTTTCTTCTCGGCTCGTAGAAGTTGTCGAATCGTTGGAATCTTTGATTTCCTGGGCGGACTTCCAGCCGTACGAAGTCGTCTGATTGAACGGCTTCGCCGGCGTTGTACGGCTCCATGATTCTTGGATCTTCGTAGATGGTTATGGTCTGTCTTCGATGATCGATGGGATCGATGCGTCTCAAGTCGGTTGGGGGCGGTGGCGGCGGGGGTGGCAGCCTGGGCGAAAGACGATCGTCGAAGTGATCTCCGTGGTATTCGGGAAAAGGCCTAGGAGGATACTCCACAGGTCTGTCGTAATAGGGTGGTCGTCCGTGGAAGTGTGGGCTGGCTTCGTTCCTGGAAAATTCTCTGTCTCTCCCGGCGTAATTTTGTCCGCGGTTCAGCTTCGATAAATCTCTCCTGTCGTCTTGGTAGTGCTTCCTGTCATAATCGCGATGATCGACATTCCTCACGTCTGATCCTCCTCTCCTGTCATAGCTTCCTTGTCTGGTATTGTCTTGGAGGTGGCGTATCCCGTCTTCTTTTCTATTGTCGTACCTTTTGGCTGCTTCGTTTCCATATCGTCCGCGATCATTGTGGATATTGGATTGATCGGCTTCGTCGTTGTAATCATCAAAATAGCTGCTGTTATTGGACGATTCATCTTTGTGATAAGAATTCCGAAATCCTGAATTGTGATGGCCCTTCTTGTGTCCCTTCTTTTGAGCCACGCCATTAACGCGCTCGCCAGAATCCTGATTGAAATTTTGTCCTGAATAAAATTTATTATCATCGTAAATCTTCTTATTCACATCTTGATTTGCATAGACTTCCGTTGTCTTTGGCACCCACGAAATGATTATTCTTATTTTCGGAGAGTGCATTCTGATTTTCGTTTATTTTTTCACCCTGATGAGCTTCTTGTCCGACAGATTGACCGTTGATGCTGTTGGCTGCATCCTTCTGGTACTGATGATGTCTTTGGTCTCCAATTGCTGAAGGAGACACTCTATGCCAAAGAAGAGCACACGCAAGAACAGTCACTAATTTGAATGGTTCAACAACTTTGCAACCCATTTCAACATCAAATATCGTCAAAAATCAATCGAAAACTTGCACTCCAGATCCTCGTATGCCAAGCTGGACGACAACTCAAGAAATAAACGTCCACGTAAGAATCCAACAAATTTATAGAAGACAAATTCGTGAGTAATTTCACAGTAGATTAGCAGCACAATAATAGGATTCACACTTCGTCTCGGACAATAAAGGCGCAGTGATTGCGAAATTCTCCAATAATCGAAAATGGCACGGATAAAACTTCTATTGTGGACAGCGTGGATAATCGCAATCGTTCTTCTTATCGAGTGGAGGTCAGGTGTAAATTTAAAGACGAATGGACTGAACAATCGGGGCTTGCTGCCGAGTTGTCTGCCCCACAAATAAAAGTGATGTAAATGACTAACGCTGGGACTACCAAGAGTATCCAGATTCAGTGAACCGTACTCGTTAATGAAAACTATTATAGCACGGTTGATCGATCGCGAATAAATGCAGGAACTATACATCCGTCCAGTGGGGGGGAAAAAATCATCTGCTCTGTATGGCAAGTGTGCATTAAACGGATGCGAATCTCCACAAAAAACATGTTGAGAGACTTCATTTTCAAATGGAATATCAGATTAGCGACATCCTTTCATAATACTGTACGCTTCGTGGAATCCTTAGAATTAATTCGACATGGAAGACTTACAAGCAATAACGATCAAATGATGGCATAATGCAAGAAGTCTGAAGTGCAAATTTTATGCTGAAGAACAAATATCAGCATTTTGATCGTGGTCATATTAGGTCCTCCCGAAAGAAATCTATTATTTTCACACGCTCACATTTGAGTTCGTTTTATGTCCAGGATCCTCGTGTGGTCAAAGTGATACTTCTTAGCTCCTAAGAAAAGTTAATTTTATGCATTGTCCTTTTCTAAAGCAGAGCTGTCAAACTCTCGGGCCGCAAGCGACCCATTTTTGCGGCCCAGCCAACAAAACGAACTACGAACTATTAAAAAGTGTGGTGATATTCGGATAAATACTCAATGATTATTCCTTTATACTGTTTTGAATCAATGACATTAATTATTGTCAGTAGTGTTATCTACCTCATATCAAATCTCAGAGTAATGGGAATGAAAGGGAATCTTCTACCTGAATATATTATTTATGTATAGAATATAATAGTATATTATATATATGTATGCATAAACTTATCTGGCGCAATAAGCATTGTTTACTGACGCATGACGGTATTTGACGGTAACTGTGCGTCAATGGGTTAACTACTAAGACAAACGCCTAGTTTCATGTCTTAATTACCTTGATTTTCATAACAAACGATCAAAAGAGCTTAACAAAGCTCATTATACGAGACAGATGTCACAAGATTATTAAAAAAGACCCGGGGTAATAAGGACGATACACATGGCTTAACCCTTTGAGTAGTGAGCTGATTTAAAAATCATCATAAACGTAGGTGCTATATTTTTATGTCCGCCACTTATCATCCGTATAAATCCACTTATCTGTCAGGACCGTCGCAGCGCGTATGAAGCTTGTACATAAATAAATAAGCAATGTCGATAGCACACAATATTCGGTCATGTCTTCAAGTAAACATAAACAATACACTTTAAATCGATTCATTCACACATCATTATTAGTCGATGAATTTGGGTCAACTCTATACAATCGTACGATGTACGCAAGACACTCTCCGTCTCTGTCTGTCTCCGAGCTCAATGTGTAAGACTGCTCTTTCTGAATCACTGGAATTCGGACGCAACACTGTGTCTTACCTCTTTAAGGGGTTAATGACTAAAACATTAGTCCGTTTAAATCAGTTATTTCTGTACCAGTGGCGAATAAACTTAACCCTTTTTTTGGCCCATCTTTAAATTTGATCCTTCTGCTCTAAAGGGTCGTATGTGTATATGTACGTATGTGTGTGACAGAGGCAGAGAAATTAAAAACGATTCTACATCTCTTTCCGACCAGCTGCTGATTGGAGCGTTACACTTTTCGTCTCGTTCGGGGTGATTTGCCATACAGCGTCTATGCTGGTTTCACTTCAAAAATACGCGAAAGTCTCCTAATTCAATAAAAGTATATTATTTTCAATTTATTTATCAATTTCCATAGATCCAAGAAAGAAATTATGCGCTTATAAAATCTAAATTATAAAAAGTCAGTGTTCAATTTTGAATTAAACTTTTAATCCAACAATCTTATTTATGCTTGAGCTCGTCCAGGGACGTTTCATTTTTCGTGATGATCCGGGTAATTTTCCCTACAGCATCAGCTTTCAAATCAAATCAAAAATCCTATTAACCTTTTAACTGCCAGAGAGTAATGAGCGCGAACAAATGCGACTCGCCGGTGAGTCGTTGGCATTTAAAAGGTTAATATGGATAACATTTTATTAATAAAAAACGAATATTCTTCATTTCGTACGGCTGAGAATTTTATTTACACTACGGGATAAGGATAAAAGCCACGATCGACCGTTTTATGAGGAAAAAATTATGAAATTTTACAAAGCACAGTGTCACAGTCTGTTGGTAATAGCATATTTCCATTGCAATTTTATACGGCTGCTATATAATTATAAATTTGCTATAGTTCCTTATTAAAATTTCAGTAGAAAAAAATTAAATATAATCAATGATATTATATGATTTAAAAATGATAAAGAGAATATCAAATTTAACTATACGTCTTTACGTCACTTAATTTTTACCTGGACTGGTCGTTATCCTTATTATGTAAACATTTTCACTGATTTTTAAAAATTAACCCTTTGATGAATATGTCCGCACGTGCACTCAAACAATCCAAATAGAATATGCCTGCACATGTGGCGTATAAAGCTCGGCGCTCTATTTTCAATGTCGTACTTCTATTGCTAATACATGCAATATCATTATTTATCTAAATTATCATATCAAACATTGCATTTACCATCTGTTTAATTGTTTTGTCATGTTTAAATTAAATTTTCAGCCGAGTTTTACAATCATACATATGAAAACACAAAGAATTACTTATATTTGGAGTGTATTTAATTGAATTTAAATTAAATTATTTCGATTGATTTACACCACAGGATTCAGTAAGCATCAAAATCGATGGTTTTAAGTTTGACTGATTGATTCGTTAATATTTCACAAGAACAGTTTTGGTTCTAAATTTTATTGGTAAATAATATTGCAAATGTATTTTTTTAATAAATAGGTTTTTAATATTTAAAATGGTTTTAAATCTGATATTTAAAAAATATTTATTCAGAAAAACAATCATTACAATGTAAAAAAATATAGGAATCTACGCGAAAAATCTACATACCCTTAACATATTAGATTCCGAAGCTTTCATATCTCAAATAAAATTAAAGTCAAATGTATTTTCAAAATTTCATGGGAAATAGATGAGGCTAATAAAAAAAACATTATTTTATCTTATATGAAATATGATTTTTTATTCATAATTTTATATCAATTTCAATACAAAATGTTTAAATTTTAATAGTAAATTAGCAAAAATTCCATTACATTTTGGTATGAAACTGATTTTCAATTTAAAAGAAAATGACAAAAATAATGGAAATGCAAATGTATCAAATGAAGAATATTACATAAATAAAATAAATAAGACAATTTAATGATATTGGGAAAAAATATTTTAACAACCCTATTTAACCAAAGAAACAAAAAAGGTAACTCGAACAAGAAATGTATTCGATATATCGAAAAAATATTATAAATTCACAACATCAATTCTTATATGATAAAATTAAATGCGGAAAAACCCTTCGAAATCTATTAAATACCTATTAAAAGCGGATATCTGTTTAGTCTTATGTTATATTTTAAGTACAGAATGATGTGCTATAAGCAAAAATCATTATATGTATTATTACGATTGTCCGGTCGAAAATGTCGTTTTATCATACTTATTTTTAGATCCATCTATTGTGACTCGACCTTCGCTTTGACAACATGTATTGCATATTTCGTTATTCGGCTAACATCTGGCTAACATGTTTTAATACAAAAAATATGTATTTCAAACTGTGTTTTAAGATAGTGGATTTTGTGCCGAACAAACAATAAAAGTGGAAAAATCATCGAAAAAACCAGTGAAATTTTATTCTTCCGGAATAAAAAAATTATATCGATGAAATGCATTTTAAACATTTTTTATTTGAATTTAACGCTTCCATTTAAAAAACGACATTTTCGACCGTACTATCTAATATATTTGTACACAATATTTCACAACCCGTTAATAAAAACAAAAATTTAGATGAAATTGTTTATCAACACTTAAAAATACTTCCAATCACATGTTCGGCAAAATAATAACAAAAATTCGCAAGAAACTAGGTCACAATTTGTGTACGCCGTGTAAACATTGGCACATTGGAATGACGCGAAACAAGACAAATGGTAATGAAATGACGGCTTTGATAAGATTTTGGGTCAAGTTCAACATTTTCTCAGATAAAACGCGCCCATTTCACCCACATTATTTTTTACGATAGAATAAATTTTTACGTAATTTATAAAAAAGGGATAAATTATAAATTCAATCGCTTTCTCTTCGGCACATCACATGCGGGTTTCGCTGCGCATTCATTTGCATTAAAGAGCAAACAAAAAATACGCACTTACATAAACCGTCATATCTCTATGATGCATAACTGACACCCGAGACAAAAGTGCAAAAAGCAGTTATAAAAAGTATTAATAAAAAAGTAAACTTAGAAAGTTAAAGATTTTAAATCTAATATAATAAAAAATAGTAGTTTTTACACCGATGACATATGTACGAGATTAAAAAATCCATCGCGACCGCATGTAATGTGTTTGTGAATCTTGGTATATGCTGAAAACGTTGTATATGACGCAATATAATAAATATCCTAATACATTTCTTGCTCCGTGTTACGTTACAACATTTTGGTATGTGTATTAGAAGTTGTCCCATAATGCATTTTTTTGTAATAGTAGGATAACCAATATGTAATAATAGGATAACTTTATATGTATATATAGACAATATAAAATTGACAATATTCAAGATGCATTATGTGAGGCTTTCATTCAACAGCGGGAAAAACAATTAAATTTGAGCTCATGCTTGTCCATTAGGCAACGATGCCGTCTTTTTTAAATCTGACAATTTTTGTTTAACAGCTTCCACCATTTGGTCTACGGGCACTTCTTCTTCTTGCCTCGTGATGATATTTCGAATTTTGACTGATCCCTTTTGTAATTCAGACTCTCCTAATACTATCGCTAGTGGAATGCCGTTATCCTCGCAGTGTTGAAGTTGATTAAGCATCTTGGGATTTTTCTTATACGATTGTTCCGCCTAACATTTCAAAAGAGCAATCATTAAACACTGCATATTAAATCTAATCGATATTACGTAAAAATTAAACAATACCTTTATACCGCCGTCCCATAACTTTCTGCATATTTTCATTCTATGTTCGAGGAAATTTTTCTGGGCTGACGCTACAAACACTTCAACTTCTGTCGTTCGCACGGTCATTTCATGAGCGGCTATTTTAGCTTCAATAACGGAAAATATTCTCTCCACTCCGATACTCACACCAACACACGGCACCTAACGCAAATCAACGCATCAATAAAGAAAAGCGATAATTTGTTTAATTAAAAGACGCATTTAATTAATACACTTGTGTACATTATCTGTTATCGATACAAAAAAAAAATATTAAATCACCTGTTTATTTTTAGAATCAAACATCCCAACAAGATTATCATATCGCCCGCCTCCCGCGACCGAACCGACTGAAATCTCTTCGTTCTTTGAATTTTGTTCACCTAAAACATTCAATCGTCATATTAACGAATGCATATTGACGATATAATAATTTTGGCCACGGTAATAATCTCACCATCGTCTATTTTCCATAATTGCGTGCATAAAAATATATTGTTTTTTAAGATATCGTAATGTGATAATAAATATAACAAATATAATTACCTTTTAGAACAGCTTCGTAGATTACTCCCGTATAATAATCGAGACCTCTAGCTAAACTGAGATCGAATGAAATTTTTTCTGAAAGTCCAAAAAGATCACAATAATACAAGAGCAATTTAATCGCTTCTAATCCTTCGACTGCTGCTTTCGATTTACATAAATTTTCATCCGATAGTAATTTTTCGACGAGTTCTGTTTTTCCGTGCAATCTAACGTATTCTCCTATTTTATCAGTTGCTTCTTCCGAAAGTCCTTTTTCTTCGACCATTTCTTTGCGAACTTCTTCCCACGGAGACTAAAATAGCATATAAATAAATACTCCATTAATAAAAATTCTTCTAAACCAATGGTAATCAATATAGTGATCCCTACCACCCACTAATAGGAATTTTGTTATATTGTAGTGGAGGCCTAAAATAAATAATTATACTGTTAAATACAGTGCATGAAATCCAGGGGATTCTGCCGTTGTAACTACATATAGATAAGAAATCACGTGGCTTAGGGATGACACACACTTGAAGCACAATTTGAAGGAACATAGCCAATGCCGACTGCTTGGATAGATAATGCAGCTGGCATCGGTCATGAAGATAAGAAAGTGGTGCTTGGCGTCGATCGCCAGGTAAAAACGAGACCCTTTTGGAGTCAAATGGCTGACTCGGTAGTTTGTTCTTGACCGTTAACAGACCAACAACTCTTCGGAGACTTAGTCAACAAGAAGGCCTACGAAGAAAATGCAGGGGTGCTTATAGTCAGCGGCCCCCTATGTTACAATTACGTCTACGAAAGACGATGACGACGAAGATTCAATAGCCAACTTAACGAACTTAACCCTAGATCACTAATCATTAGTCTCACAGACTACAGATTTGGAACGCATTCGCCCCGCCCTGCTCAGACCTTTCTAAATAAGCAAATCTGTAACTCAAGCATAATCACTGCGTGTATACGTCAATCATCATCGCGTAATATACATCACGATAAAATCGAGGACGATACAACTTTCCGAGAAGAACTGTTAGAAATTAGATACGATGAAAGTAAACATAATTTCAATATTGGTGTATTACGCAGTGAAGGGGAAACGCTCTCGGGGCAGTCCTTGGGTTGCGCCCTGCTCCCGTGTGCTCATTGAGATGGCCGCACTCACACACGTGTTCGTTCTGCTCTTGGACGGCTATGTAACCAAGCAAAGGGATGGAGGAGATTGGATGTCAAATAGAAATACTCGTCTTAGCTGATCTCTATAATAATGATGATAGTGAAAGATCTGTCATGTCTATCCGTATACGCCTGACGATCCCCACCTCCTGCAGGTCACCATCAGACACACAATGATATACGCACAGGAAGCAATAGATGTCATTCTCTCAGATGCAATATGTCCACAGCATCACAGAAGATGTCGTTATTAAATTGACACATTGCACCTAAAGAGAGATGGAAGATGTCGCCATTAATCTGGCGAATTGAATCTGCACAGATTAACAATGCCTATGAAAACATCTTAGGTCATAGAATGATTTTATTCATTGCTTTTTCCATTTGTTAATGGAAATTATTAGCTAAAAGATGAAGATTGTGTAATATATAATAAAATAGGCAAGCTATCGATCTAGTGGTTGCTTTGTACAACATATAGATACACACGTCTATGATGTCTATGGAAATGTAGAGAATATAAGCGATTCTCCTTCTTTCCGACTAATTGCCGGTTGTAGTCGAAGGAAGAAAGACGACAAATATCAGACAGTGTCATTATAATCAACTCTATTTTCTGCGCTGCTGTATAGTCTGTTCCGAGTTACCCCGGACTAGCCACACAAAGTGTCTTCCACTGATCCTTTAGCTCCACGAGAAACGCTACACGCGGAGCGTCCAAGCGCCCATCCCTTTTGCTCTGCACCCTCCAGAGGAGGTGAGGTTTCCGCGGGAAAGACCAACGTGCACCCTAAGGTGCGATGGAGAAGGAAAGACTAAGGTCATGCTAAATTCAAGGGATTTACTTCCGCGGGTTCACTGCCACCACGAGTCCAACCTCAGTTTGAAGGGAGCTGCAGCAGATGACGGACTGCAGGAGCTACCCCTTCTGCATGGTACTCGTATCGGTTCGGTCATTTTTAGTACCTAGTCACGAAGACGAGTCGCCATTCGAACAGCCTAAAACCGTTCTCTCCTGTTTGTCTAGGCTTTTGAGGATAGTCGTGAGCCTTTAACAATCTCCACCATCGGCTGTTCCACACACCCTTTTATGCGTGCGCAGCACAAGGTGACCTGTGCACCCAGCTCATGTTAACTGGGCTGCATGGAAATTGATATTCAATTTATTGATACCTTAGAACCAGTGGGCGGTAAGAAAATGTTACTTTATAAGTATTTAAAAACTCACCTTATCGAGTTTATCAATTGACGAACAAGCTGTTCTAAATCTATCGGAAGACACACCACATGCTTCAAAAATTCCGTCCAACAATCGTCTATGATTTAACTTCACAACAAATTGACCAATATTGAGCGATTCCAATATTTCAACCACGACACGGACACATTCAGCGTCCGGTATCATCGGATCGTATGTACCGGCGATATCAAAATCCTGTAATGAAAACAAAACAACATTATTGATCATTTCGTTGAATAATAAAAGCGAATACGACAATTTGACAATACTTACGCATTGATAAAATTCTCGATATCTTCCTCTGGTCATGGAAGGATTGTCTCTCCTATAAACTTTGGCAATGTGATATCGTTTGATAGAGCTAACTTTATTCATTGCCAGGTATCTTGCCAGCGGCACTGTCAAATCATATCTTAACGACAATATTTCACCTCCTTGATCCTTCAGATCATAAATAAGCTTCGAATCTTCCCCATATTTTCCCGTTAATACTTCCTAAAAACAAAAATAAATATTAATTTATAAATGTAAAATTAACATTTAACTATGTTAAGTAAAGCATTAAATCTTAAAATTATTTATGATCAAAACGTCTTCGCACAACAATCATTTACACAGATGTTTAATATGCGTAGATGACCTTCAAAGCTGTAGAAGATACATATTGCCAATCCATCGAATGTAATATTTGCTCACACATAATAACAGAACGCAAAACACGTGGTTAAAGAAAACTAATCATCAGTTTTTTATTAATTTGTTTATATATAATAGAGTTGATAGTTTGAGAAGAAAACGGATGCAATCGCCAAATCAAAATTGAATTTTTAGAGCACCGACATTGAGTAAATTTATGACGTAACGAAATATCCGATGCCTCTCTAATTTCATTGTGCAGCATTGCACGAATAAAGCAAGACGAAATGATACAATCACCTTCAGTTCAAAGACTGGCGTGTCAATTGTTTCAGCACCGTGTATCTTAAAAACTTTCACTATTTTATCCAAAACGCCCATCCGCAAAGCCATCTGCTGCGGAGAATAGTCTCGCGTTCCTTTGGCAGTTTTGAGCGTGAACTTTTGATGGGCTGCATCTTCGCTACAAATCGACGCCTTCAACTCGAGTAATCTGGCCACTTCTTCGGCAATCTAAAAAAAATTAAAAAACATATGAGATAATTAAATTCGGACGAAAATTACGTACTAAAACAGATACGATGTGATGTGATCTTTATTACGTGAAGGAATGCAATTTTACATTTCAACAGGATGGACGAATCAAGTGTATTTGCAATAGGCCAAAAAAGCAATAATGCATTTAATTGTTCAATAAATAATTAACAGCGCGAGAATATTTATAATATTGTACGATACAAATTTAAGATTATACATACGTACGTCTCGTCTATTGAACAATCTAATGCAACGTATAAAAACACAAAACATGCAGTTTATCACAATATAAATACTACGTAATTAAATACTATATTTAATAATATATACAGCGATTGTATTTAAGAAGATGTTCTGTTAAATTTGTACTTTTCCTTATTCCGATGCCTAGAATTTTTGCACATAGAATTTTATAAAATAGGACCTGCACTTATCAACAAGCTAGAAGGCGATATCCCAACGACCTTTTTGCCAGACCTTGCTCTTTCCGACTATCTTGTATTTAGAACAAAACTACGCTTTCTAAGCGGAAAAAATACAAACAAATTGAATAAAGTTCTATAGAAATATTTTGAGATAAGGTCTATAAAATTTTGAAATGGTTGAATTAAAAACATAGCAAAATATAAATAAGATTTCGGACGAATTACTCAATGTTTTGAAAAGAGCTTCAGACTTAGCAAAGGTCAAACGTCAAGGCAAACAATGAATTCCTCATTGCAAATGCCTTTTCAATCAATTTTAAACAAATACAAACGACACAAATACATTTGAACAATCACGTTTTAAAGGTATTAATTGGATGATGATAATATTTATAAAAAATAACTACATAATTATATCGAAGGATTAAAATAGTCACCCTGTATTGAACTTAACACATCTTTACCGTCCCTCATTTTAGATCATTTTGCATGCCAATCTGAACAAATATAAAGCCGTTCAATGCTAGCACAGGCAGCAGCCACAAAAAGAATCAACCTAGTGATAGTCAGTGAGATGCACAACAAATACGCCTGCAACTTCTACTATCGACGAAGAATGAGGAGCACTCATAACTTCTATCGATGCAGTATAACGTAGAAGTACTGCAGTAATCTGGATCGGATGAGGAACATGAACGGCGGGATGAATCGCCTCAGAATAAACTCAGCTGAACGGAATGTGGCCCAAATATAAACATAGCGATATAAAGCAACTATGCATGAACTAATACCAAATTTGGAATTGTGGATGGTCAAGAAACATGGCCAAATGTGTTACCACCTGATCCAGATTCTCACCGGGCCTGAGCAACACATTGAAGAGGTTCTTCGAGAGCATGTTGTGCCTTATGCGGGGTTCATTGTCAGTGATATTTTATTAATTAATGCAAGACAACGCGCAACAAGTTAGGGCAAATCCACCACAGACTCGTGGAACTTAAACTCCGAATGATCTTAAAATCACTGCTGTTACAGCACCTGGGACGAAATTTCTCAAGTTAACGATGTATATTATTGATTCAAGCTACATTTTAAGCTTGGGTCACTTTTGGTGCCGCTTAATATATATCATATATTGAGCATTAGAAGACGCATATCATACATCTAAAACAACACAATCGATCATAATTCAAATTTCGACAAGTTCACAGCCAACAACATCACCGCCCCTCGACTACATGTGTAAATCTTGATTAAACTGACCTCGCATAAGATGTATTAAGATATCGATAGATCATTTGATAGGAATTCCAATTAAACCTTTCACAATACATGTGTATACACATTACATAGACTATGATTTATTATATTATTATACATGTTAATGTATTGTATAGTATGCAAGCTAAATCAAACAAGTGACAGAATGTGGATTCAATGAAAAAATAAAGTTTGTTTACAAAATATCGAGTTTTTTGCCAGGTCTTGTTTGGAGAAATTAATTTGCATAATATATATGAGTGAATGGATAAAAATAAAGCTGTGCATTTTTTTTAATACAGTATTATATAACCAGTTTTTATCAAGTAAGCATTAAACCGTTAATTCTATCTAAGCATATTTTCTATTTTGACTCGCGGTATAACAGTTATTATTGAGATCTAAACTAAATTGATATTAATAAAATGATAATAACCTGCAATTGGGCGATGGAAGTTGATATTTTACATCTACACAAATTAGAAATGCTATAACCAACCCGCGCCAACTGCACGCTAGTCAATAATTGATGCATTTTCTACAAAACTGTGCTGCGGTTTACGACTCCCAAGTATTTACTTGTCACCGAGAAAGGAAAAAACGATAGTTAAAGCTAAGCAAACATTTCATGCTGTTTAAAAAATCTCACCTGCCCATCTAACGATGGAAAAAGACATTCGATTTCGGCGGGCAATCTATCCTCTACTTTCGAAAAATTATTTCTTTCTACTTGGCTAAAACTTTCGATATGAGAATACCACCTAGCAATGTGGCAATATCTGTTTATGAATCTGCTCTCGTTGCGCTTTAAAACATCATAAGATTCGCTGTCTATTTTTGTCGGAGAATATCCAAAAATATAACTTTTACTCTCAAAATAATCATTGAGATTTACATATTGGCTTTCGTTTAAATTGACAATAATTTCTTTCGACCCCTATAAATTAAATAATAAGGATTTAACATTAATATTTTAACACACTTAATAAGAATACATCTTTTTAACGAAATTATCATAACGTAAATATGTTTACGTTAAAAATGTGGTTATAAACCACAGCTTCTGTCGATTTAATGCACGTTTAAATTATAAATAAACGCCAATTGCATGATGCAATAAAGATGTAATTATGTTCATGATAAAAATTAAGATAATCTTAATCCAAGCCAAATATTAAACCAATACTCATTATTCTCTGGAAAAAATATCTTCCTTGTTACCTTCAAAGCTGAAAAATCATAGAATAGTTGAAATTTTTAAATATAAAATATCAAATAAATAAATTGTCTATATTTAAGATCGGTTCTATCAGAAAACATTCACTTAAATCCGTCGTATCATCGTCGTTCAATCAGTTTGAATTACCGCAGCTAATAAGATTTTATTAGGGGGACCGAAAAGTATTCAAAATTTCTTCAATGAGCTCTTTCACGGTTAATTTGTATCGAGACACGGTCCGATAAACGCATAAATTTTGTTAATACGTTGAAGCTATGATTATAAATTTTATATCTCACAATATTGTTGTGCATTAATGGTCTCCTTCTGAGGTAGAAATTCGAACCAAAATTATGCCTTTTCAGTCCCAAAACGCTGAGGTCATGATTTTTTGGTAGATGAAGAATTAGTATGATGACTCAGGCGTGTAATGGGCCACCCACGTTTCATCTCCAAATACAAAAAAGCTCATAAAATTCTCACTTTCCAATTCAAGCCGCTTCAAGTCAAGCGGATCACAGCACGTGGCTCACACTTGGTGGGATTTCTTACCGGCATCTTTCACACAATTGGACACTACAATGTGAGTTCACGTACTACCGTGTTCTTGCTATGCTTGCTCCGTCAGAAGATCCCCCTTTAACACTCAGTGTTCCAAAACAAAAACAAAAAACCACAGCCCATTATGGTCACAGTACACTTACTTTCTGAATAAAATATTTTTGACTCATTTTACAAATATGTTCATTACTTGATTTTTTATGAATATGGACGCATTACTTTTTGAACGCACTCTGTATCATTTTGTTCGTATTGGGCAGGCATCAGTACCCCATCAATTTATGAGTTACGTCTTTCATTCCTATTACAATATATAAAAAAAAAACACTTTCATCATAAAGAGACGTATTATTAAACTTTGTCTATTTGAATTTTGAATACTTTTCGATCCCCCTAATTAATTGAACTGCGGCTAAAAACTGAGTTCTATCATTTGGCAACTCGTTGCAAAATAATACATATTTTTTTAGAATAATTCATAACAATACATTGCCGAATGCATATAAATGATATTCTGCATGTTCGCTTGATAAAATATTTGTACATCAGGTCTGTACAATTGGATCAATATAAATTTACTCGCTTCGTCCTTGAACTAGTTTTTTGTTTCCTCAATTATTACAATATTGTAAATTATAATTTATATTAAATTATTTTATAATAAAATATTTAGAATGGAGTTTGAAATACAAATAAGCATATCACGTCAGATTGATGAAATAATATCTTAACGGTATGACAGTTGACACATGCAGAAGATGACTAGATTAATGAATAAAATTATAAAAATACATATGCCGATACAGATGAGATTCCGGAATGATTATGATTAGAATTTAAGCAAACTGCCTTTAAATAGCTGACGATAAAAAGCATAGTTGATTGAGTTTTTTACTGCAATTATGTTGCAATTGGATTTCGCTTTAAACAAAAATGAATGGCGCTCACTTCTAAATTGGAAGCTATTTTATGAGCATGATTCGAATGAGTGAAAGTTGAGCAAAAAACATCGACCGCAAAAATTGAATTGCATTGATTTTACAATGCCAAACATAATTTGCGGAAAGCGATTACAGTAATCTAGAGCGAAAGTATATTCGAACACTTCGTGACGTCGTCTCACCTTGGAGGGAGTGAACAATGTACGAAAAAAATTGCAAACGTGTCAAAGGTCATCCATATCTAAGGTGGACGAGTGGAGCCGGATTTGCTTCGTTTTGGAATCTTGCAGGATGTGCATTTTATCGGTCGAACGCGTGGTGCCCGTAGCGCGCGTGTTGCATCATTATAGGAAGGGGTGTCTTTTCTCACCTGACTCTTTTCGGCCTTTTCGGCTTTCAACTTTCTGACAAGATCTGCTTGAAGCTGAAGCTGCGCCTGCAGCTGCGATTGCACGTGCGTCTTCTCCGACATAACGTCACACGCACTCACAACCGACACGTTCGAGAACCCACCACAGACTGTCGCTTCGCCGACTGTCATTCAGTGTTCGCAAAAATCCTATTAGATTTCTATCGCTCAAACTGGATTCGCGAACGCGTCAAATATTCCTATAAAAAAATATATTTAATCCAAATTAAAATCATTTCCATTTATATCAATTAACATAATAAATTATACATATTCATAAAAAATGCATTAACTTAATTTAACTATATTTATAAATTTATATTTTAATTACAATATTTTTAAATTTATAAATACATATATATTAATTGCTTTAAATATACATCATATTAATATAAAATTTCGATTAAAAAAATCAGCCTATTAAAAATATATTAAAACTCTCCAAGGTCTATAAATATAAGCCACGATAAAAATAATAATTTGCCGATGATCGATTATATGCGATTTAAGACCGCTTATATTTTGACATATAAATGTCAATCTGAGCCGTCGGCTTATAGACTGATTTAAATAGTGATTGTTGATTTGATCCATAATGAATAGATTTGAATACGCCCAAGCTCGCCTGGCCGGAAAAGAAGAATACGTCAAACGCGACTCGAGGGTTCGCCTATATGACGGAGACGATAAGGTACATATTTATATATAACCATGTTTTTTATTCATATTTATATCACTAGCGTTTCAATTAAATGCAATAGTATTTACAATTTAAATTAACTGAAGTCTTATTAATTTTATAAATTAAATACTGAATACAACGCTGTGATGAGGATATTTTTATATCGTGTTCTTTGCAATTTATGTGACCATCGTTATAGGCATGCACTGAGCTTTTTGTGCTTTAAAACGGGATAAATAAATTCACAGACTATCAAAATATATAGAGGCTCAAATGCATTTATTAACACGTTAGATACAGGGCACTTAACGCGCGTTTGACTCTGGCACAGGCAATCTTTCAACGTCACATGTAAAAATCCTATATTTACATAAATTGTCTTTTTTGCACTATTCTTTTTCACAATTTATGGCCCAAAAATATTTATTTGTGTTAAGATCGGGGACGGTTTCCAGGATAACACTTGCGATATTTTGTATTTAAAATAATCCGTTAAAATACCCATATATTGTGCAAATCACCTAATGTTGGTTAATATTTCTATTTTAAAGACTGACTTTGCTAACGGTGAAGTAGTCTTAACTAGCCATAGATTGCTATGGGGTCATCCGGGAGATATACCACGAGGCCAAAAGTGTCTGTCTCTTCTACTTAATTATATATTCTGCGTAGAAGAAGATAGCAGCGGACATTTTAGGAAAAATAAAAAGATCATTCTTCATTTAAAAGCGCCCATACCAGGTATTTACATATTTTACTTCTGGTTGTATATATTTATTAAGTTCATTACATTGTGAATAAAATTTCTTTTAATCGACTTTTAGACAAAAATCCAGGTCCAGTCCTTCACAGCGCTTTTCATTATATTAAACTTTCATTTAAAGACGGAATAGACGTTACATTTATAAAAGCTTTAAATGATACTATCGAACAAAAGGCGTGGGAATTGGATATCTCCGAATTGAACATCGACAGTGAAGAAGAGAAACAGTTGAATATCAAGACTCGATTTGGAATTGTCGGTATAGAAAGAAGTCTGCAGGAAAAGCAAAAGGCAACCGATGATAGTATATCAATAGCTTTTCAAGATTTAAGTAAACTTATGACCATGGCAAAAGATATGGTCATTATATCTAAAACAATATCTACAAAAATACGGGTAGATTTATTATATACATATTAGGGGGACCGGAAAATATTTCAATATGTTGTAATGTATTTGAAATGCATTTCCACTTCAGCCAATCCATAAAGTGAATAAGGAGGATGCGGTAACTTCCTAGTTTAATTTCCATGTTTTATACAGTGTCGATTTTATTTTATGAGGTTGAGCTTTTTTCTGTTGAATAAATACGGACATTTCTCTTTTAATTCTTGATGCAAAACTTCTAATTATTGACTATAAACTTGCGTAGTTATAGTTTCTCCCAGTTTCATCAATCTTCTAATATATAAAAATGAATCTGTGTTTGTTCGTAAGCAATGCGCTGCCATACCGTTCATCAGATTGCGATAAAACTTCGTCCAGTTATTACTAAAGATTGTGCGAGTATCATAGGCATATGGGGACCCTCCACTGACCCGAGCTGTATCTTGATCCCGCTATTCGGGACCATGCCAGCCCGCTCAACAAAAGTGCACAAGCAAGGTGCAAAACCTGAATTTAATATCTATGTCCTCGAAGACATGCTCATTCTCAATTTCGAGTGGCCACTTGCGCTCTGAGCGCAGGGGAGAAACTAGCTAGATTTTGTAAATTAAAACAACAACAAAAAAAACTAGCTTAGATATATACGGTTTATGGGTGAAGGGAAGTTCAGTCTCGCTCACGACCTCATTTGGTGCGAACCACCAATGTAAATTAACCTCTGGGGGTTTTTTGTTAACTTGGAGATCGTAGAAAGCTCAGTAACATAGGACATAGTCTAATATATAAAAATCAATGTTTGTTTGTCCATATTTAATGCGTTTCCATACCGTTCATCCGATTACAATAAAACTTTGTCAACTTACTGTTTGCACTTGCGGGAATAACATAGGCATAGTAAAAATATTTTATGGATTGTTTGATTAGTGATTTTAGTGCATCGTTATCAAAATTTGATGGTCGTCTCATTCTCGCTTCATTCCTTAAGCTTCTATTGTCCAATTTAAACTTCTGGAACCTTTATTGGCATCTGCGGACTGTTACCCCTTCAACATAATATCTTTGTGTGTTCTACTGGCTTTTGTGGTATTCCAACGCAAATTTAAAAAAGCAACATACAATGTCGGATATAGACTCAAACTTAATGTCTCATAATGTACAAATACTTTTGGGTCCCCCTAATACCAATGACAATAAGACTCTCGAAGCTCTGATGCAATATAAAGTTTAATTTTTGTAGGAAAAACAAGGTGATATAACTGAGGATGACACAATACGGTTCAAATCAGTACCTAATGAGCTTAGGTATAGATGATCCAGTAACCAGAGATTCATCCAGGACCGATTCCGATTATTACAAAAAGCTTGCGCAACAGATTTCAGATATGCTAGTCGAATCATTAGTCGTAAGTGAATTTATTATAACAAATAGCCGTATTCGATTAAGGGACGCTTCTAACTTGTTGGGCCTAAAAGTGATTTAACATTTTTTTTATATGAAAAATATTAAATATAGAATACTGATATATAATGTGTTGACTAGGCGATCTTTGCTGAACATAAAAATATTTTTTAAAGTTTGACAAAGTATGGTTTGACAAAGTATGGCAAACGCCAAATGGCAAGTTCGTTATTTTTTTTGAACCAACAAGGTAGAAACATCCCTTAAAATTTCAATCTATATAGCATATCCCCTTGCATATTTCAAGAACGCTGGTGGCATGATGGCTTTAACGGACGCATGGTGCAGGATTAATAGAGCTCGTGGCTTGGAATTAATTTCACCTGAAGATTTATTAAATGCTTGCAGGTAAACAATTTCAAATTATTAAATTATTGGAGATAAAGATGGATATTGTGCGGAAAACGCTTATATTATTTTATCGGTATTTTTTAAATATGATTATAGATTATTAGAAACCATAGGGGCTCCTATGTCACTTAGGAAATTCCCAAGCGGAGCGTGCGTCATTCAACTCAACACCCATGATGATAATACAATTATAAAATCTACCTCGGATATGGTAAATATATATTGCCGATAAAATATGATGTGTTTGTAAATTCTTATATGTTTTTTTTTGTGTGTACTCCAGCTGAAAGAAGGCCCATTGACTGCTGAAACGCTCTCTCAGAAAATTGGCGTTTCCGTTCTTCTCGCGAGGGAAAGATTGACGACGACTGAAAGTGCTGGATTGGCATGCCGCGATGATTCAGATGAAGGATTGAAATTTTATTATAATTTGTTTTTAGACTATGAATAATTATATTGAAAGATTAATGCATATTTAAAATGCCAACTACAAAGATAGAATCCTAATTAGGAAAAATTGTTTATAATCCATATTTATTTATATGTTGTTTTTTTTTTGTATTATTCATTGAAGCTTTTTGTGATAACACAAAATATTATTTAAAATTGTTTATTGACAATTAAAAACGTGAGTTGGTTTTCTATCCTCTTGCATGTGAATATTGTTAGAGGATTTATTTTACATTTAATATATTAATAATATATTTAAGCATTCTCTTGCGTCCACAAATTTCATTTATTGTTTTGTATAACTATATTTATAATAAATTTCTAGCGGAGATTAACATAACTATATTCCATAAACACATGTCAGACTTATTATTTTTTCTCTTTATTAATAATAAAATTAAAGAAATAAAGCGGTTGAATGCAGAATGTTCGTCGCGTCATGCACCGTCCTGTTAGAACCGCATGTCGTTGATATCCATGTCATTTTAGGCCACAAATTGCTTATCATCGATCGGCGACTCGGCAGTGCGGCTCTCGAACAGAGCATTTGATTGAAAATATTTTTTTATAATTTGTACACGTTATTCAACGCTATAATCTTCCATAGTGATTTGCCATACACTACTGAACAATTCACAACAAATTTAATAAATGTTGCTCTAACAACACGACCGTTACAATTCTTAATGTTTAAATATTTAAACATTATCAAATATAATAGAAATACTATCTTTTAAAGTCTGAATGGGTGTAATTCGACAAAAAAATGAAGGCACTGTAGATTTCTGAGATCCAAATTAATCGCACCATATAAAATTGCATGACTTTCAACATTTTTCTTGTTGATGCTAATTTGAAAATGATCAAAAACGACACAGTGCACAAAAATGAAAACATTTTTATAAAAAATCTTTTTATTTTCTCCAATGATATAAGCTTCTCAGTGTGCCTAAAATACATATCAATAGTAAAATATACATTATGGTCTCATTTTATTTTAAATAATTACCCATTAACGCTCTAAAAAACCATATTAAAATATTAATTCCTAAGGCGTATTAATATATTCTATATTATCAGTGCATTTTTATATGTAAGTCATTCAATAAATCACTTTACATGATCACGATACTATTTTTTATTATCATACATTATAATAAGATGGATGTGCATCTCAGTTTTAAACGAATCTTCGACAAACATCTCAAATTTTCACATAAAACGATTGAACAATTCAATAAATATTACTTATTTTAATTGAATAGAAACACTAGTCCTTATGTGATTTTAAATGCTTTTTAATTACATATCGGAGATCCATTTCGATACTAAACACGTACGCGCATTTAAATTTAAATCTTTGATTGCACTCTCATATTTACAAAACATACATAAATATCAATTATATTCACGAATTAAAGACAAGACTTTAAACCGTACCGTACGTTAAAAATATTCTTAAAATTACATAACAATCTAAGAGCCATATACATGTTTCCTGAGATAATCACAAAATGCGAGTTTTGACATCATATACTTAAATTGTATTTTTTAGCAAATGACATTTTTGCTTATTTTAATTGTTGTATAAAATTAAACAAATTAAAAAGATTACGTAGAATAAAACAACATGAGTAATTAAAAATACAACCGACTCGTCTATTGAATTCTATTAAAAATTACGTCTCCTCCCGGATCGGTAAAACAATATTGACTGTTCTAACCAAGAGTGGTTTTATGACTTCCGATTCTAGACCGTTTTCTCCGCTCCATAAATTCTCGAGGCATTTTTCGATTTCTGAAGTCAAACACCTTTTACAGTCTGAAACATTGTAATATAATCATTATTAATTTCAATTTGATTAAATTTGTAAGCAATATATAGGGCGTGTGAATAAGTTCTTGCCGTTTCTGTATTCTTATATTTATGAATTAAAAAAATAGTTTTTTGTTATGCAGGACGTTTTCTTTGATCATTCTACTTTACAAGAATCAACACTGATTGACTTTGTCCGTTTTTAATTTAGAATAAAGACAACAATATTTTTGACTGAGTGTAAAATTTAAACAGCCCATCCGATCAGTCTTCTTCGGACAACCTCGTTTGGTAATAAGAGTTCATAATCGTTCTGTAAATCGCATGGCGATCATTCGTCAAATCAGCGGTCCGAAAAGCGGACCGATTGGACACACAGGAAATAGTGGCCACTCCGTCCTCTTTTAGGGCTTTTTCTATGATCTGTACGATTACTGAAGCTCCCTCAGAGGCTAACTTACATAGGTGGCTTGCACCAAATGAGGTTGGGAATCAATCTAGACTTCCCACCCATAAAAACTAAATATTTATCTATTTTACTAAAATTGCTGTGAAACATTGCCAAACACTCGATTGAAACATCATCACGGCACTGCTTTTGTTCCATTTTAAGCAAACGCGGCACCCATCTTGCGCACAGCTTTCTCATGTCCAAATTTTCAGTCAATATGCGATGTACAGCATTTTTTGAAAAGCCTGCCATGTCTGCTAACTCACGCACTTACAGTCGATGGTCATCCAATATCATTTTGTGGATTTTCTTCACTGTTTCTGGGGTAGTTACCTCATTTGGTCGACCACTGTGCTGTTCGTCTTGGCAGATTATACTTTTAAACTCTGCTACCCAACATCTTTCGATTGATAACTCATTAGCTTATGACTTATGACGATACCAAAAATTGGGTCAATTCTTAGATAACCTTAAAAGACGTATCGTTTTTTCAATGCGGAATTCAAATGCTGCCAAAAAGATGGGCAAAAGTAGTGACTAGCGACATTTTTAAAATAAAGGATTTATTCTCGTGAAAAACAGCAGGAACTTATTCACACACCCAATAATAATAAAAAATTCAACGTATTAAATGCTTTCTTACCCATAATCTCCTCTTTATCCGATGATATATTACATTCTTCCATGTTCATAGTAAGAAAAATTATGGCTTCGCTCACCACAGGATTAAATTCATCACAGTAATACCGTAGTCCCTGAACGACATCAGGAATAATTCTTTGGAATTGATGAACTATCATAACGTGGCTCGAACGTAGGCTTTCCGCGTAATCTGTTATTATGTCACCGTGTTGCAATTTATTGACTACGTCCGGTCTTAAAATCGTCAACGGCATCACATCGTTAGAATCGGCTAAAAAAATATACAAATACGTAAGCAACGGAAATAATATTACATTTACGCCATAAAAATCAATGTACACACATACCTTTATATTTCAATACTACAGATCCTACAGCTTCTGAAATTCTATATGCGACGTCGTTTACATCGTCGATTTCTTTCGTCCAATGCGCCAATAAAAATATTGCAGGTTCGCCCCGCGCATTACTTTCTATATCGTTCGTGGTAAACGTTCTGTTAATACCTACGATCAATCTTCTCCATACGTCTTCCGCTTGATTTGGAAATTGTTTTGATACTTTGATTATTTCTTTGTTCAAATCAAAAGCCATTGTACCACTCGTCGTTGGAAAATAATGAACAAGAGTTACTAAAAGTAGTGGTATTATCGACAAATAAATCAAAAAATAATTTCTACTAAAACCCGACCTGGAAAGATTAAAATTAAAATATATATATTGGTAATCAGTGTGTAAAAAAAATATGTATAATTTGTATCATACTTTTGATTTTTCGTTCGGCCGGCACACAGTTCTTCTACTTTAGCATTCAGAGCCTCATTTTCCTTATTTTCTTCATCGCTACTCGATGAAGAATTAATCATATCATCGTTGGCATTTGAAGACGTTTTTTCCACGAGGGATTTGCTACTCGACGACGATGACGAAGACATATTATCGTCGCCGATATTAATATTCAAAAACTCCTCGGGTGAAGCGACCTCGTCATCGCTCGATGATGTTGAAATTGAATCTTCTTTATTTTCAACAACAAGCTCAAGTATTTCTTCTACGGCGTGTGCATCTTCTCGTTTATCCAAGGTAGGCGATCTATATTATTCAATATGACAGACACAATTGAACATACGATAAAATTAAGTATATAAAGATGTAAATAAATAGTTATGAGACTCACAAATCTCTATTGTGTGAATGAATACCTCTTCTCCCCTGAATTTTTTTATTTACCTATAATAAAAATAAGATTTCGATTAACTCAAACATAAAGATTTGATAATCATATATATAAATTTCGTTTGGAGTTGGATTGTGTTACGAGGATAGTCTCAGAAGTACCCGATCTAACAAAAATAATATCTTTATTTCTCAACATAGTCTCCTTTCAGCTCAATACATTTCTTCCAGCGATGTTCAATAGCGTCGATATCCTGTTTATTGTGAGAATCACTGAGCTCCTCAGAATAGCCATCAACCACTGAATCCACCTCTTCATTGTTGGCTTATATTTTACCACTGAGCCATTTTTTCCATTTACTTTATTCCACGTACATCGCAAGGATAGATTGTTTATCTAATATATAAAAATTAATCTTTGTTCGTATTTAATGCGATGCCATACCGTTCATCCGATTACAATAAAACTTTATCCAATTATTGTTTACACTTGTGGAAATAACATAGACTTAGTAAAAATATTGTTTGTGTACGCAATTTATTATGTGAGACGTTTAGCGTATGCACTATGTTGGCGCGCTGGTTGCTAAGGTAAATAAAGCACTACAACCGTCGATTTGTTATGTATTTGCCAAGTGTTCGGTCTTCGATGGACTATACCGTAAGGTGATAACTCACAAACGTCATCATTTTAATTCATACCTGGATCAATTCGTATAGCAACAACAGTAACACATCGAAAACGTATTTGAGTCACTTTTAAATTCAATGTTTGGCCTCCATCACATCATTTATAATTGCGTGTTTATATTAAAAATAAACAAATGAATAATTATTGTATTTTTAAATATAGCGAGTATCCTGCAAGCTTTGCAATGCCTGACAGTGAAAGAGTTCAAATACCTTAGCGCTATCTTCATTGAGAAGAAATTGATGAACACTTTGCGATCCGGGTGTTCCACACTAAGCTTCGTCAAAATTCCGGTTCCATTCAGTTAGTTCATCGTTCTATATAAAAATTATATTTGAATTGTATATTTTAATACTGAAAACTGGAGTGCCTATAATTCTTCTTTGAAATATAAATCCACCACGACATGTAGCAACGATACCATGCTTTTAATGAAAAAAATGATGAATAATATCATCGAAGTTACAGTTTGAAATGAAAATTGCAAGGAGAAGATGTTGCGTCCCAATGATTCCTACTGATATGCTATTTGAATTGAAATATACGCAGTTTCCGGTTCGAGCACCAACTAAGCACAGGAACACACAGGGTATGCGTGCATACTTCTCACATGGATAGCTGTATATGAGCTGCTCACGCTCAAATCATTTATTACCAGACGGTACGCACCATACGGAAAAATATTGTGTTTCCAAAGGCACTTCATTAGCACGGCATAAACATAATTTTTGAGACGGGAAAAAATGTAGGAAGTCTCCTGTTCAAAAAAAGAACAAAGTGAAAAATCAGGAAACTTATGAGATCGAATGCACACTCTGCATCATATCGTACTTTGAACGACGGCACTAGCATACCCAGAGTTTGGCTACCAATTTTATTAAAAATTAAAGCACCAATAACCTAGCAAAAAATCTGAAAGTGCAAAGAATCTCCAATGAAGCGACTGGCAATGCATGGCCCAAACATCGCGCACTGGACAAAGGATGCTCACAAAGAGCATCACCAAGCCTGCCGGCATTTATTCCACGTCCATGAGTCCGACAGGAGACTCGACATATCAAAAAAAGGTACATTTGAATTCTTAATTTACCTCTCAAATAATTACTAAGCGCGGATCATATACCCTTTTTTTAGCGTAATTAAAAATATAAGAAAGCACTTCAATAAATAGAATCAATACATAAAAACTTTCTTTCCTTGCGTGGCATTGCAACGCATGTCGGATAATCACTAGTATAAAATAAATTATAAAAAAGAAAAAAACATAACAATAACCAATTTTTTACATCTTTTTTTGTTTTGGAAAACATTTTTATGGCAAAATTATTCAAAGGTGCTTCATCCCCCTGGATGTTTAATTCGAGGCTTGTTTTCGATATGTCGCTCCTGTTGTCTTTAAAGGGATAAGAAGGGCAATCTTTTTTGCGACTGAAGGAGACTATATTGAAAATGATGCATCGATAAAACGAGATTACTTCTATTAGATAAGCAAGACTACATGCAGATTATTTATTTTTTATCAAGCAAATGATCAACTTTTATTAGAAAATCATGCATCAATTAAAACAAAATTTTCAGACGATGTCTGCAATTCAAAGAATTCATTCCTATGCATTGTTATAGAATCAAAATGTTACCTCGTGTGATGATCAACTTTGACATCACACCGTTGAATCTTTATATGCAAAAAATACTTCCCAAATAACATGCTATTTATTACGCACGCCGTGGAAGCCCTAAATTTGCATAAAATACCGACTACATATAGATTCAATTGTATACAAATTTATCAGACTAAAGAATTATATCATTTTTCTCATTGGGTTTATCAAGAGATAAGAACCATCCGTATGCCGCCATATGGTTGACATTTAATACATGTGTCACTAGTGCACACTAGAGCGGACTAGGACTAAGACATATGTGCATCTTAAGATCATTTTTCTTTCGTTTTGATTCCCGTAAATGTATTTAATATGAATTTTACTTGCATAAATTCATAGGCTCAAGATAGGTCCGTCGCATAACAATAAAAATGATATATTCTCACGGTAAATGGATCTTTAACGGGAACATGCACTCAAAAATCAAATTTGCTACAAATTGTCCACACTTGAGAGTTCACATATGAAATATTTAACTCACTCGGTGTCACATATTCAGCAGTATTTACAAGTCTTCAGATTTGACACGAATGAAGGATTTGGTGATTTTTGCGCGTATTTTACTTTATTCAATCTTTCGGCTTCCGATAATAACAATTGTCTTATGCTAACATCGACTGCGAAGGAAAGATTGTCGACAATCTAATCAGGGTGCCTTTATGACATTTTTATATCTTAAGCACTTTTACAACGTGTTTATCTATTAAATTATCTTTGAGTGATTGTATACAAAACCTGCACACATAAACACACAAAAGCTTACAATCAAAATAATCGTCATGAAAAGTTTCGTATTACCGATCTGTCAGACATGGCAAAACTCTGCGATCAAATTAAATAGTGCGATTAAAAGCGAATATATCGACCATATACTTCTTTCGATAAATTAGAGCGCAAATTTATTATAATTTAATTTATTGAGAATTTTTTTGATAGTTTAAATAAAATAAATCAGTGATTCATATATTTTGTATATTTATATGATCAATTTTGATGCATTTTAATGCTTATATAGTGTAGCATATGTATATATTTTTTTATGATCAAATATTTTTTTTTTGAGATATTTTTTAAATTCAATATTTTTAATAAGCCATTAAAAATATTTAAACGTTCGTTTTTAAATTTGAATCGATTTAAATTACATTATTGTGATTGTTGAACGAATTGTGAGGATCGATTTGTTCGTTTTTTTTTTTTGTTGTTTTTTGGTCTTGGCCAGAAAAAGTAGTGTTAGGTGTGTGTGTATGTATGCGTATGGGGCTCGAGGGGCGAAGGGCGGAGGGCTCGCAGCTCGCAGCTCCTCGACGAACGACACTCCGCAAAGTGGTCACAACGTGCCGTATCTACACAGGCAAGTCATCACAGCCCACCTTCCTCCCATCGTCACTCTCTTACATTCTCCCGACTCTTCCAACGCGGTCAAATGTCTCCATCCAAAATCGCAAATCTTCGACAGGTCGAGCTCAACGTCGCGACCTTCATCCTGTTCGCGCATCGTCTATTGAAGCGTTTAAAAATAAATTAAAAATCGACGGAAGACTTTCTTTCGATCCTATCGTATTTCAATAATCGCACGATGCGATCGAAATCTTCCGATTATGGGATTATCGTCGGGGACGAATCCTAACCTTGTCATTAACGACCTGTCAACGGCTGAGAAGCATCCCATGAACATTATCGGTCATTGTAGATTCGTCCCACAGCGGAAATGTCATTGTTAATAATGCGTTACGTGTGAAATTAAGCCGAATTTAATAAATATGTCATTTTAGGTGTAGGATAATATTGGATGATAAAAATGTGTTAAATTTCGGGCGTTAAAGTATAATACAAATTAATTTTATATGCTAATTATCCGTAACCCTAAAATATTTCCATTTCAAACATCCTCATGGAATCAATAATTCCCTATGTATTCGAGTACTTGAATAAATGTATCTATTAATATTCTTACAAGAAACATAAAAATACCTTATTGTGGAAGATTTCATGAAGACAATTTGATTTATGCTCGGAATGACACAACGTATATTATGAAATTGTTCATTTTAATTATATCAGTAGTCATAAGCGTGCCAATTATTCAGCCGTTATATGCACCGTCTGAAATACTATTTATTGTTTCAGGTCATCTCTGAAGATATGCCTATGATAAGCGCGCATCAAATACGCAACGCTACGAGCTCAAACCCGCCGGGAAGAAGAGAGGTGTCCGCGATGGGAGAGCCGGACTTCGGTAGGACCGAATACGATATCCCCGGCGTGAGGAAACTCCTGTGGGGCGAAACAATCAAGGAGGAAGTGTTCCGGGGATGGTCTCAGGGATTTCACTTCAGCGACGCGGAACCGAGTGCGCTTGTTCAGAACGAAGGCGGCCCGTGTGCCGTTATCGCGCCCGTTCAGGCGTTCATCCTCAAGATCCTCCTTGCGGAGATACCCGCCAGGCACTGCTTCCCCGATCTGACGCCGGAAAAAACGAACTCGCTGCTCGTGCGAGCTATTTGCAATGTGCTCGCGCAATGCACGGGTAGGTCATATAGAATTGTGCTTCTCAATGGGAGTCGATCGCCGCCCGGCGAGGAGGGCTGCTCAAACGACCCCGACTCGGGAGACACCCAGGATGTCCCCCGTGACGACCCTGCCGACGACAGGGCCGAAATCCGCGCGGACGTCTTCCACTCTGATGCATTCCACGAGCGGCTGCAGGTGGAATCCTTAGAAAACATTCAAGACGTGAAACAATTCTATGCGAGAAATTTCGGCGTGCTCACTGATAGATACGGCGTCTTACTATTCCTATACTCGGTTATCCTATCCAAGGGCATTGAAAACGTTAAATGCGAACTCTCTGACCTCTCCGATCCGCTGATTCACGCGACTTACGGCTACGGATCGCAAGGATTAATAAATTTGATGTTGACGGGAAGAGCAGTCGGTCACGTATGGGACGGCGAACAACGCGTTGGCGGACTCAGACTGAGCGGCATCGATCGACAACCCTGACGTCGGATTTATCACGATAATGGAACACATGCAATATTGCACGGTGGGCTCCTTCTTCAAAAATCCCAAAAGCCCCGTTTGGGTCATGGGCTCGGAGACGCATTTGACTGTCCTGTTCAGCTTCGAAAAGAAACTCGTGTCTCCAGAGACGGCAGCCGAATCCGCCAAGCGGATCTTTCGATCATTCGACACGGACGGGAATAATTTCATTCAAAGTGTACACCTGCAGGATTTACTATGCGCGATGGACCTCGTCAGTGATCCCGAATACGTTGAAATAATGAGGAAAAAATTAGACGCCGAAAATCTCGGCATCATATTACTGAACGCGTTCATGGACGAGTTCTTCTCCGGACAACAGAGGTCGACCCCGGACACGTTCGATCTGCTGCACTACAACGGTCTCGCCCGGTCCAACGTCGGAGGATGCGTCGCCTACAAGAATGGAAGCGCGGTGAGACTCGAGGGAGATCTGCGCGCTTCCTGCGAGGATCCCATGCTGACATGCCTTCAGACCAAATGGCCCGGACTGGAAGTGAGCTGGAACGGCGGAAAGCCGCCTTCCCTCAACTGAATGTTGATGACGTTCGGAAAACTGGTTATATTTATGATATGTGATAAAACGAATTCGAAACAGTGCTGCCGACTATCGCTACGTTTTTATGTATGAACTTATTTTGTCGGCGGTGTACAGTTTAATTTAAAAAATTGGAAACGTCAATAACCGAAGTGTGCTGGCAGCGATTCGTGTCTATCGTGCATCTCCCGGGGCCGATTGGCGACTCCGGGGGAAGGTTATGTAAATTTTGATTATTTAAATAATTATATTTTGAAGTAAAACTTACATCAACTGCTGAAAACGAGTGACCTCTGATTCATAATAATATTGTTACACCGTTTATAATGAAAAAGGAGTTTTCTTAGTGAATTTTTTGGTGCTTGACAGATTAAGAACCAATAAATATTTTAAATTGCTTAAAATTGGTGGCGTTTAAATTAATATAATATTCAACACTTGATAATTCCTTTTTTTTATTTTTTCAATAACCTGATGATAATTCCTCTTGCGACTTTAATAAATTATATGTTAAATCTTATGTACGATATTTCGTTTGAGGATCTGTCTCTGTGAGGACCAAACTATTCACAAATTTCAAGCAATAAAAGGCTAAACATTAATGACATTCATTTTCGTTTATTTCATTTTCCAACATACAACTTTCTTGTGCCAAATACGTACCGCCTTAATAAACTATGTCTAATAGCGCCAGTGTCCATGATCATGTGGTATCTTTATTTTTCAAGTAGAATTCCGAAAAAAATAATGTACATCCTCTTTAATAAGATCTTTTTATTTTTAAAAAATCATTGGCTTATCTCGGCCCATTGTTAAGTGCCATAGCCTACTGTTTCGGGAACGCTTATTGAGCGTTCGTATTTTAAAATGTGATTTAATCACACTGCATGTAGGTAAATTTGAACTAAAGATTAGCACTTATAAATCAAGACGCAATGCCTGCAGGATATTTGTTGTTTATTTTATTATTTACTAAGTATTAGAGTAGCAATGCGCGGCTGTCCGGCATTTGAATAAAAATCACTGAAGCGCTTATTATTAACATTTTTATTTATTCATATTCGACATTATGTAGTATACTCTCGATCGTCTGGGCTAATGCTTGAGAAGACACGGATAATTTAAAAATGCAGATAATAATATCGTTTTAAAATCTGGATCATTTTAAATCTTTCAAATGATCCACAGAATGCATCAAATCTGTTTTCATATCGGGAAGAATCTTTAATTTGACCGGGATTGTTTTTATCCATGTCTCATCTTACGAGTTCCTGATGTGTTGATCAATTGATCCTGACTTTTCTCTTATTGAAGCCAGCGTTTTTGTCGACAAGCTCTTCCAGTGCAGGCCCTTTTTTTCCAGTTTCCATACACATTTGACTGCGAATCGCTATTCTTTCTACTCGTTGATTAAACCAAGTGAGCATTAATATTTTTATCGGATAATCGAGAGTTTACTACGGTATAACCCATGTTTTTTGCTTGACGTCGCATACAACAAGCGGAGTTCACCTGCACATTATTGCGTAGCTATTATCACGTTAATTTTTGCTTTTATTAACTATATTTTCAGCGTCACAATATATTTTAAACTAATCGAATGTACTTCACTTTAGGATGTATTTTTGTTATATGCTAATCGCGTAAAGCGATTTTGAAATCCGCCAATGCAATAATTTTTGTCCCCTCCCAATAGACGACGTTAATAGATTGCAATCAATAACGTACACAACGAATAAGTCTTTCTATATGTAACTTACACGTCTTTTAAAAATAATATTAGAAGTTTTATCTGTTATAATCCCACCTGTAGTGGACTTGCCTTAACTGTGTATAAATATTTACATTAATAAACCAAAATATCAAATTTATTTCTTTGAATGAACCCAATTTTTAACATACAAACGCAAAATAAACCATTCTTTCGATTAATATAATACTGATAAATTGATATGAACGACAACTATCGAAAGCTGATTAACGTCTCTTGGTTATTATTAAATTCATTACATAGATCTGATGATCGATTCAAAATTATTATTTAATGGCTCGAAAGTTGTATGTTAATTCTATTCCACTTCCCCTAACGCGTTGGTGGACACGTCTGCAATTGCAGTCATTTTTTGTATGTTACTTGAGACGCGTTAAATCAAAATACTGTAATCGTATAAATGTATTCTTATTTTTAGATGAACAAGTTAACTACAGGTAGTTCTCGACGTATGACGGTTTGAACAGCGCGAACTAATGCGTGTATTTTTATTATACGTACAGTAAGATCCGGCTTAACGCGGGGGATACATTCCAATAAGTTCCAAAACATTCATAAAGCGTTCATAAAAATCCAAAGTATGTTTGCATAAAGAATTATGTTTGTGTTTCGTTCAGTAAGCAGTTGTTGATAGCATCGCGTCAATGACGCATCGTCTTGGCCTTTGAACTTCTATCAAAATTTGATTCATTTCGTATAAACTGATCAATAATTTCCGTTATAACGGCTAAATTTTCATTTAAAAATCCGTTAAAAGCAAAATTTGTTTAAAACTCGACTTACGACCGATGTATAGAAATCGCGTCGTCACAAATCGAGGACTACCTGTGTATTTCAATAGATTCACCTCACTAATGTTTCAGACTTGTAGAACCGTCCATGATCACAGAAGTTCTATACTTATATATAAATATATTTGAATAAAATTACGTACATTTAAAAGACTCAGTTTGTATATTCGGTTTCAGTATTTTTTGACTCGTTTATATTGTGAATTAATGGCGACGTCTTATCGACGACTAAACATTCTGAATTTGTTTATTTAGATAAGGGGAGAGGGTTAATTAGTCCTATGTAATATCCGCCAGTATCCTCGGAGGTAATTCGTTCAGCCTAAATCGTGCCAAATCCGCTGTATCCCAAGCGAGCTACGCATAGCTGTTTGAATCATGATGTTCCCGTCACGATTTTAAATGAGATCGTATTGTATTGTATTGAGCAATGTATTGTCGACGGCGCATATTCGCATTTATGTAAAACGCAATCAAAAGCGCATTCCAGGATAAGTTTATCCAAAAATCGATGCAAAGATCTTAACACTGACAACGACTTTCTTCCTTATAGCCAAACAAACTTTGAATAAACCTCGTTAGAAATTGATTTTGCCACCAAGTTTGATTCTTCATTTTTGTATCACTAAAGTCGCGTTTATTTCGCCGTGTTTAGAAAACAGCCATAAAATTCATATTGGCAATTATGCTAGCCCTAAATTATTATTAAAAGAGTGTGAGATATTTGTAAAGATAGCAGTTTTCCTCGGGAGACAGTGTACAGAATCCAATCCCGCCTTTCCTCGCTAGGATATCGCCGAGCCAGGGTAAAGTTATACATGACGCTTAAATGCATCTCGGATTCACCTCTACACCAACTGAGGGCGGCTCCCCGTCCATGTGCCCAGCAAATTCGAGACTGAATGGTTTCCTATTTCAGGTTGATCCTCTCAATCCGGCGATTTCAAAGCGATATAGAAGGCAACGGAAGACAATGCTGTAATCATTGCCAAGTGAAATTCTTCATTTGCTTCTCCTCAAAGCCATCTGCTTATTGTTCCTCTTATCCTTGCTCTTTTGATGCAATCCCTTGAAGATTGAGTTGATTCCATCAATGGAAAGACTTGGATTAGCCTCCGCGGTATCTCAAAGAACGTCTGGCACGATTCAAGGTTAAAGGAAACGACACACCCCCGAATGATTATACTAATCGTTTGAATAAAAGATATATATGGCATTCCAATTTTATATAAAATTAACCTGCCTCCGGTTCATATTTAGAATCCGATAGAATTTACTAGCTCATGGCTTTGATACGATTTAATGCAGTATTTACTTAAATAATAACCCTTATTGTACTAGTTTCGACAGCGTAAATATATAGTTAAAATCGTTCCGCTGAAATGTTAGAAGTCCCATGTGATTTATAAATAAGTATTATGGTAAATATTGCATTTTCCCATGTTTAAAATTTACATATATTTATATTTACGGCGATTATGAGGGTAAATGCTGTATACTAAATTTGTGAGATTCGATATAATTAAACGTTTAAAAACATACGTTCATGGATTATAAATAAATTTGTTGTACAAGACAGACGGCCATATAGCGTAGATCTTCATATTATAAATACGCTTTTATCGCGTTCTCGTTTAATACGTATGACGTTAATTGAAGACGAGAGACTTATCTTGATATATACAAACCGGTGTAATAAACCAAAGCCTAAATACATTTTTTTTCGAAAATCGTTGAAGTCGTCTCCGATGGTTGTTTAAAAGTACTATTGAAATCTCGTATTGTTTGATAAGAATTGTGTATAAATATATTTTTTCCAGTATTAATATATAGACGTTAAATGTAAGTTATGAATTGTAAAAATCACACACGTCAATGCCGTTTTATTACAATGTCAAAATTTATCTTATGTTGTTGTTTTTGTGTTTGAAAAATGCTTTCGTCGATTTTATTTACTCGTTCATTCCTATTTTTTTAAACTGATTATCCTCGACCCGAGTTACGTCTGTCGATTGGTACGCTCTGTAAAATTGTAGAACACGCAAAGGAGCTCGTGTACTCGTTACATCGACGGCATGAAAATTATCCTAGAATATATTATTAAAAAAATGTTGTGATGACCAGGACAAACTTAATATCAAATACAAAAATTATTAAAACGAATCAAAAAATGTCTTTTAATTTACGCACCCAATTATTCATAATCTTGATCTTGTAATTATGTATTTATTACAATGTCATAAAAATTAATAAAACGCAGCTGATGAGACGAGATGGAACGGGATGATGAAAACCCAAGAGGATATCAAGCGTGTATTATGTGCCACGCTCTGAAGAATATGGCAATATAAAGAACAGACGGACATAAATAATTTTAAAACTATAAAAAACTTGGTTAATATTCACATTTCAATATTTGTATAATATATACAACCCGTAGGTAGTCCTGTAATTTAGCAATTGTACCTCGAAGCTTAAAACATCACTCAATAAATCCGCAGGAAGGTCTCCGTATTTAAGGATGTGCACAGTATTTTGTTCGTCGATTACCTTGTCAAAGTAAGAGCCGTCTGTCGATATGGAGATATTGGCTGCGTTTGACGGAAGAAATTGGGAAAAAACGACGCCAAATTAAAACGAAAGCAATGACAAATTGATCGCAACAACGGCAAAATTGCACATTGAATAGCTGCAGACTTTATTAAATGTGAATATTATATTTAATTATCAAACGTATTTATAAACACATGCCAAAATACTCATTTTTCAGATATAATAGAACAATAAAAATATTACAAAAGTACATTTCATTAAAAAAGCAAATCGTTTGCGTAGATTACAGAAGATCTATGAGGGAAAAAAACTCAATTTAGATTCATACAAAATTGAATAAAAATCCTATTTATCGTTCGAGTGACGAGTTATTTTCTTTTTCCGCGCATAGGTCTTCCATATCTATTTTTGGGCAACGCTTTTGTCTCGCTATTCGATTCGGAGGGTCTATGGACATGATGAATGATACTCCACAGCATATCGCCATCGGATCTATTCCCGACTAATTCGTAAATTTCCTCCTGCATCATTTATCAAAGCGCTATAGAAAAAATTAGGAACAAAAAAATACAATTCTTATATTGCATAAATGAAATAAATACCTTGGATAATTTAATAACATCGACCATCGGATATGCCTTTATTCATTATCCTGGCAATATTCTTTGAATTCACTCCGGGTAATTTCAATACAAAGTCGTGTATTCGTGGATTATATCTCTCTACGGCGAGGACATCAAACGTTGAATCGTCTCCGAGAGCCAAAGCTGTTTCGCTACTAGGTTGTGCTCTTCCTTGCTATCAACAAATATAATTTATTTTAACTAGAATTTGTTGCGCAAATAAAATGCCTGAGTGCGTTTTAACGAAATTCTCAACAATTCTCTCTATCGCGCCTATAAATGTTTCACTTTAATAAACAAATATTATACATGATTACAAACCTTTAAGCTCTAAAAACAATTCAGCAGTTGCATATGGACTCGGGGACCAAACCAGCTTTAAGCGAGGAAAATGAATAGTCAAAAGCTGTAATTTTTGACGAATATCAGCCCCACTTGAATCTTCTGATAACATATAATGACCCTAAAAAATATAAACAAAATCGTATTGGATGTGTGCATAAGTTCCATGAAAATCCTACATTTTAAATAAAATAATATAAAATCAAGGCAATTAAAATATTGCCCATTGATAGCCTTTTCTTGTTTGCGCTTCGGAGAACCCGCGAGCATTCAAAATAAGAGTTGCAATGCCATAAGCACTTAATAATTATTTGAAAAGAAATGCAGTACATGGTTTATTACTTCAGATCACGTGTACAATCCATACAATATTTTTAATATGCCTATGTTATTCTCGCAAGTGTATACAGTAAGTTGACAAAGTTTTATCACAATCGGATGAACGGTATAGAAGCACATTAAATACGGACAAACAAACGATGATTTTTATATATTAGATTAACATTATTATTAATTGCATTTCCATTATTTCTTATGTGAAAACTCGTTTTGGGTTATGAGTTTTTCGGCTTAAGAGTTACCCTCCAGAACAAATTAAACTCATAACCTGAAGTTCCACTGTATATCCACTTTTCATTGCCTAAAAAACTTCTTTTTTTTGCCGTTGAAGCAGCTGTACACACATGAAAAGATGCCTTTTGCCACACTGATTTTAAAACTAGATTATACCACCGATGGCAAAACGGCAGAAACTTAATCACACACCCAATATACTGTGTTATAAACATATATACAATAACATTTTCACTCGTTACCTGAAGTTGAAAAGGTCTGCTTTGATCAAATTCGATGAGCAGCATTGGTCTAACGTAGTTACGACACATCTGTGTACACTGCGTATATAATCTTCCAGAATTCAACGATCCGATTAAATCCGATATCGATTTTCTTTCGACGCAAATTTCTGGCGTCAAAATGTAATCGCCTATCTGTAAAAATGCATTGCTCAACAAAACATATTTTTAATAACGTGATACCGACGCTCAAATTGATTACCGCTATTGTGACCGGATCGATTTGAATGCCTTTTTTATGCAACAAAGCCGGAAGATCAGAACGGAATTCACGCATATCGACGATGATCCTATGGTTTTCCAAGGCGTTCGCTGAACTTTGTCCACCTTTACATATAAAATCATTAACGACATCGATAGAAAAATAATAAATAGTAATTTAAATACATAGATATGATGATTGTTACATACCGGCTTTCCTGGTATTAACAGCGTCTTCCAATTCAGATGCATTTGTTGCTAATAGCATCTCTGATTTTCCATCTTGATATGACGGTATAACCATAGTCTAGAATAAATCATCGATTAATGATATTATTGAATTGAACGATATTTAAAATAGGGTGAGTATTTACGCTTTTCGCTTCTATCAGAAGTTCAAATGATTCCTTTTCTCTTCTTAGAGAAGTGAGATAGCTTTGCTCTTCGGTAGTTTGTGCATGCATCAGAAAAAAAACTGTTAGCGGTGATTTAGTACGATCTCTTCTCGCTTCAAATAGTTCGACTTGTCTCGTTGCAGTTATGTCGCTGTGATACATAATTATATATCTAGGTTGGAAATTATCCAACGTATCCTCTAAACATATTCCGTCCGTATTGTTCTTAAATGTTTGAATACTTACGACAGGGACTCCCAATTGAATTTGCGTTAGATCCATATTCTCCATCTAAAAATTAAGCTCCGAATTAATAGATTATTCGTATTGTGATTGAGTGATTTTATTTTACCTGTGTGAATGATTCGAAAAATGATCCATCTATAGTATCGTCGCTTTGTTTCTGCGTTATATTATCGATAATAGCCTGCGACATGGTAAGCATAAAATTGTTTCTAATATCTTCTTCTTCGTTAGCATCTTCCATGACGTCGGCATCATTCGGATCATTTTCATTAGATTTTTTATTATCGGTCTTTATATCAAATTTGAACGATTCGTATTCTTTAGAAATCAGTGAGACCTGAACGTGATTCCGGACAGCGGCCAGATATAAACATTTATAAGGACCCATAGTCAAATATTCATTCAATTGAGAACATGTTTTAGAATCTTGGCATAATATTAATATTTTAACATTTTTCTGGAAGGAATCGCCTGATCTTTTTTGATCTCCGGGTATCTCAACAGTGAGGATTTCGCTTAGGGTCTTCCACTTGGACGGAATTTCCGGAAAAAACTCTGTAATGAAAAAATCTTTCAATGCTTTCCATCAATTATGCCCGGTGCACACAAGGCTAGTATTCGAGTTGGAATGACAGGTAAGTGCTGGTAAGCTAGAAAACTGGTGAATTTAGCTTTGTTTTTAAGCTGAAAACTGTCTTAAAAATGAAGCTGGTTTGCTATATTTGCTTGAAAACTAGTCTCGTGTGCACCAGGTATTATAAACACAATTAAAACCAACAACACAAATTTGTTTTGAGTTAGAGCAAGGATTTAACACATTTTTTTTTTAAAATGACCCACCTATAATGACCGGCCTATAATAAGCAGGTTTTAAAAAAAATTAATAAGTAATTTTTATTATATTTTATGGTAGATATCTTTTTGAATAATATGTATATACACATTGTAATGATACATGATGGTTTTGCATCAGATACTAGCGACTAATACCCGGCATGCGTTGCAATGCCATAAGCGCTTAATAATTATCTGAGAGGAAACGCAGTACGTGGTTTATTACTTCAGTTCATGTGTACAATCCATACAATATTTTTAATATGCCTATGTTATTCTTGCAAGTGTAAACAGTAAGTTGACAAAGTTTTATCGCAATCGGATGAATAGTATGGCAGCGCATTACATACGAACAAACATAGATTAATTTTTACACGTTAGATTGATACATGTTAAAGCTATTCTGGCAGTATGTTAATATTCAGTTAATCTTTTGAAACACATTGTATAACAATAATACATATAAATGGCTCACCTTGCTTGGAATTAAAAACTCGACATTTAGCATGCTTAAATAGTTGTTCTGCGGAATCTAATAAAATCCAACCAGAGTTCACTTTAGCATACTCTGGAGTTCTATATTTGCTCAATAGACTATAAAAGCTCACAGCGTCGTTATGAATTAAGTTACTAAAAAAATTATAATTATTTATTATTCAAATATTCCATAAATTTGATAAAAAATAATATTATTAATTATAATTATAGTATCAAAATCTCACTTACATTATAAGATTTCGCATTATCTTTAAATCCTGTACCAACTCTTTCGTCCTGGTGCTTAATTGATTCCAAATACAATCCAATTGGGATTGTAATATCTTATGAAACTTTTTTGTTATACAATTTTCCACTGTTATCACCTTAAAAATTAATGTTGAAATAAATAAAATCAATTTAATTTCAAGCGCAACGTAAAAAGTACGGGAAACGCGTAAGAGTCTTGCGTAAATATAAGACCCGGATCAAGAAGTCATAACACGAGTATAAATAAATATGCAACGAACCTGCAAATCTAACGTTCGGTTTATTTTCTTCAATTCCTTCGTTGTGTAATTCATAATGTCCAAAATGCACGTCTGCATTAAGGTACTCTTGTTCGATAGTGAAACGTGTAATTCAACTACGGACGGTTGGCATGTTTTTAAGCATTGACTAATCAAACCATGAAACCTAAATATTAATAGTGAAATATGAGATTTTATGATGAAAAATGTATACAATTAAATTTATCAGTCCAGAAATGCATGTGTAATTTTGAGATTTGAATTTTTTTTCAGGTCTATGATGCACAGCCTGAGAGAAAATTGATTTAAAAATACATCCATTTAAAATCGTTTTTTGCTTCTAAGCTGGAAAATTTTTACAAAAAAGAGATCAAAAGACTGCCAATTGCAATGGAAAGATGTGTTGAATAACGAAGGAAATTATATTTTATAATGTTGTATATAAAATTTGAACTTTTTTTAATTAAATACGTGAATACTCTTTGGTCCCCCTAACATATTATTTAATTTGGTTTTCAATCCTACATCTGTTTAGGAATACTTCATACAGTAACATCATGCACATATATGAAAAGGTCTTTTAATTTTGGAATAAATTGGATTTAAAGGATATTTTTGATATTAATATCCATATTGCTGTTAATCAAATATATGTATTTCTGGACTAGTCTAATAAAGTGAAAAATTAACCTGGGCCATAAAAAGATTTCTGTCAAAAACAGAGACTTCATAACTTTCTCCACGTGCGCAAATCCAAAGGTAAATCCTTGAGGTGAATGAGAAAAAGCTTTGATGAAACCAGTCTAAAAATCATAACATATTTAAAATCTATCAAACATTAGCATACTGATTAAAATACATACTATATATTAATTTAAAAAAAGCGTACCTTATTTTTCTGACGGTACAACCTTAGAGCAAAAGCTTCTTGGCAACTTTCTAATACTGTATGAGCTCTGAGCACTACTATACCAGTAATATGCTCAACTGGTAATCTATTTTTTAACAAATCCACAACTAAAATTCTAGTCGATACAAAATGCACCCCTCCTTCCAAATAAGTTTTTTCCCTGAAATCACATCACTATTTAAACTATATTCATTCGCGTTGATATGTCATAATGTATTCAATAATTTTAATTCACACCGCTCAGCGCCCGTATTCGGCAAGGATGAAAGATTAAGTTTATTCATATAATATTTCTCTTCTACATCTGAACTATTTATCACCAGAACTAGATGAGAAGGATCCAAGTGGGCTCGAAGAACATTTAGCACAACGACACTGTCATTCAATCCTCTAAAATACAAATTTAAATTAATTAATCCAGAATAACATCGTACAATATAAACAGCACTGTTTTTATTTTAATTTTAAATCTGACTTAGCGGTGATAAGAAGAGCATCGCTTTCGAGCACATCGAGAAACATTTGTCGTTCAAATATAAGCATCGGGAAAAAGCCATCATCAGCCTTAGCTGATGTATTTTCAACGTTTGTATCTTCCATTTTTTAAAAATCTCAGTTTATAAATATGAACTATTCATTCATATTCCTACTAGATTTGCTTATTATTTCAACCAAATAACTTTTGACAGTTCAATTTATTTTTATTATTTGGCCTTAACACTTGTTTTAATGGCCATAATCTACATCATATTCTGTCAAAATGTTGTAATTAAAGTTTGAGCAATGTCGTAATATTACGTTTAAATTAGCTAAAATAAGTTTATTCTCATTGATTTATTTCATATTTAGTTTAAAAAAATAATTATATGTTTTTATTAACCTCAAAAATTTATTTTCACCAATTTGATTTTATTGTTGCATTATTACAACTCTTATTATAAATGCAAATGACATTTATTCATGGGATATTTAAATTTAATTTAATAAAAATAACCATGTTTATTTAATAGTTTTTGTGACACTTCAAAATTCAAAATATTGCATTTGAAAATAAATAGAAAGAATATATTTAAATTTTATGCTTTATTTCATTAAAAAAATTATACATAATAGTTTAAGGTAAAAATAATATTATTTACCTCGCAACATAATTACCTGTATATTAAAAAAAAATCAAGATCTTTCAAATCACATTATAAATCATTTATATCATTTTAAAAGATTCACAAGCATTCCAACTAAACACACTCCAGGCATTTCAAAACATAGTAATCACATTTGAGACTGTTTATCACCAATCTAAATTATCTGGTAGACCTCCGGGATAATCTCCAGTAAGACAAGCTGTGCAATGACCGCCTGCGCCACCTCCGGGTGCCTTCATATTGTATCGAACTGCACTAACTAGACCTTCCACGCTTAAATATTTTAAGCTATCAGCTCCTGAAAATATATAGCCGTTGGAAATTCAATAAAATAAAAAGATTATAAATATTGGGTGTTTCGATAGGGACGCTCGAAATTTGTTGGGTTATAGCGGTCACGTTATTAAAGCAACATCCATTAAATTTATTGTAAATTGTTCAATAGTGTATGGCAATTCACTATGGAAGGTTATAGCGTTGGATAACGTATGCAAATTATCAAATTTTCATATCAAAATCAGTGATCTGTTTGAGAAATATTTCGTCAAAAAATCATCGTCGCATAAAATTGAGCATCCTTATTTAAAAACCCTGTAGCTGCTACACGTTTGTTGCTTACCGACGTGTTCTGCAAGTTGGGCAGGAGTTAATTTATTTGCTATCAGTTCTTCACGAGTTGGAATATTAATTCCCATATAGCACGGTGATTGTAAAGGTGGACTGGCAATTCTAACGTGTACCTAAAAATGTATTAAAGCATAAATTTAAAACATAAACGAAGGTTTTTATCAATTGAAAAACCCCCTTTTTAATACCTCTCTAGCACCAGCATCTCTTAGTAATTTAATAATTGGACCAATTGTATTTCCTCGCACAATTGAATCGTCTATTAGGACTAATCTTTCCCCCCGCACATTAGCTGACAGAGCACCGAACTTTTTAGCTACTCCAAGTTGACGTAATCTAGTAGACGGCTGAATGAAAGTGCGACCCACGTATCTGTTTTTACATAATACTTCAACGAATGGGATTCCAGACTAAAAAAATGAGCGCATTTGAGTATTTTGATTAATATACTGATCAAATAATCTTGCTTTTTGGTATTCTACCTGTCTTGCATATCCATGCGCTGCCGCAGTTCCAGATTCCGGTACTGAACTTACAATATCCGCATCGACAGGTGCTTCTCTAGCCAGTTCTCTACCACATTGTAAACGAACTGAATACACCATCTGACCTAAAATATAATTTAAAAAGTAAAATAATGCTTAAAGATTAAATTTTAACCACCCATTTAATACAAGTATTTTTATTTTTAAACAAAATAACATACCTTCAAATATACTATCACTTCGAGCAAAATAAACATACTCAAAAATACAAAAAGCATGATGTTTATCAGGAGGCGGATTTAAACGATCCACAGAACGTGGCCCGTTGCGCGTTAACTCGACTATCTCCCCAGGCAAAACTTCACGTTCATATCGTGCTCCGATAGAAAGGAATCCACAAGACTCAGACGAAACTACCCATCCTTCAGTTTCACGTTCATTGCCACCTGTTAAATTTTCATCAGTATTATATTTGATTAAGGTATTATAACTAAAAATTTGCAAGTCCAAATGTAAATTACCTAATGGTATAATTCTGCCTAAACATAGCGGTCTATTGCCATACGGGTCTCTCACGCCATATATTTTATCTTTCAACATAATAACTAAAGAATAAGATAACGGTGCTAGATTCATTAAATTTCTAATTCTCGCTGGCCAGTTAGGTCCGCTTGAATCTTCTTCTTCCGACGGGCTCACACACAATGCTTGTGTAATTAATTCTGAATCTGAATGAGTCGATAAACCCACGCCTCTTTCCAGCACCTTTTTAAATAAAATTAAACTTTATCCAATATATAAAAATTAATCTTTGTTTGTTTGTATTTAATGCGCTGCCATATCGTTCATCTGATTGCGATAAAAAATTGTCAACTTATTGTTTATACTTGAGGGAATAGCATAGGCATAGTAAAAATAGTGTTTGTGTACGCAATTTGTTATGCAAAATGTTTAGCGTATGCACTATGTTGGTGCATATTAATCTGACAAAAAACCATAGCAACCGTCAAAAACGTCAAAATTGGAATTGCGAGAAGCGATAGAAATCGAAAAATGAAGAAATAATAGACGCAATCAACAGATTGAGAACACTGGACGAAGGATGCTTACAAGGAGCATCACTAAGGCACCGGCAGTTATTCTGCATCCATGAGTCCAACAGGAGACTCGAAATATCGAAAAGAGGTACATTTGAATTCTTAATTACCAAGCGCGATCGTATACCATTTTTGTACTACACTAGTAATGTATATTTTCTTATTTAAAAAATAATTTCACCCAAAATTTGTATTACCATTTTTCTCAAGCTATCACAATTGACCAACTGTCCATTATGAGCTAGCGCGAGCACCCCGTGAGCAGTGTGCACTACAAAAGGCTGACAATTGACCTCTTCAGACGCAGCTGATGTAGAATATCTGAAATGGTACTATATTTATATGAATCATACAATATGTTATAAATCATTCTCAATCATTAAAACTATATTTTAATTGTATAATATGATAAATAGAAAAGTCAATAAACACCTTGTATGCCCGATACCCACATTTCCTTTGAGTTTTCGAATTGCTTCGTCGTTGAAAATATTACTAATAAGTCCCATGCCTTTGTGAATATGAAATTTACGGTTGCATTTTCCTTCCGATGTAACAATACCAGCGGATTCTTGGCCTCTGTAAAGTTTTTTAACAAAATATCGTATGTAATCATTGTAATACACCCAAATTATTCATTTGAATTGTCAATTCCTTTAAAAAGATAAGCCCTAATAACACACAATTTGCTTGATGTATTAAAACCATGTGTATAAATGTAGCCATAAATGTAAAATTAACATTTTCTGAATATATTTAGTATAAAAAATACCTATGCTGTAATGCTACAAGACCTAAACAGATCACTTGGGATATGTCCACTTGAGTTGGCCAATCTCCAGTTCCAATAGCCCCAAAAACTCCGCATTCGTGGGTCAACCCTATTGTTAAAAAAATACAATGTTAATTAGATTGTGAGTCATTCAATTATTTAAAAATAAATATGTGGTGAAATATTTACCAGTTGTAGTTGTATCCGTAGATTTATTATTCCACGGAATAATTTGCGATGATAGTGATTTCTTAGGGTTAGTATTTGAAATATCATTTTCTTGCTTGTCTATAATTGAATATTTGGGTTTATGATAATGTAGTTTGACCGATAGATCGAAATTTTCTTCCGGAGATTCGCACTCGTTAAAAGAGAGTCTATTCATTTTGTCTCTAGCGTTACCGTCCATTTCATTTTCACATTTATTATTTGTAGGGTATTGGTTTATAATTTCGTATTGTTTATTGCATAAATCCATAGTTATTATTCACTAGATTCATCCTGAAAAAAAAACGAACATGTTAATTAGTTATGGCGCAACGAACAAAACAATTTAATACGCATGAATTTGCATAGCACAAAACAACAATCAATAAATGTTATTGTTTGTTGTTTAACGAATGCCAATAACAAAATAAGACGTTTCTAAATTTTTACTATGGTTAAGCATACCTTTTGATTTCAACGATTGGCAAAAATCTGAAAGTTTTCTGAAACAAAAAATATATTTATTATTAATTATTTTTTATCTGAACGTTTTAATTTAAACAAATTTCTATTCTACTCTTGTTGATCAAAATTTAAAAAAAAATTTCAACGTCTAATTAAAATATGATTATACAGACGAGATAATATTTATTCCTTGCATGGGAGAAGTAGTATATAAAATACTCTATTTGGATACCATTCCAATATAAATTAAATATGTAACTATATACAGTCAATCTTTCTATAGCGTCAAGATAGGGACCACGCTATAGAAAAATAGGTACCAATTCTCTTAAAACATTGTTGTTAGCTATTCAGATCTTCCTGGATATTAAAACCTGATTGAAATCAAGGGACTTTCAGCACAACAAAAGTTATGAAAGTGTATTTCAAAAGCTAAATGTTAAAAAGCATGCAATTCAATTATTTTATAGAGCGAAAGGATTAAAATTTATTTACGGAACATGGAATAAAAACGTGATATCCTGTGCCAAACCTATTTTATTGGCTCTAGGTACATAATTAGAAATATATTTTTTCTCGAAACACAAGGGTCCTGAAATTTTTAAGTTTTAAATTATATAAAAGCGTTAAAAGGATCAAATCAGGGATATTTGGTAAGATCTATACATAGCTACTATTATAAAAACTCATCGCAAAACCATAATGGGTCTGGCCAGACTATCTTATGGACAGAAGGGTTAATAATAATGAATTCCAATTAATATTAAAACTGAAACTACCGATATTTAAACGAAGCTACTTCTACGAAAACCAGTCAAAAACCCAATAATAAAAATATTGTAACGCAGAAGGAAATCCTGGCAAAATTGCAAACCTATCAGTTTCGGATGTCCTATTTTCAAGAAGAGATTTCTGCAAAAGAGTAGTGATACTCGGATGATGACGCCACTCCCGACCTCCCAAGAGGTGCCATCACATCAGCGACGAATTATCAAAAGGGCGGCGGGTTTTCAAAAAGAGACCCGGCGGTGAATAACAACCAAAGCAAACGCCGGAATTTTACAAAGCAATAGAAGACATTACGCCGGGAAGAAAAGGCGTCTAGTACGAGAGCATTGTCGAGTCGAAGAGGGTTTCTCTTCGTTCTCTCTTCGCTTCTGGACCCTGATGGGGGAGGATCTTCGAGAAGACGACCAACTTTGAGTTCAAGAAGATGCTCCGACAATGCGTCTACCCTCGGGTGGAACATCACCCGTTTGCTCCGTATCAGGCACGCTCACTTGCTTGCCTCTGATTCTTCTACTGTGGGTTAGTTGAATAAATACGCTGTGCCGATTGTTTGACATTTCATTGATCACTTGCAGCACCTGCCTCATTTCAACCTCTATCACCGAGCGAATGAAATCATAAACGTGTTCCGTCGTTCATCGCAGCCGACTCGTGGGTCGGGACCGTTGTTACGGATTGTGTCGCAATCGATCACGCATCGCGCCGAAATGCTCTCAATCGTGGATTCGCGACCTTCAATTCAGGCGGGGCCCTCGATGTTCACTTTAATATTTCAAATAAATTTCTACTTCAATCAAATAAAACTCCATTTTAATTGTGGGCACTTTTCTTCTCGATTTATTCCGGTATTTTTCTCCGTTTTACTTTTCACACAGTGGAACTTGTTAGCTAAAAGATTAACCCTATCGGACAGGAAATCGTGCGACAGAGACGGGTGTCTTGCATCTCATCATACACTCGTGCATCGATGGCAAAGTCGTGCCGTAAAGGTACCCCTACACGTCTAAACATTCTCAATATATTTTTATAGATATTCGCAAATATGCATAATTACTAATCAACAAAAAATCGCATTCTAAAGAATCTTTTACCATTTTCATTCGTGTTGTCTTGAGAGTAGGCGTTTGTTTTGATAATTAAGATACTCGCATCATTCTTATCGTTGACCAATTTTATTATTCCCCCTTGACTTTTCTGAAGTAGTGTCATTTGCTGAGTATCACCACGTATCTTCAAAGTATTTTATATTACGAACAAATCAATTGATTTCAACAGTGAAGGAGCACTGGGTTATAAAACTATGTAATACAGATTCGTCGATTAATATTATTTCAGTAAAATTAAAGCCTCAAAAGTCATTCAATCGGTCCTTCATTGGTCAAAAACGTTTCAACATTTTTTTACGATACGGCAAAAGGCAATTTCACCGAGATCATTATAAATCTGGTTCTCAGATTCGCCCCTGCAGACTTGTTCCACACAAAAAATGACTCAATAGTCGAACGTTTGATCGCGTTTCGTCTGAATACGTAGACAAGTTTTTTTAAAGGGTTTTCAAATAACCGGTATTATTGGCCTCGAGCAGGAGCCGCCGAAACGTTGGCATATAGCAGGGGTTCCCACCTTGTGCCCGTGGGCGCACATGTGCCCGCCGGCACTCTTCAAATAATGAATAAAAAGGTGACTTGTTTTTAAAATCTTGCTAAACGTAGTGAGAAATTCAATAAATTGGCTGGACTGACTGCTGTCTAATCCACCACGCCTATTAAAATCAATTTTTAGAAAGTGGACCAATTAAGGAAGCATTTCTCCTTGGAGGCGATTCGTTATTTGAAAGAATTTTCTAATAAGCGAGAAATTATTTTAGCAATGTGCTACAAGATTTCCTTCTGTCAAACAATTCAAGTACAAGAAAAATCCAGGCGATTTACAAAATTATTACACACGTGGAGATTTTTATAGAATCTTCTAGAAATAACAAGTGAGAGGGGGGTTATTGACTAGATTGACACTTGATATAATAAAAATGACACTTAAAGACGTCTTCATTGCGCTTTTATCATATTTTTATCGCAAAATTGACAACTATTAAAAAATACCAAAGATTGTGAAAAACCACACTTACATAAATGGGATTAAAAGTGGTGACAAATTATTATAAGCATGAACGTTGGATTGGAAAGATTAGTATTTGTTGATGGAAGTAAAGATGATGTTTCTTTGTCTAGTGCAGACAACTAATAAAAACAGCATAAAAGTCTATAGCTCTGTTTCTGAAACATTAAAATCATATTAGATTCTGATTCTGATGAAGAGGTTGTAAATGCAAGAAGAACCTTCAGGATTTACAGCGTGGATTTGGCACTTGAGAGGCCCTTGGCGCAATTTTAGTTTGAGGCCCCTGAACCCACGAACGTCTGCTATACCAGAGGGGTCAAACTAAAAGGTTAATATGGCCAAAATAGAAGCTTAAGTTGAGATAGGTCACAAAAAATCAATTTTTCATACAGACGTACAAAACAGTGGCGGATTTGGCAATTGAGAGGCCCTTGTCACAATTTTAGTTTGAGGCCCCCTCGATAAACGCGGTTTCTTAATGATGAACCTTTTCTTAGATCACTTGTATTACGCGATAAATTAAAAAAATGAGGGCCCCTAAAGTTTTGAATTCCTAAGCGCATGCCTTCTGCGCCTACAGATAAATCCGCCACTTCGTCACATCCGATAAACTTTAAACTGACAGTCCATGGGCTCTTCGCGCCTCTTTTCTACCCGGCTTAATGTTTTAGTCATTAATCCTTAAAGGAGTACTATCCCAGGGCCTGTGACACCCCCCTCCCCCCGAACGTACCGGTGATAGAGACGGAGAGCTTCCATTTTCCAGCAATTAAGCCATGTGTATCGTTTTTATTACTCCGGGTCTTTTTTAACAATCTTACACTTGTTGTGATAGTCTACTTCATGAACCTAAATTCTTAAATTTTCTTAAATTCCATTGCCCAGTTGTTTTGAGAACCAATGTAATTAAGACATGAGACCAGGCGTTTTTGTTTTCGTAGTTAAGGAGACGGCATCACCTTTATCGCCTTGAAGAGTTTTAACACCTCATGTACTGTTCAAAAGTGGCCAGTATCCCGTGTGTAACAGTAACACTTTTTACCTAGTGTGTGTTCGTTTTGTTAGCTGGGCCGCAAAAATATTCGTTGTGGGCCGCGAGTTTGACAGCTCTGTACTGCGCCATTACAATTTGTCCATCATTTTTTAACTGACCTGCTGGAACTTTTTTTTTGTTAAAGACCGCAAAGGGTTAAATTTGATTTGCGCCCACTCGTTCATGCCATATCGAATGCACCCGCGCCGTGTGGGGTGTTGAGAGCCCGTGGCATATAAGGTTAAAGCGTTCTTCGTCATTCGCACTATTGTTAGCAGTGGCGGATTTAGAACTTGAGAGGCCCTTGGCGCAGTTTAAATTCGAGGCCCCTTCGAGGAAGACGAGGGCGTCGAAAATTCTCAGGTAAAAATGCAACATCGGGTGTTTGCAATCCTTATCGCGAATTATTTGCTGTCAACCAAGTCATGAAGCTTGAAGAGTGTAAACAGGACAAGAAAACAATAATATCGAGAACGAAGAATTCCAAATGACGTAGATAAGCAATTGATATCGAAAGAATGCAGATATCAACATCCCATCGGAGACTCGCATATGCAAATTTAAACAACACCCTGGCAAATTTATAATAATAGAATAACTGATAATTAAATATGATTTGTTTATTATTGATGTCAGTGTCGGATTAAGTACTTGAGAGGCCCTTGGCGCAATTTAAGTTTGAGGACCCCTAAACGATTTTTCAACTTGAGACAAATTCTGCCATGTTATTGTTGTACGAAACAAATAAGTTATAATATTAGGTCCTCCCGAAAGAAATCCATTCTTTTCGCCCGCTCTCAGAGTTTGAGTTCAATTCATGACACGGTGAAGTAAAAATCTCTATAATTCATTTTTCTTGTTGTGCATTTCATCAGATGTATTATTTGTTTCATAAAGAAGCCCGAAACCAATAAGAATCATATTCGACGCCAACAGCAATCTTAGCCCTTTCGAACCGGAGAGCAGACATGCTACGCTCTAATGTAAATCCACTTTTCTGTCAGCTCCGCCGCAGCGTATAAAAAGCTGGATAATGAAACAGGCTCAATTAATGAACCTTAACACTGTTGATACACAAAATATTCGTTTATTTCTTCGGAATATGTTCAACTTGCATGGTATGTCCCACCAGTTCTTAAAAGTGGCTGATACTCGGCTATTGACGCCATTCCAGAACAGTCAAGAAGGAACCACAAAATTGGTCAACGATAAGAATGATGCGAGTATCTTAATTATTAAAACAAACGCCTGCTCTCAAGACAACATGAACGATTCTTTAGAATACAATTTTTTGTTGAAAAGTAAATATGCACATTTGCGAATTTCTATAAAAATATATTAAATATATATAGAGAATGTTTAGGCGTGTAAGGGTACCTTTACGGCATGACTTTGTCATTGATGCACAAGTTTATTATGAAATCTCACGATTTTCGGTCCGATAGGATTTTAGTTTTTAACCCCTCAGAGTTGTCCGAATTCCAGTGATTAAGAAAGAGCATTCTACACATTAAGCTTGGAGACAAACTGAGACAAGAGAGAGTATCTTGCAGGGCGGGGATTATGAATGGAAGACAAGAGACGGAGAGAGTATCTTGCGTACATCGTACGATTGTATAGATCGTTAACCCAAATTTTATCGACTAATAATGATGTGTGAATGATAAAATTAATCGATTTCAAGTGTATTGTTTATGTTTACGCAAAGAAATGAGCCGAATATATGTGTTATCGACAGTGTTTGTTTATGTACAAGCTTCATACACGCTGCGACGGTTCTGATGAATAAGTGGATTTGTACGGATGATAAGCGGCGAACATACAAATATAGTATTTAAATTTATGATGATTTTTAATATTAGCAAGTTCTACTTCATAAATGAGAACGTTTCTCTCGTTATTGCCTTGTAGACAGTGGCGGATTTACCTGTAGGCGAAAAAGGTGCGCGCCTCAATTTAAATAACAACCTTCATTTGAAAATACAAGTCCAGAGGGCCTTAAATTTAACTTGCGCCAAGGGCCTCTCAAGTGTTAAATCCGCGATTGCTTGTAAAACATATATTTTTTAAATCTAGTGTGTTTATAATGCAAAAAACTGATTTTTTAACAAAGTTTATAGACATGTCCCAATGCATGATGAGCCAAACAACCCCGAAAGCAAAGTGTTAAATTCATTAAAAAGTGACAATATTTCTATCGGATTTATTATTCCGTTTAAATATGTATTGTTTCATTAAAAAGGGGGGTAAATTATCTTAATAATGAGAATAAGATGATTTGATTAATATCGTATTGCGTATGCAGACTACCGCGGTCGAATTTGCAACATGTGGAATTGCATATGTACATTTTTGTAAACGATGCACGTTTTACGAAGTCGACTTTGTAAGCATATTTATTGTCAAAGAGTAGTTTGTAGGTTGTGAATAAAAGTTTGGGAAAGGGTCAGTTCGTCGAAATACAATGTCGGGACCGCCGTCTATAATGTGTGTTAAATAGTCTTCTTCGTGTGTGCTTTTTGCTCCTCTGCTCTTCCAAACGATGGCAACCTGCGAGCTGGAAGTGGAGTCTGAAAATTCCCTGCGATTGAAGATATCGAGTGCCGCAACGTATGGAATGGCCTCCTTCATGATAACCATCGTCAACAAAATGCTGCTGACCACCCACAGCTTTCCCTCGTATCAGGTATTGGGGCTGGGTACAGATGGCGACCACCATCGTTCTTCTCGGTCTGAGTCGGACGATGGGATTGATAAAGTTTCCACCGCTCGAAGACGAGACCTTCGGCAAGATATGGCCGCTGCCGATCGTCTATCTGGCAAATGTGGTAACGGGTCTTGGAGGCACTCAGCAACTGAGCCTTCCGATGTACACGGCCCTCCGCCGCTTCAGCATATTGATGACGATGATCGCCGAGAGGTTCATCTTCGGAATTCGACCTTCCACTTCCGTGCAGATCAGCGTCTTCGCTCTCATCTTGGGGGCCGTCGTCGCAGCCTCGGACGACTGCGTCTTCGCTCCGTCGGGTTACTTCCTCGTCATTGCCAACGACGTCTTCACAGTCCTATGCATGGCATCATCCTCAAGAAGAAACTCGAGCTCAAAGAGCTGGGAAAGTACGGCCTGATGTACTACAACTGCCTGTTCATGCTCGTCCCAGGCTTCCATCATCGCCTGGCAGACGGGAGACCTGGAAGCGTCCTACGCCTTCGAAAGCTGGACGGATCCGACGTTCGCCGCAAAATTTGCATCTTCCTGCTTGATGGGCTTCCTGTTATCATACGCCATCGTCCAATGCACCCTCTTCAACGGCGCCCTTACGACCACCATAATAGGATGCTTGAAGAACATATTTGTCACATACATAGGAATGTTCGTCGGCGGAGACTACGTCTTCAGTTGGACAAATTTCATCGGTCTAAACATGAGCGTTTTGGGCAGCTTATTTTACACCTACATCACATTCATAAAGAGCGACAAAACTAACCGTCAAAAACTCAACAAAGATAGAGATTGCCTAAAATAAAACTATTTCACATATGCATCATCTTTTCAAAAAATGTAACCATCTTTTTGTCAAAAAAATCAATAAAACCGTGTCTATCTTCTAACAAATTACATGGATTTAATGTTTTATTCAGATGTTAATTACCCTTACCCTTTCAAAAAATGCTTTACATAGCTGAAAATTTGGACATGAGAAAGCTGTGCGCAAGATGGGTGCCGTGTTTGCTCACAATGGAACAAAAACAGCGTCATGATGATATTTCAATCGAGTGTTTGGCGATGTTTCACAGCAATAAGACCGAGTTTTTGCATCAATTTATAACCATGGATGAAACATGGGTCCATCACTTCACACCCGAGACAAAGAAACATGTGAGTCTAAAAAACTCAAAAAAAGTGCACAGAAAGATGTAAGATCTGAATTTATCCATGTCCGCAACAAGGACACCATCATTCTTAAGTTCAAGTGGCTACTTTCTCTCACGCTCTGAGCGCAGGGGAGAAATTCGCTAGATTTTGTAACTTAAAACTAAAAAAAAATAATAAGATAGATAAATTTATAGGTTTTATGGGTGGGGGGAAGTCTAGTCTCGTTCGCGATCTCATTTGGCGCCAGCCATACATGTAAATTAGCCTCCGTACATATCATATAAGGCCCGGGTACGCATTTATTCCCGTAAATGCAGCAAAAAGCCCCAAAAGAGGACGGAATGGGCACAAGGTCTGTATGTTCAACCGGTCCGCTTTTCGGATCGCAACATTCAATCAATAGTTCATCGTTCTCATCATGCTTTAATGCTAGCACGGGCTATAAAGTGTTAAAGTACTAACAAAATTGGAAGATTGCTGGCATTTATATTTCCAATCGTTCAGTACAAGTCGGACTGGGTCGTCTAGGAATAGTTAATTTGTAATAATTATTACAATATCTATATAAAAAAAATAATAATAAAAATCCCCACACTCATAGATCCTTTTTACCTATCAAAAATAATATCCTAATTTATCCATAAAGCCTAGAAATATACCTTATAGACTATTCATAAACTCAATACAAATACAAAGTAGGTAGTATATCAAATCAGATTTAATGATCAAATATGCATTTATACACTGCAAAATAACTATTTTTATATGCATAACCGTGCTTTTGTTTGATCCATCTATCGTTTGTGATGTTTACGAGCTCTGAACAAAAAGACATTTATCAAAGCTGAACGAATGATTGATATATCAAGGCATGATTTGTAATTCAAGTTCAATCGCATTAACACATTGTTTGCGGAATCAAGAATCGCCAACGTTCGCTTACGTTGATATATTTCGTGTCTTGTATATTTTTCCAATATGAATCTGATTTAACTTTAGTTTTGGTTTCGAAGGAGCATTATAAGGTATATATCATAGGAAAATATACTAGCGTGCAGGTTATTCTGTCTAGATATATTTTACATTGAATAAGTGCAAGTTTTTAATGTGAGGATTTAAATAAAACCATGCAAGTAAAGTGTTAAAATCAATCACGTTCACGAGAGCGCGCGTCCAGTCGACAAAGGACCCACCGGATTAAAATCGATGTCGAATCAGATTCGACATAGGACCACAAGGGTTTAAGGAAGGAAATATTGTTAATAAAAGCCTCCATTTGTCTAAAGATCGTTAAAATAATTCGAAAAGACTTATTTTTGGAGCGAATGGCGAATGACCCAAATAATTCGAATTCAAACGAACAAACATCCAAAACGCTCAACACTCTGATGGCGGGGCATAGGTCATAACTCAAAGCGATGCAATTTTCTAAACATCGTCTAGGCGATTGAGAGTTCACATTATCAATAATAAAGCATATCTTAACGACCGATACGACCTTAAAAAAGCTAGATAAACACCAAAACATTCCGGGGCATCCAAAAGGGGGCAAACATGAGCGAATTTACATTTTAAAAAATTGCAAACGTTCATAAAATATTTCGAAGGTTATAATGTCGAAATGTTAGGATAACTATTGGTACGTTTGAGATAACGCAATGTACCATTACAAAGATCGTGACCCAATTTATCTATTTCTGAATATTCTCCAATGACCCTCGATTGCAATTCCAATAGTCGATCTGAATCGAACTACGCAGGGCAAGTGTCCACAAATCATTCGCAATTGCCATCGTCAATTTCAACAGCCTGATATCAATATTTATGCAAGGCTGATTATACTTCGCCAGATTATCGCCACAGGATGATCATAAGAAATGCTTCATTCAATGGTGATTAAATTACAATCAGGATGCACCGTTATGGTCGTCCGTTTACAAACATTTTTATACAAGTCATGAGCATATGGGTGGTATTTGCAGATAATGTGTTAAGGTTTTACAATTGGAGTTAAAATCTGTATTTTTTATGTATCTGACTATAAAAATCACATGTAATACTGTAATATGCTGTTTCGAATGAAAGGCAGTAAATGCTGAATACACATAATTGCATTTGTCGTTCAATTTGCATCGCGAAGATGCATATTGCAGACGAAGTCTTGTTGAAAATATGAAATTCAATACTGAATTAAAATACGGTTCGGTTCGGTGTGGAATTTGAAATGGTGTGTTTGAATAAAAAGAGCATAAGGACGAATTGCCCGAACGCGTCGAAGGCATCCAGAGCGACCTCCAGAGGTCCTGTTGCAGGACTGCAACACTATGATTGGGACTGATTCGAACGCCTCCTTACAAATTTCGACGTTCGTCTATCGTCGAGGTTCAAAATAAAATAGGGCATTCGTACGAACCGATAAGGGAGCGAAGAGTTCCCGCAGTTGGACGAGGATAAATCAACAAGTGTAACTCACGTGCTGGAAGGAAGGGCAACACAGTGACAGGACACCAACACCCTCAACGTTCTCATATGCACTGTAGCGACGATAAATTCTGCTCTTTCCCCTCTTCAAGCTCTTCGACATATTTCAACAACAGTGCGTTCTCGTCTTCGTGCTAAACAATATTCCAACAGATCATATTTTAACACATTGCGTACGGGAAGCACAGTTCAATTATAGCATAATCATGTTGGCGACAAATATACTTTCAAAAAGAGTCCCAGCTTGGAGTACATAACATTAGGAAAGAAATTAACCCTATCGGACCAGAAATCGTGAGACATACACTTGTACCTCTACATGTCTAAACATTCTCAATATATATATATATATATATATATTTTTTATAGAAACTTGCAAATATTAGACAACTTTCGTTCGTGTTGTCTTGAGAGCAGGCGTTTGTTTTGATAACTAAGATATTCGCGTCATTCTTATCGTTGACCAATTTTGTTATTCCTTCTTGACTGTTCTGGAATGGCGTCATTAGCCGAGTATCACCAGTTTTTTGCAAAATCTACTCCTTCAGAAATAAACTGACAGGCTTGCACGGTAACCCTATCCTTTTATTTTTGCAACGCATTAATAGGCAAAAATTGCTGAACAACAGAAAGCCGATACCATACAAGTTGAACATTAAGAAATATTCCGAATAAATGAATGAATATTGTGTGCCATCAACAGTGTTGAGGTTCACTTATTAAGCTTGGTTCATTATCAATCTTGTTACATTCTGCGGCAGAGCTGTCCGAAAAGTGGATTTACATTAGAGCGCAGCGCATGCTTTACATCGCATATTGACTGAAAATTTGGACATGAGAAAGCCGTATGCAAGATGGGTGCCGCGTTTGCTCACAATGAAACAAAAACAGCGTCGTTGCACCATATTTCACAGCAATAAGACTGAATTTTTGCATCAATTCAGGATGAAATATGGATCCAACTCTTCACATTTGAGACAAAGGCACATGGGGACCCTTCACTGACCCGAGCTGTTTATTGGTTCCACTATTCGGGAGCATGCCAGCCCGGCAGCAGGAAGACACGCTCATTTTCAACTTTGAGTGGCCACTTGAGGGAGAAATTAGCTAGATTTTATAACTTAAAACTTAAAAAAAACTAGCTAAGATAGCAGCATAAATTAGTAAGATAGATAAATATATAGTTTTTATCGGTGGGGGGAATTCTAGACTCGTTTTCGATCTCATTTGGCGCGAGCCATCTATGTAAACTAGCATCTGAGGAAGCTTCCGTGATCGTACACATCATAGAAAATGCCGCAAAACGCCCTAAAAGAGAACAGAGTGGCCACAAGGTCCGTGCGTCCAATCGGTCCGCTTTTCGGACCAATGAGCGATCGGTTGGGCTGTTTAAATTTTACAATCGATCGAAAATGTTGTTGGCCCTTGTTAGGGCCCTGATTCATAGCAATTATAAAGGAAGAGATAAGCTAACCAAATGTATTGTATCGAACCGGAAAAAAGTCATTTCAGTTGACTTATGAGAATTTATTGAAACTATTTTTTTTTCAAAATTGAACACATTTCTAATACACATAACCGCTAAAAGACATGCTCTTCTTGCTGCTGTAGAACACGTTTCGTGAATATCACAGCCGAAACCTGTACTTTATAAACTAGTTGTTACCAGATATCTTTGTTATGAATAGAATTTAGTGCTAGTCAAAATTGAATTTGAGTTAAAATTAGTTTTAACTAGACAAAGCACATTTTAATAGAATGGTTCGGAAAAAACTGTGAGGTCACTTTTTAATGTTGCTAACTAAGCGCGTTATAAAAAGAGCGTTCTCGCACGTTGATTGTGAATCGGAGACAGAGACGGAGAGAGTGTCTTGCGTCTCATCATATACTCGTGCATCGTACAATTGTATTGATCGATAGCGCGAATTTATAGATTAATAATGATAAGCCAGATTTATCCATTTCAAGCTTCGACAAATACAATATTTTGTTACTAAAACTGAAGATACACATGGGTATTGTTTATGTTTTATTAATATACAAGATTGATTCAAGCTGTGCATTCCTGAGAGTGGATATGTGAGAATGATAAGCAATGCACTTATTAATATAGTATCTATGTTTAAAGCAATTTAAAATTAAGTCACTAATCAAAGAGTTAAGAACAGCTGCCAAGACAGCCAAGGACTTATTCGTTGTGTATGTAAAAAGGCGTTTTTGCAATATTATTTTTGTAATATGAAATCCAGTATCAACTAGTTTCAACTAGTAAAAACGCGTTCTAACTAAATACGGGTTTTGACTGTAACATATAGATTTCATTTGCATGCCAAATCTTTATGATTTTAAGCTTTATATAACTTTCTGTAAAGTAATTGGAAGAAAAAGTTCCCTCGCAATGGGAACATTATGGTGCTATCGCATATGCAACGATATATCGATGTTGGCACTTTACGCAAACATTACTAGCGATAATATACCGTTGTCCGGCATTACAAGAGTTAAAATCGATGCTGTTTATAAACTAATAAAACCTTCTATGTATATATGTCGACCAAGAGTCTTGGCCGCGTGAAAACTTATTCTTCTAGCTAGCTTCCCAGAAGGCTAGCAGCTGGGGTCACTCTCTTCGCAAGATCTTGGCCAAGAAAGTCATCTTTACAATACCACCTAATTCATGTCCTTCTTTCTGCTCGACTCTTCCGCGATCCGATGGTCTGCATGATGAGCATTCATAAGCAGAACGCGGAAATAAATAAAAAATAATATTTGAATTGGATTCATGAGGGTTTAGTTCTGTAGTCAAATTAAATGACTATAGTCGACAGGCCATCATTGCTGTGTCGCGTGTACAAGAATACGTATTATAATTGTGTTGGGATCAATATATTTTTAATAGTAATTCGTAATTATATAGGAGTGTGCTGTAGGCATTGGGTAAACTTCCTGGTCGAAGTTCTTCGCACTCACTGAACCGCAATCTTCAAGGACAATCTTACTGATCGTGATGCTTTAAAACGCAGACTATTTTTTGTCGAAATTAAATATACATAATATCGCTCGATGATATACGATGTTAACACATTTCATACGGGGACACTTCGTTTGCAGAAGTATTGCAGAATACATTGTTTCCTGTTTTCAGTGCAAGTTGTGTTGTAAAAAATCGTCTTTTTTAAGACCATTTACATTATTAGCTTAAAACAATTGTGCATTTATGTCAGCTATAGTTAGCATTGCTTCTGGAAGATTAATATTGTGTTAAAACGCAGCCCAAACATCATTTCACCAGACCAATATGCGCCAATATGGTGCATCCATACAATTTTTTATTATGCCTATGTTATTGTCGCAAGTGTAAACAGTAAGTTGACATAGTTTTATCGCAATCGGATGAACGGTATGGAAGCGCATTAAATACGGACAAATAAACATTGATTTTTATATATCAGACTATGCCTATGTTACTCGCGCAATCCTTAGCAATAAGTGGACGAAGTTTAATCGTATTCTGATGAAAGGTATGGTAGTGCATTACATACGAACGAACCGATATTAATTTTTATATATTAGATTTATTTAAAAAATAGTCACCATTGACATTTAAAAACTTCCTCCACCTATCATCGGGCAAACGTTTTATCCCTATTTCATAATAATTAGATGATTTCGATTCAGAATAATATTCAAAAGAGAGTTGAAGGTAAACTGTGTGGTATACGATCAATCAAAGCAGACCTCTTTTTGACCCTCCAAACATCTCTGGATTGGCTTTCAATTTCTGAAACTATGCTATCCTCGGTCGATAACTGTATGAGTTTTTGATTTGTCTACTAAGGAAAACATGTCCGATTTAAAATTTCTAAACCATTTCTGACGATATAGAGGTTGTTTCTGTAATTTTTTGCTTAAGATATACTCTCCAGACGTTGACCGAACACTGACAAATGAGCAATCTGAACGACAGATGAAGCACAACTGATCATCAAAGTTACTCATTAAAAAAATGGCCTTTTTTCTGGGTATCTCTAATATTTTAGACGATGATATTATAAATAAAATGTATACACTTGTGTATAAAATATGAGAAAAACATAGTTTTTGGTCTGTGCATTGGGAATGTGCTCAATTGTGGAAGAAGAAAAATGTTTTGATAAATCGTCATTAGCCATTTAATGTGAAATAAATACGAAAAACAACGCGTTATAACATTTTAACTGGCGTTAACTAAAGCACAGCGTTCATAAAACATATGCGCCCCGTATGTAATGTGTTAATATTTCAGTTATTGGCGTTGTACTGTATAGAAGGCCTTTTCGCTATCGAATCCGCTTTGATATGCGAATGCTGTTGATTTAAAAATGAAAATAAAATAACAATTTGGGCTTCGAATTGAATATTATTCAGTCATCAAAATTAACCGATTTACACGATAGAAGCGAAGAAAATGGCACATGTGTGATAACTTGTTTTACTACGCCCAGTGCAAGGCTGCAGAGTCTCTATAGTTCGTTCGTGTCTTTTGGACACTTCGCCAAACACGTGTTAAATAATAAAAGAAGTAGATGGTGGGGAGGCCGAGGCTATATAGTTTCTGCTCTGCTCTTTAACCACCAACTCGTTGTCTTGGTATTGTTGTGTTCTTCGTCGATCTGCAGCCATGGCCCTTACAACAGGTACCATAAAACCTGATATGATATTACTAATATGCTTGCTCGTTTCATTCATCAGATTACCCCAAACGTACTTATTTTGATCCTATCCTGATAATAACCGTGGGTACAGAATCTATCTCGGTTGGAATGAATTGGCCTGTTGACCTCTTGTGCAGACCGTAGAAGACATCATTCGATGTGGACGATAGTTAATTTATCACATTGCCAACTTACAATGGGAATAAAGGGATCAATTAGTCGTTTTAACCCTCTGAATGCAGGACAACCATATAGCGTCACTGTATAGATCTTGCGAAAAGTACTAACGTCGATATATCGTCGTGTATGCATTGGTGCTCTATGAAATTTTTGTTTAATAAGTAAATGTATTTTAAAAGAGTAATTTAATGCACAATTGCAACAATAATTAAGGGATTTAAGTATAGCAAAACATTATTAGTAACTCCATGATACATTTGGAATTTACTAAAGTAATATTTAATTTATGAGGGTGGGTGAAAATAAGGATTTGATTGGCCTGGATGAATGGATACATGGCTGCAATATGATAAGTGTGATAATAATATATATGATTGTTCATATATTCTATATCAAACTACGACCAAATGATCACTATTATTACTTGCAAATACGGCTTATTAAAAATAATAGATTTGTCTATTTTTATTGATGATTTCCAATTAATATTGCCTGTATGATTTTCAACAAGTATTTCATAATATGTTCCTTTTTGAATCTCATAAATATCATTCTTACCTTGCTTTTAATTTTAAAAAATCCAAAAAAAAGTACAGCATGATGCTTTAAGAAATACAATCCCTTCAAATATCATCTATTTGTTCTTGATTTGCTTCGTAAAAACAAAATAACCGATATGAACATGTTTACTCGGTTTATTTTCAATAACGTCATTGATTTTTTTACAGCGGTATTTACTCAACATGTTTATTGGAAATCTATTTGAACTCAATTCATGTCGGTCGATAAATCTAATAGCTTTCTGTACACAGCAAATATATAAATTCGACGAAAACAATATAAATTTTCAGTATAAGAGAGCAGACGAGATGACTTTTGACCCTATTTATCTCAATTCTAACAACATATTTATTGATATATTGTTTTCATATTCCGTTATTAAAGCTATTATATGATAAAAATATAAAAAATACATTCATATTAAGGGTCAACATATTTTGATTATTTCAAAATGTTATTTACCGCATCATCTTATCTTTAAAGTCGGCGGATACAAACTCGGAGACGTCATCATCGAGGGCAAAACTAAGAAAGTCTACAATATAATAGATCAACCGAACATCTGCCTGTTGCTGAACAAAGATAGAATTACGGCGGGGGACGGAGTAAAAGCCCATGATCTCGAAGGAAAAGCCGCGATATCCAATCAGACCAATTGTAAAGTCTTCGACATTTTAAATGCAGTCGGTGCGTAACGATAAACAAAACATCGCCATAGATTAATATTGCAAGATCTTAATCAATTGTAATCCTCATTTCAGGCATAAAAACAGCGTTCGTTTCCATGGCGGATTCGACGTCGTTTATTTCCAAGAAATGCGCCATGATTCCCATTGAATGGGTAACGCGTCGATTAGCCACGGGCTCGTTTCTCAAAAGGAATCCGGGCGTCCCGGAAGGATACAAATTTTGCCCACCGAAGCAGGTTATTCATACGCATAACCGAAGAAAAAAAAAACATCCGTCCTATATATAAATTCTAAACGGATCAAATTTATCTTTTAGGAGACTTTTTTTAAAGACGACGCAAATCATGATCCTCAATGGTCCGAAGAACAGATCATTTCCGAAAAATTCACCTTCAATGGACTTTGCATCGGTACGTTTATAGATGGTACCAATTATAAATTTAATTAAACGTCTTTCATAAAGTCAAATGTGTTTATATTTTAGGTAAGAGCGAAGTCGATATAATGCGCAGAACTTCGATACTCGTCTTTGAGGTTTTAGAAAAAGCGTGGGCTTTAAGGAACTGTGCGCTTATTGATATGAAAATAGAATTTGGGGTGGATCTGAATGGTAAATATAATAGGATCATTCTACGAAAAAGATTTACGTACATTTATTGAAAGTGTGATTTCTGAAATACAGGTAATTTGCTAGTGGCAGATGTAATAGATTCTGATTCGTGGCGATTATGGCCATCAGGAGACAAAAGACTGATGGTCGATAAACAGGTATTTTAAATTAACAACATTATGAAGATCTGCCGATTTCAATTGACGTTATAAAAGCGTAATTTTATTGTCATAGTTTTAATAAGATAAACTTTGAATTTTATGCTTTTAGGTGTATAGAAATTTAGCAACAGTAACGTCTAGTGATTTAGATACTGTTAAAAGAAATTTCTCTTGGGTTAAAGATCAATTGGACTATTTGAAGCCAGTTATTCCTCACATGGTAACAATTATGATGGGGTCACCGTCAGATAAAGAGCACTGTCAAAAGATAGCTAAGTGTATGTTTCTTTATTTTATATGTGTTAGGATTTTAAAATATGATATTAAATATTCTATTGCTTTAAGCTGGGAAACCACATTAGGAAGCTGATTTTTTAGCGTTTTTCGTATTTTTTTTTAACAGAGAAGGAACAATTAGAAGTTGTTTAAACTTAGATGATATTTTATTAATATTTTGAAATACATTTGCATTTTTTTTCGAGTCATTTCCACCAGAAATAGCTGAGTTAAAAGATTCTTCCAATGGAAGGTCGCCATCAGAGTTTATTGCTTTGGTGCAATGTAAAAATCACAATTTTTAATTGAAATCAATACAACATTTCAATTTTAATTTTAAGGACATAGTTTAAACTATGTCCTTGACCAATCTCATGATTCTCAGTAATGTTATTGGTGTATTTTGAAACAGTTGCATCTTAATTTGTATTCGACAATTGTAAATCGATAACGTGATGATATTTTATAATCTTTATAATAAAGTTGTAGGGAATTTTTATTATGCATATTGCATTTTAAAATTAACAACATTATAAAATAATAGAATTTAATTATTTTCTCAGACTGCGAAAATTTAGGACTCAACGTAGAGCAGCGTGTTACATCTGCCCATAAAGGCACTGAAGATACTTTATCAATTCTAAGAGAACTCGAAGCCCGTCCCGGTTCTTTAGTCTTAATAGCCGTAGCTGGACGTTCAAATGGTTTAGGACCAGTGCTTGGAGCAAATGCGTCTTGTCCAGTTATCAATTGTCCACCACAATCTACATCTTTATCTCAGGTATAATATTGCCTATTGTTAAAAATTACTAAAAGAATTCGGTCCTCTTTGATTATTCGCCATATATTGTAAAGTAGAATTTCGTTTAATTTGCACGAGTGTCATTTTGCATGAGTAATGAGGAGAATACCAGAAGTCCCGGATTGTAAAAGCTAAGCATAATCAGCTGATTTTAACTAATCTGTTTGGAACTAACATTTAAAATAAGCTGCAAGAAGACAGCCATCAGATAAGAAAAATAACTCTAGAGATGAAATGTAAAATCATTGAGAAGCAAGAAGGAGGTGTAAGCGTGGATAATCTAGCATGCAAATACAATAGGTCGATTTGTACTACCCCCAAGAACAATTGTAAGATTAAGAAAATAGATGCTTCAAAGAGAGACGAGAATATCATTTGTATCGAATAGACATTTGTGAGAAAGTGAAATCAAATTTGATACAAGAAGAACCAGCATCCACAGCATTGTGAACTACGGCCAAACAGCAAGCTCCTACAAAAGGGCAGCAGTGAACTTCATCGGTGACTTAAAGAAGCTCTAGATTCTGAAGACTATCTTCTGGAACATCTTTTCAATTATGATGAGACTGGTCTCTTCTGGAATAAAATGCCGAAGCGAACCTATATTACAACGAAAGAGAGAGAATTGCCCAGGCACAAGCCAATAAAAGACTGTCTCGCACTACTGTTTTGTGCCAATACCATTTGATTTGAAAATTAAACGACTGCTTTGCTAGTAAGCTGCAAAAGTCTAAAAGAGCAGGCTAAATATAATTTGGAGATCCAACAAGAGGAATTGAGTTACAAGTAACCATTCTGTGAAAAGATATTTACTTAAGATCTGCTACCCAATGTCTTGCTTATTGTGCATAAGACACCCTGGGGGTTGACAGCCCCAGGGTAGTGTCAGATTCTTACTGAGTAAACCCCTCCCTTGTCCTTTGTCCCCTTGGTTTTGTTTATCACATTGCTTCAGGGGACAGGTAGTCTGGCATTTGATATAGCCCTCTTCTAGTGTTGGAGAGCTGCACTGCGTCTCTCACTGCCCTCTTTGGCGGTCATCGTTTCTTCTATAAACTCCCGCCAAAGGTCCCAGTTTTCCTTGCTCACCATCATGCTGTGGACCATGTCTTCGATTTTGACCTCAGCTTCACCGAGTGCTTGTTTCAGCGTGTTTCTCTGGTGCGTTCAAGCCTCACAGTCATCAATCGTATGTTGAGCGTCGTCAACTTCCGCTTAACAGTGATGGCACGCCGTGGATGTCTTGCTTATTATGGACATCGCTCCTGCGCAATCTGTATGTCTATAAGATGACCCTCATAATTATACTTTACTTTAGGCGGCTCCTATAGCCCTATATACCAAGAACTCGCAGCATAAATTGAAGGTCATCTAACACATGTGAATAATTTAATAGTTGTGTTTTGGCGTGTTTCCGGGCTATCATTATGACAGTCTGGCGACAGAGTGCTGTTGGGTTTCAGTCTACTGTAAGAGAGCCTCGACCGTTGACAACACATTTCGCATTTCCATCTGTCCTGAGCTTCTTTTCTCCAATTACCCAGACCCAGCATAGCCGAGGTCTTGACGAGTCTATTGCTATTTGGCGCCAAATTTAATATAGCTCAAGGGATTTTATTAGTCGGCATCTGTGTCACAAGGTCTGCCCATTGAAGCGATAGGATAGGTTTGGATGAAGCTTGTTATTGACGTTTCGCCGTACATGCCCATGACCGCACGATTGGACCTCAAGACTTTGGAGCCATAATTTTAAGAAGCTTTACACCAAAGCCCTCTGAGTGTTGTTTGTGACTGAAAGGTCCGATCTCATTCTTAACGAATTTTGGAAAGATCACTTCCACATGATCCAGATGATCAATAAGACATGGAAGTGGTTACCAAGAGAACTCTTATTTCTGATTGAAAGAAACTTGGCAGACAGCGTTTTTTAGAGTTTTTGAAAAAAGCATAATCTGTCTGTCCCCTTCCAAACCCAACGGCACTCAGTTGCCAGACTGTCATAATGACTATAATAATAATAATCATTATGACAGTCTGGCATGAATTTAATAGTTGTCATAATGATAACACAACTATTAAATTATTCACATGTGTTAGATGACCTTCAATTTATGCTGCCAGCTCTCAGTCTAACTCCATTAAAGTGAGTGGTTGTAATTCAGCGATAGCAGATGCAACATGATTTAAGCAGTCCATAATTGTAATATTTTATCAACACTAAGTTATCCAAACTTATGTGCTCTTTATGAAATAAAAATATGTTTAGAAAAAACCGCATAACTTTGAAATTGCACAAAAAGAGGTTTGAGTGTACATATAAATATAAATAACGATGTATAATTTTGGAGTGGATTCGAATTTTAAGTGCATTATATTAATTAATATAGGAAAAATTGTTCCGTTAGCGTTAAGCGAAGTTCCACTGTATTTCTAAACTATATCATATAGAGATTTTTACAATGAATTATTTATATTTAAGGATATTTGGTCGAGCTTATCGCTTCCATCCGGTGTTGGATGCAGCACCGTTATATATCCAGAAGCTGCTGCTCTCGTTGCTGCACAAATCATCGGTCAGCAAGACTATTTGGTATGGTGTCGTCTCAGAGTTCGACAGCTTGATGCAATGTGTACATTAAAGTCTGCCGACGCAAAAATAAATATCAAACAATAATTCCGTATCTGAAAAAGGATGTCTAATGTGGAATCGATTTTTTACTTTTATAATTGTTTATTATAAAACCTGTTTTTACGTGTATTATAAGTACTTTTCTGAATAAAGTCTAAAATTTAAGATTAAAAATCAAATTGTTTTGGGTTTGCTCAATTTTATTTTAGATAATCGATAATATGAGAGTATTCAAAAGTGTTTTGGCAAATTATTCCACTAAGCTGTATAATAACAATGTACGATTGAAAATAAATTTAGATTAGATTTTCATGTTTAGATAACTACAAATGTGATAATTCAATTTTGGCATTTTTTTTCATATGTACCGCATAGATGATATGAAAAGAGAAGATAATAGTTTGTTGCTTGACTTGTTTGTAAATAAAGATACAGCAATCCAGTTGGAACACCACAATTTCTCAAACGATTTTTTGATGAAAATTATTAATATTTTTATCTTCTACTAGCCGATGCCCAGCGCGTTGCCACCACAAAAATTTGAAGAATTCTACCACAAGAAGAATTCTAAAAATATCGTTTTTTGGTTTTATTATAAATATGAACGAACATTGATTTTTACATATAAGATCTACTGTAAGTTAATTGTGCTATACCTATATTATTTGATAAAGTGCAAACAATAAGTTGGCAAAGTTTTATCGTAATCGAATGAACGGTATGGCAGCACATTAAATACGGACAAACAAACATTAGTTTTTATATATTAGACTATGCCTATGTTACTTGCGAAATCGTTAGCAATAAGTGGACGAAGTTTTATCGCAATCCGATGAACGGAATGGCAGTGCATTTCGAACGAACAAAACCCAATTCATTTTTATATATTAATATTCTGATTTTCAAAAATTATTTTCAGTCAATTTTTGATGCAAATTATTACTCCAATCTATACATTTTTTAATTACATACATACATAATTTATTGGAACAATCTGATAATCGATGCTGTAAAAATTTATTGATTTTCAGCGGGTAGAACTTTTATAAATTCACTTGAGGTACATTTTATACACAAGTTTAATATTTAATCAATTTAATGTATCATATTTATTCCTTATCATTATCTAGTCATCGATAAAATTACATCATCAAATTCACTAGGATTTCCGAGGAAAACGTAAGTCGCTACAAGGATGTGGTTATTCAAATTGGAGCATAAAATATTTCTAATTTTTTGTATTCAGACTAATGATACATTTTTTTTAAAAACAAATACAGTTTTAGCATTGCTGGTGGTCATGTCTGGCTGTTGTGCTCTGTGACGTGAAAGTATTATATTAGTGGGCAATGTTGCCTTGTACGAGTTGGGTGGGTCGGGGTCGTTGGACGTCAACTTTTGCAACTGGACTTTTAATGCTGAATGCAGGTTTGTATTGCGTTTTATTTGCATGCATTTTATATCGTCAAATATTTACATGGAAATTTTTGCAAATCTTCCACTTTGATGCTTGTCCGATCATAAAATTTTAAAGACTTTCTTATCTATGATCTATAATTGATAAATATTTTTATTCGCCAATGCTATCGTACTATGTACAAAAATGTTTATTTACGCTTTGTATCAAATACCTAGTTGATATGTAAAAACGTTTATATTTACATACTCGTTTTCACTTATAAAGGTCAAAGTATCAAGGCAACAAAGACAAGTTTTTTTACCTGGATGAAAAAAGCATATAATTTATTACAAGACGCAAATATTTATGCATTGTCTTATTGATATTAAATGAAAGATGCTCAAAACCAGTTTTAAATTTCAGACTGATACATGCACGTATATACGTAAAATGCCGCTAATTTCAAATATACATAATATCGAATCATTTTGTTTTGCCCGCTTGAAACAATACAAGTATATAAGTATTTCATGGAATGTATTACGAGGACTTGTAAGCCTCAATATAAGTACAGTTATATCCCAGTTTAAAAGATACAACGATTCCGTATATCGTTAATAAATTGAAACTGTTTAAATCAAGACTAAATAAATACATCAAACACTTGCTTTTTAAATTTTAAATAATTACATTATGTATGTTCAATTCAAGCAAGAAGTATGACGAGCATTCACACGGCCTACCAAACAGAGATTCATGAAATGCCCATATCTGCAATAACTCGACCGCTACCGCCAGACGTCGACGAAAAAAAAGTACAATCAATTATGGACGCTTTAAAGGTTACAAACGTATTATTTATTAGCATTTATTTAAAAATCGGCCTATCAAAAAGTGCATTAAATTAAATCATTTTATTTTTATTTTAGGATCCCAAGCAGAAAGATTTAATACCCCCCATAGACGTGTTGTGGATTACGGGATCGGAAGGCGGCGATTATTATTATAGCTTTGGCGGTTGTCATCGATATGCCGCACATCAAAGACTCAAAATGGATACAATCAAAGCTAAACTCGTTAAATCCACACCGAACGATCTTAAAGTCTATCTCGGTTCCAGTGTTCCCAATTTAAAATAAGACTGATTATATAAATTGAATGGTTGTGCAAATTAAACGCCTTATTTCGATTTACGTAGAGATCAAATATTTCCCATTGCCAAATAAATATGAATAATTTTAAAATGATCTTTTGTAAGAATTTGTAACGAATTAATAAAAACAAATTGTATTATGTTGTATATATTGATGTATTTTTAATCCACGACTAAATGATTACACCCTGGGCGAGTGCGGATTCATTGCATCATAATTGTTATTTCATTTCATTGTTATTTGCTACATATTGTTTTTATATTACCTGATTTTTTTTAAAATTAAGTAGAAGAATGTGATTTTACATAAGCGTAGATAAGCACATACATAGATTCATTTTTGTAACGCAGCATACAATAATCAATGATAATAAAATTTTCTATAAAACAGAATGAGAACACAAATCCTACAATCAACAGGAACTACCTGTAATTAATTTATAACTAATATTTCAACTAATGCTGTATTGTTTTCTGTGTTAGTCAATATCAATTGGATGTATGCTTTCCTCTAAATTTCAATTTTAAGTTTGAAGCAAGATCGTGACGTCGTGACCTTAATAATTCTTCTCCAGTTCTCCCTGGATTGCACTGCACGCGGCACTCCAACCACTAACGCTGCCATTCTGTTCATCGGATTAACTTGCTTGGTTCATTGTGTAGAGAACTTTCCCCTAGCTCTCTTATCCTCTGGGTCACCAGCTAAAACTAGTTTCAAGATAGTTAAGAATCCGTCATAAGCGAGTATTAGCCAAAGTCAAGTCATTGAAGTTTAACTCTCGACGGATGGACTCATTGGTGCATCTAGCCGTCCATGAGACTCGGTGCATGCATCTCATGCACCACGCTTCAAAAGTGGTTTTTTTCTGCTGCTTTGATGATCCATGTTTTAGCAGCATACAGGAAAATAAAATGAACCAACCGCCTTACAAGCTTTATCTTGGTCTCCTATCTCTTCAGATTTTGTCCAGCTTGGACATGATACACATTTTCCTTCATTGTTTTGGTCATCATTTGGGTTGATCCCCAGTCCTAGTGCTTTGCTCTCATATTGAACTTGTTTAAGGAGATCTACCATTTCCATGTCTATCATATCATATCTGATTTTGGACAGATTATGTCACCAATAGATACTCATGCATTTCACATATAAAGAACCCTGTGTATTATATATTCCCGGTAAATATTAAATAAACCAGGGAAGTTTATGCAGTCCTGTCTTATCATTTAATAATTATGTTCTGGCATGTTTTCGGACTATCATTATGATAGTCTGGCTGTTTTCAGGATAGTTTTCAGCTTTCGAAAAAAAATCGAAGATAATGAATTGGAGGTATTACTCGATGAAGATCCGAGTCAAACGCAAAATGATGATATAATATTTAGAAAACTTTTAAAATACTAATTAAAAAAAATCCGATCTCGACAGGAAATAATAATTTAAAGATTTAATCGAATTGTTATCACTTTTTATCAATGATTCTTTGCGATTATAATATACATTAAAAAATAATTAAATCAGATAATAATATATACAAAGCGAACAATTTTTGCATACGGACAAGATTTATTATCTGAAGATTTACTGTATTAATATGTGCATTAAATATGACGAATTTCCTGAAAATACAATCGTTGTCTATTTGAGATTAAAGGAATCAATTGAAGATTTTTGTCAAAATGTCTAATCCTACTGATATCAACACATTTACATCGAATTATTAACGTACATATTCAGTTAATTAACTACTCTGATAAATGACTCACTGAACATGGATTTTGACAACGATATGCCACCTTAAACGGATGCATTCAGGTTGCGTTCAAAAAGTAATGCGTCCAAATTCATGGAAAAACCAGCTATTGAACATATTTGTATAATTAGTTATAAATCTTCAAAATAGCAACCACTTGTACTGATACACTTCTGGAGGCGGTATTCCCAGGGCTGGAAGGCATCCTGAAAGACATTTTCCCGGATGTCTTTTATAGCCGATGTAACATGAGCTTGGATGGTTTCAATCGTGCCCCAATGTATCCCTTTCAGATCTCCTTTTAAGCAAGGAAACAAAAAACGTTTGAAGGAACCAGGTCAAGACTGTGGGGAGGCTAGGGAATCAATGGTGTTCGGGTCCTAGTCAGAAAATCGTAAACAACAAGGCCATAACAAGGGGGTGGCAAAGCAGGCGCTTGCCACGGGCACAACTGGGCTTGGGGCACAAAACGCAGAATACCGACCCAGCCAAGAGTTGCACATGGTTTATTTTATTTATTTTTAATCAGGAACAATTTAGTAATTCTGCAACACGACAATGCACGACCCCATAAGACGAAGAAGACAACTGAAATCAATGAATTTAGGAAATTCAGTGAATTCATAGATTTTAATTGATTATGAAACCTGTCAAGGAATTAAAATAAGAGAAGTTTCACAGCGTCCGGAAGAGTTTTCCAAGAAAAATAGAAAAAGCTTGAAAACCTTTGGGAAATAGTAGATAGTAATGAAAGAAAAATTATGTTTTGTAAGATTTCGTAAATTAAAATGAAAATGGGTACGGAGCGACCGGACAAAGCGATGGATGATGTGATGATCTGGATCTAGAAGCGAAGAGAGGGACACTTCCCTGAGGAGATCTTTCTCCGTTCGGTTCTGATAACCAACTCATCGTGTTCGACACCTTTCTTCCCGGCTTAATGTCTTCTGTTGCGTTGTAAAATCCTATTCTAAAAAAATATTCTTGAACATAGAAAATCCAAAACTGACAGTCTTGCAATTTTCCCAATATTTCCTTCCACGTTACAAAAAAAAGTGATATTCTGGACCGCCTAAATCGTAATGAATCTATTTGTAAGTCGGCAAATGAGGATTGTGGGCCAGGAAATATACAAACTCTAAAGAAAGCTGAATATGCAAAGGTGGAGGAAGCTTTGTATATGTGTTTTCTTCAGGAAAGAAACAGGCACACATCTATTTCTGGCCCCATATTGGACATGAAAGCAAAGTTGTTTTACAACGAGATTACAGAAAAAATGTAGCTAACAAAGGATGATTGGAACGCTTCAAAAGTCATCATGGAATACGTTTGATGATGGTGACATTTTAATTTTTTAACACTGCTATGACAATTGTGTTTATGGCGTTAATTCTAAAATATGAAATCTCCATGTGTATCTCATAATTTTCATATTTTTTTGGATCACAAGTACTTCTTTCCAAAAAATTGTGGGCTACAAGGGGTCAACTGTATCGCCTTCGGGCGGTGATTCCAGCTATTCGAGTAAAAAAATTAAAAAACGTGACTTTAATAGCAAATTAATATTCATTGATCCAATAAAATGGTTTACAAATTGCGTGTTGTTACAATTTTATTTTAAGTACAGGATGTGCTGAATTCTTTAGAAGAGTAATCCGTTGACGGTGAATTTAGGCAAATAGTCAACGGTTCTTCTGAAATCATTGATTTCGCAGCCCATCATGTAGCCCTTTTTGATATCCTTCATATTCTCAAGAGTCATAAGCCAGATGAAACGGTCATTGTCGATGACATTCTTGCAGAATACCAATTGTCTAGCATCGTTGAGTTTCAAATGAGGATTATTCAATCCCAAGAAGACAATTCCTTTTTGCGTAGATGGTTCATAGACAACCTAAATTAAATTTAAATTGTATGAAATTGTACATTATTTTAAGGTATACGGATGAATTTGATTTAAACCTATTGTATGTTATACCTTGTAAAACCAAAGAGGTACTGGAATGATATTTTCTTTTGAATTGAGATAAATTTCTTTCAATATTTCTGATTCGTCTCTCAATTTCAAAATGCCCCATGTACCAGTGTAGATTTGGGTTGTGTATCCCATTTCACTTATTCTTTTTCGCAGATTCTAAGCCAAGATTTTTTAAATTGTAGAATATATAAAGTATATTTTGTAATAATGATATAAAAATATATAATTACCTTTTCAAGCGTGTTCCAGTTTCCCTCATTGAACATTTTCCATTGAGGAGCGCAATTAATATAAGTTAATGTTGAGCTTCTAGCTGAAGAAAATATAAAATCTGCACTTGGTGCAAGATGTCCTCGAGTCAAAAAGTTATCATTCGGCAGATATGTTTTAGCCTTTTTATTACCAAGTATTGATGTAAAAGTTATCATCTGAGTATCTTTTTTATAAAAATCTTTAACAATTAATATGCTAGGAAACCATTCACTTTCTGAAAAAAATCAAAATAAATCTGTAATTATTTTCAGTTATTTAAAAACATTTTTATTTTAATCAATATCTCTCACGGTAAAATTCTTCTCGATGGTAATCTTGATATTTTGCATTTTCTGGAGACAGGGCAGAAGTTACGTAGAGAACTTCAGCCTTTTCAGGGTTGAAACAATTCTTCATGATGTAATGATAAGAACCGCCAGCATTGTAACCAATACCAATTTCTAAACTATTTCTTGCACAAAAATCTACATGTATTTCCTCCGCATAATTATATTCTTGACATTTTACACTTTCGAGCGTGATTTGGCCACTAAGTCCTTCGGAACCGGTAAATACATTACCATTTTTGCACGTCAATACCTGGATAAATAAATCACTTTCGTAATCGATTTTAAGATTGATGAATCAATGGAGTCGTCTACTTACCCCAGAAGCAGTCTTTTGTGGTGAAACACCAACCTTCAAATAATTACTAATTCCTACACAAGTAACTATTAATTTTTCTCCAACATTGAATTGAAGGATGCCAGAATTTCCAGATGGAGTTTTTAATTTTCCATCTGATACATAAATAGGATGGTTGTAATCCAAACTCTTAATGAAAACGGCGCAACCAGCTATTCAAACAGAAAAAAACCTTTCTTCGTTATCAACATATTCAGAATCATAATGAAACTATGTAAAGGAAATACTTCTCTGTATTCGTCCAGCAGCTTGATCGTTTGTTATTTGTTGAGCTTCAATGTAAGAATTTAGATCATCTTCAAATTCGTTCGCGTTTGATTGAGATATTAATTCGTTAGACCTGGGAAATTCAGCAAAATCCACATTATCCCCATGCGCACCCCAGGCTCGGATCTTATTCAAAAAATCAATATTCCCATTGATAAGAGCAGTGCATGTCAATATCACAAAAAGGATTTTCAACACCATGGCTTCCTTGATACAATTGCTGCAAGGCAAGAAAAACGATTAATCAAAGATCAGACGAAAAGAGCTAGTGCTTCACAACTTACTTTCTTAAAGTCTCAAATTATTAATGAAACAAAATTATTTCGCACCACTTATATTGGTCTCGCAAATCTCATAAATTACATCTAATTTGTATCGATAAGATCAAACAGCGATTTTTTTTAAAAATAAAACAGTGATTAATGACAAGTATAATTCGATTTTTTATGTCTGATTACACTGAGAATATATCATTCGATCATACATAATTTTTAAAGATAAAGTAAATTAGCAATTCAGCAATATCTAGTTTAGCGCTTAGGATACGTTCCTATACGACAAGTAAATAAATAGAGAAAATGCAAAAAGCAACCAAAAACAAACTAATTTTGCTTTGATTTTGAGCTTTTTTAATATTAATTTGCATAATAATGTTAGTTCTAAAATACAACGTCCCTTTTTGTGATGAAAATCCTGGCTCTTCTGAAATTATTGATGATGGAATCGTGTAGCATCAATTGCTGCTGTAAAAAGACATGCTGATATAGAATTGTGTGGGTAATTCTGGTCATATATGGATAGCGTCCTTCTGTCAGCCTCCGCTCCCGAATTCGATCAATGCGAAATTTATGACGCCAAAGATTGCATTTTAACCCCAAAACTAAATTTGGTACGGTAGAAATTATTTATCTTTCGTCAAAAAACTTTGGGGAGTTGTTATGCGGACATCTGTGAACGTTTTTGAATTAATACAAACATTTTTTGTGTACGCAATTTATTTTGCGACATGTTTAACGGATGCACCATATTGGCGCACATTGGTCTTGCGAAGTGAAAAGTGCGTGTGGCATTGCAACGCATTCCGGGTCATAGCTAATTAACACCTTTATTAGTGAGTTAATTTTTGTAGCACACACGTTCCAGGAATGAGCTATTTTTGTGGTTTTTTTCTTTTTTTTTTAAACATATTTAGAATAATAAGATACTTATACCGTGTCCTAATTGCATTTTTCTATTACTAGCTATCAGAGCCGTAACGAGAGTATGAAGCGCCCGTGGCAAGTATCTAATTTTCCCCCCCCCTTCATTTAAAAAAAAATAATAACATTATAAATGCAATATATTAAATATCTCTGTTTATTCGTATGTAACGCGCTGCCATACCATGCATTAGATTGCAATAAAACTTCGTCCACTTATTGCTAAAAATTGCGCGAGTAATATAGGCATAGTCTAATATAGAAAAATCAATGTTTGTTTGTCTGTATTTAATGCGCTGCCATATCGTTTATCCGATTGCAATACAAATTTGTCAACTTATTGTTTACAATTACGGAAATAACATAAGCATAGTAAAAATATTGTTTGTGTACGCTGTTTAGAATAATATACAAATATAGTCCCAAAAGTACCCGACCAAGATATAGATGGCGTTTGTTGTTTAAAAAAAATTGAAAAAAATGGTTATCGTTACTTTTATTTGAAAAGTCTCAGTTCAACTAATATCAAATCCGAGCCAAATTCTAATCTCGAAGAATCTGCTCTTTCGTTTACAAGAGTGTTGGGTGGCAGAGTTTAAACGAGTCTGTACGATCTGCCAATACAAACAGTGCAGTAGTCGACAAAATGAGGTAACCAACCAAGAAATGGTGAAAAAAATGTCGTACATTGCACATTGATTGAAAATTTGCACACGAGAAAGCTGTGCGCAATATGGGTGCCGCCTTATGAAAAAATGTCTTCTTATGAACCTAAAATATTAAAAGTTTGACAAGAATTCAAGATGCTTGATTTTTGAGTTTTAATCGAAAAGAGGTGACCTAATTTTTAGAAAAAATTTTAAGTACTAATTAAAAAAATCCGATCTTGACAGGAAATAATAATTTAAAGATTTATTCGAATTGTTATCACTTTTTATCAATGATTCTTCGAGATTATAATATGCCTTTAAAACAAATTAAATCAGATAATAATATTTATAAAGCGAAGAATTTTTGCATACGGAAATGATTTATTATCTGAAGATTTATTTTATTGAAATGTGCATTAAAGATGACGCATTTCCTGAAAATTTAATCGTTTTTTATTTGAGATTAAGGAATCAATTGAAAAATTTTGTCAAAATGTCTAATCTTACTGATATAAATACATTTACATCGAATTATTAACGTACATATTCAGTTAATTAACTACTCTGATAAATGACTCACTGAACATGGATTTTGACAACGATATGCCACCTTAAAAGGATGCATTCAGATTGTGTTCAAAAAGTAATGCGTCCAAATTCATAAAAAAATTAAGTATTGAACATATTTGTATAATTAGATATAAATCTTCAAAATAGCAACCACTTGTACTGATACACTTCTGGAGGCGGTATTCCCAGGGTTGGAAGGCATCCTGAAAGGTATTTTCCCGGATGTCTTTTATAGTCGATGTGACATGAGCTTGGATGGTTTCAATCGTGCCCCAATGTATCCCTTTTAGATCTCCTTTTAAGCAAGGAAACAAAAAAAAGCTTAAAGGAACCAGGTCAGGACTGTGGGGAGGCTGGGGAATCAATGGGGTGCGGGTCCTGGTTGCAAATGGTTTTTATTTTACTTGTCCATTCTACTTTATATGTATCAACACTGAGTGACTCTATCCGTTTTTATAATATATACTAAGTTGGCTGATCCCTCTTTTCTTCGTCATCGCTTAAACATTGGGCCGACCCAGCCGTCATAAGCCCGTAATAAAATGAAGACAGCAATTTTTTCGACCGATTGCAAACTTTGATTGATTGTAAACAACCCACCCAATCAGTTTTCTTCGTTCTGTAGAAATGTTCAGGTATGATGTTGGAGGCGTCCATTCGTCATGTCAGCGGTCCGAAAAGCGGACCAGTTAGATACGCAGACCTAGTGGTCACTCCGTCCTTTTTTGGCCTTTTGGGGACCCGAATAGCGATTGTATACCAAACACTCGATTGATACATTATCACGACGCTGTTTTTGTTCCATTGCGACTAAATGCGGCACCCATCTTGCGCACAGTTTTCATGTCATGAGGGGGATGCAAGTTAGATATTTGCCATGTGCGCTTCACACCCTCGTTACGGCTCTGGACAACGACGCTGTGACTTGGCGCATTGTCCCTGCTGAATTAATCATGCGGAGACATTTTTTTAAGGGAGCGTTTTAAAGTAACGCTCCTCTCAATTTAACTTAGCAGGTTAGATCGCGCTGGGGTGTATCGTCGCGTTTGTAAAATATTGGACGCATTACTTTTTGAACGGACTCTGTATGATTATCAATAAGGCGATAGAAAGAATCTTTGGAAACAAAATATATTGCTACGGGACTTAATATTTAAGATCAGGTATCATCTACCCAATGACGGATTTAATACTAGAGAGGCCCTCGGCGCAATTTAATTTAAGTTTGAGGCCCCCCTTGATTGACCCATTTGGTTTTTCAACCTGGGACATATTCTACCATTCGACCTAGTAAGAAGGTTGATATTTCAGATGCGATTTTTACATGCCGCATAAAAATAAAACCGTATGTTCCAAAGAATAAGTACGCAATGCATAAATTTAACAGTGACACCTTCGGTGGTCTGGCGGACAAATTGCGTCTGCAACAACGACACCTATCTCTTTTTACACGTACTCTGCTGTCAGTCTGATGACGACACACAGGAGGTTAGAGTCGTCGGATAGCATTAAAGAAATCCGTCGACGAGACGAGAGCATTTCTATTCGCATCCGGTAGGATGAAGGTACATCCTACCGTTCGGCTCCATTACAACCCGATAGTAGAACGAACCCGCGTGCAGACGCGCCATCTCTGCGAACACATGGGAGCGGGGAGCGGTCTGGGGACTCTGCACCGAGAGCTCCCTCGCTCCACGTTACAAAGGTTTTTATTATTGTAAACGTGATCTTCTGCAGTTAAAAAAATCCAGTCATATTTTTTGTTGTTAAATATAATATTAGCGACACCTGTGTACGAGATGTTAAATAATTACGGCAGAGTAGATATAAAAATTGATATTTATTTTTTGCGTGTATAAAGTTGAAATGATAAAACGCACAAATCTGTGAGCATCGTATACATTACAACAACGCGTTAACATTATTATTGAACAACGAACGAGAGATCCATTATTTTCAAGCAAAAATTTATAATACAGTATATATATGTTTACACAATATTAGTTTTTAAATAATTATTAAATTATATAAGCAATTCATTGACTGTAAATGGAGGCAAATGGTCGACGGTTCTTCTGAAATCATTGATATCACAGCACATAACATAGCCCAATCCGATGTCGTCAATCCTCCAGGGAAGCCAGCTGAAACGGCTGTCATTGAGGCAGACATCTGTACAGAATGCCAGTTCTCTGGCCTCCTCGAGGGTCACATGAGGATTGTTCATGCCCAAATATACAATGCCTCTGTTGGTGCTCGGTTCGTGTACGACCTGCAATTTATATTAAAGGAAGCGATGAAAAACTACTAGCATTTCCTTAGCGAAATTTGAAAATTAGAAATGCATACCTTGTAAAACCAGAGGGGCACTGGAAGTTTTCTGTCGGACGGGCTGAGATGGATTTCTCTCAGTGTGCCAAATTCATCTCTCAATTTCATAATTTCCCAAGTTCCAGTATAAATTCTTGTTCTGTATCCTTGAGTACCAATTCTGTTGCGAAGGTTCTAAAAAACATTTTTTTATATTCCCAAATAGTTTGAATGAAATAAATATAAAGCCCGCCAGACCAAATGTTAACATCGTCGCTGCATTGTAACTGTGTGTGTGTTTGTGAAACTTCAAGCGGTAATTGGTCAGAAAGAGGGAGAGTCGTTTGTAGTGTCTGTGTCCATTGCATGTATAATAGAGACGTTACGCGCATGTGCCACGCCGCCTCTACTGTGTATGTGTGTGTGTTTATACACAGCTTAATGCAACCATTATATCAATAGCATGACTATTTTATTATATATTACACAGTGTAATCTTTTAGCTAACAATTTCAGTTAATAAATTAAATAAAAGTAATGCATAAAAACAACTTTTCTTGGGAGAGATGATTCACTTCTACTATGCGAGTCTCTGTATTTCTTCTTTTTTTTTGTTGAATGTCAGTTTATTTTACTATTTACAAAACAGTAATTTTGTGCTTTGACATTGATATACCACGTCGTTCCGGGTGAATATTCCACGATGCTCACCCATAAAACCCCCGGGGGGAAAGAGAGCCAATCCTATACCCATGGGCAACGGTTGAACTCCTGGGGTAATGATGTGGAGTACAGGTACGCGAAAGTAGCCTCGTCGATTTGCTCATCAAACGCAACTGAGGTATCCCAGCTAACATGAGTTGGGTACGCTGGACACCCTGTGCTGCGTACCCGTAAAGGAGTGTGAGGAACAGCCGATTACAGTAGTTGGTAGATACTATATCAAAGGCTCACCACTATCCTCAACAGCCTAGGCATACAGGGGAGAACAGTTTTAGGCTATTCGAACGGCAACTTGTCTTCGTGGCTAAGTACTACAAATGACCGAACCATTACGAGTACCATGGGGAAGGGTTAGCTCCTGCAGTCCGTCACCTGCTGCAGCCCCCTTCAAACTTTGAATTGAACTCGTGGTGGCAGTGAATCCGCAGTAGTATTCCTTTGAAATTAGTTTAACCTTTGTCCTTCCTCCTCCATCGCACCCTCAGATGCACTTAGTCTGAAGCTGGTCTTTCTGCGGAAACTTCGCCTCCTCTGGACCAGTGGAAGACATTCTCTGTTTGCAGCAGCGCAGGAAATGGAATCGACATTAAAATGATCCCCCAATCTAGGCAGTCGCTGTCTGTCGTCTGTCATACCCACATCTCTTCCCCCTTCAATGCTGCTCAAAACGATGCAAAAATTCACGCGCGGCAGTCATGCGATTTTGATGGTGCTTCGGTACTCTGAGCATCCATCTCGCGCAAAACTTCTTGTAACTAAGTTTTTTCGACACAATGCAACCAAGGTGACTTCGAGGAATGTCAGCAAAATCTTCCTTAAGGTTGCTAAGCATCCCAAGGCGGTCATTTCGTGCATGTTCTTCAATTTTGGTATTAGAAATCACTGATGGTCTCCCATTCCTTGCTCCATCGTATCAACCTAACCTACTTCGTGGCACCTTGGTATCGTTTCGCAAAGTCTAAAAAACAGATGATCACGCGGATTTTGTACGGATGGAAGATGGCGGGAGCGCGTATTTACGAAGAGATTACCTTCCCACACAGCCTGATAAGCCCTGTAGATTTGAATTTAAAATATTCATACCAGTTCAAGTGTAGCCCAATTTCCTCCATTGAATGGTTGCCACTGGGGTGCGCAGTTTAAGAAAGTGAACGTAGAACGTTGTGGTGGGGACAATACAAAATCCGTCTTTGCTGCAAGATGTCCACGAGCCATGAAGAAAGTAGCATTTACATAGACATCAGCCAATTGTGACCCAACAATGGATGCAATAGCTGCCTTCTGGGAGACCTGGGTATAAAGTGTATTGACAGCCATGCCAGGAAACCATATACCCTCTGTAGGACACAAATATAAATTATAACAAATGTATGCATTAATTTAAAATTTATTAATGAATAACTTACGTTCCCAACTCGGTCTTGCCACGCCGGATTGCCACCGTATATTTTCTGGAGTTTGGTCATATTCGACATAGAAAACTGAAGCAGCATCTTCGTCAAAGCAGCTCGAAAGAGTGTCATAACGAGTGCCGAGACCATTCACTCCAATTGTAATATGTGAACCACGTCCTTCGATGCAGTTCCCTGTGCGTCCTTCCAACCATGGAGAATGTCTGCTGCATTCTATACTTCCAAGTAACACTTGAGCAGAAAGCCAACCAGGACCAGAAAAAAGTACACCAGATTCGCATACTACAGACTGAATAATCAAATAATTGTATATAATATTAAATTCAATTGAATAGTTTTGGTCAAGAAGGATATTTTTGAAGCATTAACATACTGCTGAAGCTACATTTTGAGTAGAAAAATCATTGAGCAATTGATTATTATCTCCTTCGCAGGCTAAAATCATGGATTCTCCAGCTGTGAATTGAATTGTTTCTGAATTTCCAAAAGGCTCTTTCAATTTCCCATCGGATATAAAAGCAGGCTGTGGTTCTGTCAAACTATTGATGGGAACTACGCAGGCAGCTATATAAAACATTCAATATACATGATTAAAATGATCAATTTAAGAAACAGAATTGACACGAACCAATTAAAAATTACATTCTTTCATTTGGATGGCCTCTTTGGGATTTGCACCAAATTGAGCGCTCCCATAAAATTCCAAATAGTCATCGAATTCATCTTCGGAAAGTTGAAAAACCAACTCATCAGGTCGTGGTAAATCTTTGAAATTTGACCAATTCAAGCCCCATAATCTTAATTTACTCGAGAAGTCGTTTTCTGGTCGACCATTGACCAGGATGGTCAAAGCCAAGCCAATGAAAATTATTTTCATCATTTTACTCATTCATTCTAAAATATTGCAATATTTTTTAATTCAGAAAAATGAATCAACATACGAACAATGATTATGACTTACCATTTGAAATGCGAAAAAACAAATAGTTGTTTTTCTAACGAGCAAGGGAATGACGTTCGTTTCCGTTGATAATATCAAGATTGATCTCACTCTTCAACAAAATCAATTGTTTAATCTCTGATTGAATAAGGCTACCCATTTTTTCCACATAATCATCATTCGATCACTGGCTGAAATTTGTTATTACAAAAAATAAGCATCAATTTATCTTCAAAACATGAATAATTCAATAGATTTTAGCCGATTCAATAGAGTAACCCTTTCTATTCAGGGCATTTTTAGCGAGCAGGCGATTCAATGACCAGTTTAGTATCCACATTAATCATAAATTGTATAGAATAGTTTTTGATTGAAGTTTGAAGATACTGTATTATTTAATATTTGTTTGGCAGCCATCAATTGTTAATTTATAAACATGGAGAAAATTGGTCATCGTTATGTGATACAATACTTTTTTTAGAAAATGTCTCAGTCCAACCAATATCAAAACCGAGCTAGATTCTACTCTGGTGTATATTGAGCAATGAGAATCGACATTGAGTGTAAATTTTGACATGAGAAAGCCGTGCGCAAGATGGGTGCCGCGTTTGCTCACAATGGAAAAAAACAACATCGTGAAAATGTTTCAATCGAGTGTTTGGCAAGGATTCACAGCAATAAAGACGAGTTTTTGCATCAATTCATAAACATGGATGAGACATGGGTCCATCGCTTCCCACACGAGATAAAGTAATAACGATAGACGACAGACAGCGACTAACGAGCTTGGAGGGTCTATAATACGACCTTATTGCCTGCGCTGCTGTCTGTTCCAGGTTACCCCGGACTAGCCACACAGAGAGGATCTTCCGCTGATCTTTAACTCTACGGGAAACCGAACACCTCTTTTGCTTTTGCAGAGGAGGCGAGGTTTCTACTGGAAAACCAGGGTAGCCAGAAAACACGGTCAACTGTGCTACCGCTTTACCCAGGTCCTCACTGGGCACAATTGTTTTGGTAGCTTTTTTTTCCTGTGGGAATCTTGCATAAGACACCCTGGGTTTAACGCCAGGTCTTGTTTCTTGTCTTGTCTCTCAGCCGCTCTGCGCCTCTCTCTCTCACACACTGCCCTCTTTGGCGCTCAGAACTTCTTCAACGTACTCGCGCCAAAGGTCCCAGTTCTTTTTGCTTGCCATCATGCTGTGGACCATGTTGGCAACGTTGAGCTCGGCTACCCCGAGTGCTTGTTTCTGCGTGTTTTTCTGGAGTGTCCAAGCCTCACAGTCAGTGATAGTGTATTTGGCATCGTAGATCTCCGCTTGGCAGTGGTGGCACGCTGCGGATGCTTCCTTGCAAAATCCGCTTCAGGTACCTACCGAAACATCCTTGTCCAGTGAACACCTGAGTTAAGCGGTAGGTGGTTTCACCGTGTCATCTACCGGCCTACCTCCGGGATAAATCGATGGGTTCATCTTCCCTTACTGGACTGATCTCATCTCTGCTGCCAGGCTTCCTTCAGTTTCTGGTCGTGCTCGTTGTGTTTTTTGGGATCCAAGACCCTCTTCTTTGTTTGGAGGTCCAGCAATCACGAGCACCGCTTCTTCAGATACTATTCTGTATGCTGTGGTGACTCTGAGCGCTCCCTGTCGTTGGACTCTTGCCAGCTTCTTTCTGTAGGTGGGCCCCAGCACTTATCCCTGCAGGACGCCCATCTCCAATTTCCTTCGTCGTATTAGTCTCGTTGTGATGGATACATCGGTCTCTGAAGTAGTCGTTGACGAGCTCGACAGCGATTATTTTGGTAGCTACCTACACAAAATAGGCAAAGAGACCGGTCTGGAATGCCACCACTGTTGAGCGGAGTATGACAATGCCGCATCCACGACATTGGCCTACCCAGCATGAAGCGCCGAAAGGGACATTCTACGGGAGGAGCTGGGAGTCAGCTTGCTCTCTCCTAACAACATGGTGACTTCATAGTTGACGGATGCTAGAGCATGGAATGCGTGGTGTAAATACATGACATGCGCTATGCAGCAGAAGAAGAATGCTAAACGTACAAGACAACGAACAATAGAAGCATCTTCCTAACTGACACACCGGTGACATCCAGGAGAACAAAGAACATGCAGGAGGACCCGGGACCTTCTTACGAAAAAAAATTTAACGTACACCTGAAGATGCGTTGGAGGAAGAAAGACAAGGTTATGCTAAGTCTAAAGGAACTACTAACGCGGGGGGTTACTGCCACCACAAGTCCAACCTCAGTTTGAAGGGGGCTGCAGTAGATGACGGACTGCAGGGGCTCTCCCTTTCCCATGGTACTCGTACCGGTTCGTTCATTTGTAGTACCTAGCTACGGAGACAAGTCGTTCTCCCCTGTATGCACTAGGCTGTTGAGGATAGTGGAGATGCCTTTGACATAATCTTCACCAACCACTGTAATCGGCTGTTCCACACACCCCTTTGTGGGTGCGCAGCACAGAGTGACCTTTGCACCCAACTCATGTTAGCTGGGCTACTCTAGCTTGATGATGATTGATGAATTTCGCGAAACCGCGAATTTAAATTAAATATATGTGACATCCGAACAAAAAAACAATCAATGTTATGATCGATTTAAAACAGATGATAATCGTCACATATCTGATTGAGCCAATATTTCATATTTAATCATAACATAAATGACCGGTTGATTGTTTATTGGAAGCGTCTATTGTGTGATAAGTTCAATCTGATATACATTTATAGAATCTAAGGTCTAATGCCTAATAATAATTTTTTTCTGATATCTCTCATGTATAAAATCCGTGTATTTATCTGTATGTAATTGTTTGCTGCGAATCGGTTTTGTTCATTTTTTCGATATTTCAACGTCTATATATCGCCATGCTGCAGTTTTGGTGAAAATTTCTCGCAAAGATAGAACGTTGCTTTGCACTCAAATATTTTTCACTTCTCGTGTTACAGTAGCAGTGATGAAACAGATTTTCGATCCAATACATCTTCTCCAATGGTCCACTATGGGAAGTTGTTACCAATAATAATGATTATAGTCCAAATATGCAATTTTCTGTTAGTCAAAAATCATTTTTTTTTTCAAACGACCGCAAAGGATTAATACATTTATTGGAAGAATATGAATGTTGAAGGGTTGATACATAAATACTTTTGTATTAATATGTTATTTAATAGAAAATTAATATTCATAGCAATGGTTTACAAATTGCGCATTGTTATATTTTAAGTACAGGATCTGTCGGATTCTTTAGATGAGTAATCCGTTGACGGTGAACGCAGGCAAGTGGTTAACAGTTCTTCTGAAATCGTTGACATCACAGCACATAACATAGCCCATTCCGATGTTATCGATTCTCCAGTTTAGCCAGCTGAAACGACTATCGTTGAGGCAGACATCTGTACAGAATCGCAAATTCCTCGCTTCCGCAAGAGTTACATGGGGATTGTTCAATCCCAAGTAGACGATTCCCCTGTTGGTAGTTGGCTCATGGATGACCTATACATAATTTGAATTGAATGAAACTGCACACTATCCTATGGAAGAATTCGATTCAGATCTAAGTTATACCTTGTAGTACCAAAGTGGTACTGGGATCTTTCTGTCGGATGGACTAAGATGAATGTCTCTCAATGTTCCTGTTCCGTCCCTCAATCTCAAAATATTCCATGTGCCGGTATACATTCGGGTTCTGTATCCCATACTGCCGATTCTTGCACGCAGGGTCTAAGCCAAGCAATTTGTTGTTGTAGAATAGATACAAATATTTTACATAACATGGATATAAATCTATATATTATAACAACCTGTTCGAGTGTGTTCCAGTTTCCTCCATTGAATGGCTGCCATTGAGGAGCAGCATTGATGAAAGTAAATGTTGCACGTTGCGATGGAGATAATACGAATTCTGACTTTGCTGCAAGATGTCCACGAGCCAAGAAATAAGTGCTGTTGACGTAGACATCAGCAAGTGCACTACCAACAATGGATGCAATTGCATTCTTCTGAGAAACTTGGGTGTAAAGTGAGTCTACATTCAAGCCAGGATACCATGCACCCTCTGCACAATATAAAAATAGATTTGTAATAATTTCCAGTGTTTTAAAAACATTTATATTTTAATCAGTATATCTTACGCTGGAAGCTGGGTCTGGCTACATTAGTTTGAGATACTGCGTTTTCTGGCGTCTGATCATAGACTACGTAGAATACTTCAGCGCGTTGCTCATGGAAACAACTTGTTAGGATGTCATAGCGAGTACCAGTAGCTTGAACACCGACAGCGATCTGTGAACCACCTTGGAGACAAGTACCAGCACGAGCTTCCAACCATGGACTGTGACTTCTGCATTGGACACTTCCGAGTGTTACTTGGCCGGAAAGCCATCCGGGACCGGTAAATGCATTACCAGATTGGCACACCAGTGCCTGGATAAACAAATCGCTTTCGTGATCGAATTCAATGCTGATAAATCAATGGGATCAGAAGAAGAAACTTACCCCAGAAGCAGTGCTTTGTGTGGTAGAACCATGAGTCAAAACATTATTACTTCCTGAACAAGCGGCGGTTGTTGATTCTGCAGCATTGAATTGAAGGGTGCCAGAATTTCCAGTTGGACCTTTCAATCTTCCTCCTGATACATAAACAGGCTGTGGCTCTGTCAAACTGCTGATGGGAACGGTGCATGCAGCTATTTAAATAGAGATAAATCCTTCTTCATCATCGACATATTCAGAATCATAATGAAACTATGCAATGTAACTTACATCTCTGCATTCGTCCAGCAGCTTGATCAGCTGTTCGTTGTTGAGCTTCAATGTAGAAATCCAGATAGTCTTCAAATTCTTCCTCGTTCAATTGGAAAACTAATTCGTCAGGTCTGGGCAAACTAGCAAAATCCACATTATTCGCATCTACACCCCAGGCTCGAATCTTATTCAAAAATCCAGTCGAACGCCCATTGACAAGAGCAGTGCATGCCAAAATCACAAAAAGAAATTTCAGCATCAGTGGATTCCTTGATACAATTGCTGCAAGCCAAGAATAATGCTCAATCAAAGATCAGACAAAATAAATATAATACCATCGCCTCACGACCTACCTTCTTAAAGTTTCAAGTCAGGAATGAAATGAGATGATTCCGCTCCACTTAAATTGGCCACACAAATATCACAAATCACGTCTCATTTATACCGATAGGATCAAGCAGCGATTTGCGATATCTATAATCTGATTCTTATAGCTGATCAAGGGCACACCGAGAAACCATTACTCGATCACACATACTTTTTCGCACAAATTACATTAACAATACATCCATCGACATGCGGTCATTGCTTCATTATCACGCGATCAGCTGAAACTACGGAAGATTTAAACTACAATTCAAAAATAGCACCAATAATCAGACACGGTCACGCCGCTTAATCGGGGCTATAACTGGAGATAAACGTGACCACGTATGTAATACAAGGATGAAAAATTCAATTCATGACAAAAATATTATATAAGCATTTAACCATACTTTGGCAATGCATGCCGGGATAATTTGATGTTATTAAATTTAAAAAGGAACATACAATATGCGGCAGAGATACTTCCTTATTTGAAATGCGCACCCTAAAGCGACAGTTATTCCAAGAAGTATAGGATGGCACTCATTTGTAAGAGCGGTATCTAATGTTTTTTTATCGTATAAATTTAATAATGATCATGCAATGTATGTAGGGAGGATTGTGGTGTTATTAATTTTTAAAATAAGGTAGTTTCCCTGCCGCACCCTGTATTACGAATCAAGTGCTTCATAAGAGAACACGTAGTACAAGATATAATAACGCAACAATATATCGTTGCTCAGCATTAAAAAGGTTAACGGACGTTTCTGCCTTGTTGATTAAAAAAGAAAAGCTGCGCTGCGTAAAGCTGAGGAAAGAAGAAACTTTGAATAGGTTTTTTTGCGAAACTACTTTTTTAAAGCTTACGGAAGTGCTCCCACACGCCCTAGATGTGCAGTCTTTACAAAATTTAACACACACGTGTACAAGAAACGTCATCATCGTATAGACTACAATTATCCAAAAATATTCAAAAGTATTATTTAATGAACAAAAAACTATAAAAAATGTTGATAAAAACACAAACTTTTTTCTAATCGCTCATTATTTTTTTATTTTATAATATATTTTTTTAATTATAAGTCAAACTATACACGATATTATACAAAGTAAAAATACAGTAAAATATTTTGCTGCAAATCATTTGTTCAGAACTTAAGACTTCCGTGGTGAAGAATGTCAACGCTCGCGACATACGTGGCTCAACCCACTCCTATATTGTGTCATATTTCGAAAAATATTTTTATATTGAATTAAGATCGCCTAATCTACACTTTTCGCATAAAAATGTTAAAAAACCTTTCATTTTTAGGCCCAACAAGGCAAAAATCGGCGATCAATAATAAGGGAACACTTTGGAAGCAGTATCTTGAATGAAATTCTAAGCCCAATCCAAGCAATATTTCTATGACATAAATGCCAAACTGCCAGAAAAGGCGTTTGAAGACATTTAAAAGTGCACGCTTACGTTTATGGCAATCACAGACGAAAAGATCTTATAAAAATTGATTCAAAACTAACGGTATCACAACAACGGTAAAATTCCGTATACATAAACCTAATGAATTATTTAAATTGTGATATCTGCGAACATTAACTTCGATATTGATAAATGGGTCAATGGATTTGGCATGAAGAAATATTTAGAAGCAATGATTATTTTGTTGGCCATTTTGTTCAGTCATGGTAAATTTTTCCGATGGGGAGGTCGTCGCGCGATCCCTTCCAGCTCCCGTTCGTGCGAGATCCGCGCGGTTATCCGTTTTTTAACTTTGCAGAACAATATCGCCGTGAATATCCATTGGAAGCTTGTGAAAGTTTATGGTAGTGATGTGATGAGTCGACAACGAAAATGGGTTAGGTTGTTCAGAGAAGGCCGTACTGATATTCGCGACGAGACAAGCAGTGGAAGACCATCAGTGATTTCTGATGAGCTTGTGCAAAAAATTGAAGAACAAGTGCGAAATGATCGCCATATGACGCTTAACGACCTTTACGAATAATTTCCTGATATTCCTCGAAGTCTTCTTGTTGATATTGTGTCGAAAAAATTTGCCTACAAGAAGTTGTGTGATCCATGGATGCCCAGAATGTTCACACTGAAGCACTGTGACCGCCGCGCGTGAATATTTGGATCGTTTTGTGCAGGAGGGAGAGGATTTTCTGGACTCTATCGTGACGAGGGATGAGCCGTAGGTGTTTCATTACACCCCAGAATCTAAAAGACAATCTAAATACAAGCATTTTTCGATCCTACATAAATGTTGTAACCTTACTTTCTGGATATATACCCTCGTAATAATTCCACGAAAGCGTTTAGTACGAATTGAGCAGTTTTATTGTAAACAAAACTTGCGTTTTGGAAGAAATCTATCAAAAACCGATAGAAACAAGATGTGACTAGAGACCAAATGATGATAATTAAAGAAAATTAAGCAAATCTGAACATACCTAGAATTTGAGTATCTCTGAATCACGCGATTAATATATAATTGATGCGTGAAAAAATTGATGCGCTAATTAAAAAAATCAGATCTCAATTGGAAATCTTAATACGCCACAATAAAGTTTTATAAGTAACACCACAATAGAATGAAAATTTTCTTTGAATCCTTATCACTCTTTCATAGTGATTCTTTAAAATCATAATGTGTCTTTGAAATAAACTGCATCAGATAACATTATTTACAAAGTGAACAAACTTTGCATATTTACAGCATAAAAAAGATTAAATATCTGAAAATATTTTTTTTTCAAATGAAATGTTCATTAAAGATGACGTACTTTCTTTTGGGTGCTAGAGTTGTTTGTTTTATACCAAGAAATCAATTTTTTGTAGAGATTTTCAATGCTATTGATACGATCACATTTGCACCGACACATGTGACACGTGATTGTCAATACACATTCAGCAGATAAATCATTATGAAGAATGATCTTAATTCGAAATCTTCATACAATTGATACCAGATCATTAATTTAGATTGCAATAATAACGTGATACTACAAATGGATATATAGAGTCTTCAAAAGGATATAATAATAAAGAAGACTTGAAATCTGACATCTTTCTGGATAGTATGCGCGATGCAGTTCTATTCCTTCGATGATCGAAAAATGCTTGTATTTAATTGAAATTCTTCAGATTGTCTTTTAGATTCTGGGATGTAATGAAACACTTACGTCTCATCCCTCGTCACGATAGAGTCCAGAAAAATCCTCTCCCTCCTGTGCAAAACGATCCAAATATTCACGCGCGGCGGTCACAGTGCTTCAGTGTGAGCATTCTGGGCATCCATGGATCACAAAGCTTCTAGTAGCCAAGTTTTTTCGACACAATATCAACAAGAAGACTTCGAGGAATATCAGGAAATTAGTCGTAAAGGTCGTCAAGCGTCATATGGCGATCATTTCGCACTTGCTCTTCAATTTTTTGCACAAGTTCGTCTGAAATCACTAATGGTCTTCCACTCCTTGACTCGTCGCGAATATCAGTACGACCTTCTCTGAACAACCTAATCCGCTTTCGTTGTCGACTCATCACATCACTACCATAAACTTTCACTAGCTTCCAATGGATATTCGCGGCGATATTGTTCTGCAAAGTTAAAAAACGAACGATCGCGCGGACTTCGCATTAACGGGTGGTGACAGGAGCGTGCGATGAACTCTCACGCGGGACCAAACAAGCTGACCGTTGAGATCCCTCCTACATACTAAGACGTGGAACGCGTGAAACAAATACACAAGGTGCATTATGAAAAAAAAAGAAGTTCAAGCGCGAAAGAAGCAAAGGGCCACCGTAACCAATGAGCCTATGGGGCATGTATGGCTGCCACTCTAGTGCAATACTTAACTAGTAGCCGGGTGGCAGCTGAAGAGGAGGAGGGTTTTAGTGGGTAAAAATCCCACATTACCACCAGAACTCTTCTATTGTATATATTTATAGATTAATACTTTTGCACGCCCCTAGGCAAAAAAAAATCCAGTGGTGTCAGGTCTGGAGACCGTGCGAGCCATGGAATAGGGCTCGTCCCCGCACGGTCGCAAGACCTGACACCACTGGACTTCTTTGTCTAAGGACGTGCAAAAATATTAATTTACGCAATAGTGACAATCTAGAGAGCTTTTTAAAACCAAACTAAGTTCAAAATAGTTGTTCGTTATTGTTTAAAGTATTCAAAAGTTCACATTTTTCATTCGTTTTTTATTTTACTTTGGAAGCTCAGAAGTAATTTTCTTTGAGCCAATTGCATGAAATAATGATTTATTTAGATCAAAAATACATTGAAAAATACAAAAACAGTTATTTCGCCTGCAGATTAAAAAGTGATGACGATTTAAAAATAAAATTTTGGATATTTTTTCAAATTGTTGAAAAACAAATATATTCCGACAACTCTGATACTTGGGACTAGGGAATCCAATCCCGGGATCCCGAATAGTTTTAGGCGCTCATGAATCCCGGGATTAGTAAACGTAATCCCGAAAAATTCGGGGTTGAAATTTTTATCTAACAGAAATCGTACACCTCACCAGCACGGTGAAGGCTACTAAATCGAGATATTTATGTCGAAATTTGGACGCTTAGAAATAGTGGCGTAACTACTAATTGGCGAGCTTAGGTGATGCTTAGGGGCAGTAACTATTTAATCTATGTATGCATATATAGATTGAATATATGTTTTTCAAATTGTTATATTAACTTTTTCTACCGGTGATGTATTTACTACACCTCGACTCTAATAATGGGAATATCGATATGAAATATAATAGATACGGAGTTCAGATTTTTTGTATTCCTCCGTAATATAATTACGAATTACATCAAAATATTAGAGTATATAAGTATTCATCTGCAGCGACGGAAATAAATAATTTATCGGGAAATCGGGAATTTTGCGAGTTTTAGTCCGTGTCTCAGCAGAAAGGAATATTATCAGTCACATTGATGGTGTTATACGAAAATGGGGCCTCATGTGGTCATCAACTCGAGCTAGTATTTCGATATCTGATGACGATACCTCCAATGAGTGAGGAGGCTGAGCGTGCATTTTCAGCAGCAAGTTTCCTGGCTTCCAAAATCAGATCCAGACTAAATGACGAAACACTCGATGCTTTAATGTTACTTCGGGTATATTTTCAAAATAATATTTGATTTTTGAGTCTTTATTAATAAGATAAAAATCTTCCAATTTTGGTATTTTACGTTATTTGCAATTTTCGTTATTCGAACATAGGTATGAAAAATAACAACTCAAAAACTAAACAAAACTATTCAAAAATCCAAAAAAATATATATTCTTAAATAATACTATATTTTAAATACAAAATAACTACATCTTCATATATTTTCTCGTTTCGCGAATAGGTGCCTCTATATAATTTATTGAAATATCTAAAGCAACAAATCATAAAACTGAATTGCAAGATAACAGCATGAAACATTTCAAAATTTATCTACACCTATATTATATCTATCTTTCACTTTCGTGTATTAAAATGATTGACAGTCATCAAATTCATTATTGACTTGAACCATAAAAAAATCACGAGACCGAAATACTATCTCATAGGAACTACACGCTTTTGCCTCGTCTTTGGCCATCATTCTAAGGTAAGTTCTTTATATATTTTTAATTTTCCGCATCTTCACATTGCAAATAATACAAGTATGCAATTTCAAAAATCTCCCCAAACCAGCAAGGCTCAAACGGATCCAAAAATCGATAAGCCCAATAAATCTGGACAAAGTTTAATGAAGATGCAAGCGCTTTTTTTTTCTATTTCACTGTGATATTTAGTGCTGTTAAAATCAAATCGTTCTCGCTGAAAATTTGCATATGTCTGTATTTTATTCTCGTCTGTTATCATATATCATGGGCTTATAAATTTTATCGTATGACAACTGAAATCCCAATTTTGATTTGATAAATTCAATCAAAACTTTGCTATTCAAATTGCTGCAGATATCTAATATTAAATGTATTTTCATAAAAGTATGAAAAAACTTGTAGTTCACATCTTCCAAATTACGTATATTTTATGAATATTGTTCGATATGGTCGCCTTTGACATGGATGATGGCGTTGATTCTGGTGATGAACGTATCGTACGCTGTACAGTGTGCGGCAGGGAAACTACCTTATTTTAAAAATGAATAATACAAACAGTATATGATATATCAGTTTAATACTTTTCATAATGCAATAGAAAGACATTTAAAGTTTTTATTTATTATATTTAATTTTGATTTTGATGTTGTTGGTATTCGGTAGGTTCAATTTTCGATGAGTTTGTTGCATAAATCTGGCTGAATTTGCTGTATGGCGTTCGTTATGTTGACTTTGATGGCATTAATAGTTTGCGGTTTATATTTATAGACCTGCAATTTAAGGTAGTTCCAAAAGAAGAAGTCTAAAGGCGTTAAATCGCACACGCTGCGTGAGATAACCATGCCCTCAAATCGTTCGTGTGGAATGTTCATCATGGCAGGAACCACATGTCTATATCATGTCTATATCTATATCATCCAATTTAGATCACAAGAAGTTATTTACAATCGATCTGTAGCGCTAGCCGTTGACGGTTATAACTGGTGGGCGGTAGTGACCAGCTTGATTACCACTGATCTAAATAATATTGACCTAATATCTTGAGCACGTCTGCATTCTTGACTTAGTTCGTGTACCCTTATCTATTGACGTTTTCAGATAGATAATTGATACACGAATTGAGTCAATCAAACTACGAATGCCAATTTAAAATTAAAATTCTATTTTTCAGCCATATAAATTAAACAGGCGTTAAAATGCAGATGGATTCTTATGATGCCGAAGAAAGGAACTGCAGCAACAGTTCCACTCTCAGAGTGGTAATCAATACCATCATCCAAATGATGATCGGCGTTGTATTGTTTGTGGTGTTGAATTTTGCTATAAACGCCTCGTTAGAGTCCAAAATAAAACTGCATATAATATTTTCAACATTGGGGGTGAGTATTTTTTGAAATTTGCGCCCTTAGCTTAATTTTTTCAGATTTAAATTTTCCAACCTAGGATGAACTTTTTTAAAAATAATTTTGTGCTTGGGTTGAGTCATAAATTTTTGCGTAGTTCGTCAGCTAAAAATTCATATAAATTTCAATACCGAACAAAAGATGGCATAAAAATCGATTATAATATAAACATCAATTTTTGACACAATCATCATTATTATTGTCTATCAAGAAAGATAATCGATAATCAGATTTATATGAAATAAATTTTAAAAAATACATGAATCATAAATTGAATCATTCCTATGACTACTTTCAGTATCTATTTCTGATGGTGGAGGCGTTGTTGGTATTTAACTTTTTCAACGCTTGGAGTCTTTTCTTGTCGAAGGAGTTTCAAAAATATGTCCATCTCACCCTTCTGATACTCGGGACGATCTTCATAATAGTCGGATTCAGTCTGATCGTATCCTACAACAAGGACAACACAAGGAGTGGACATGGAATCTGTGGTAAGTCCCACAACTACCAGTAAAGTCTAAAATTGCTACATATCGAAATAACAACCCTCATTTATTATTTAAGGTATAGTAGCCTTCGCGTTCACGGCCATCAGTACCGTGAACGGAATCGGCGTCTTGTTCGAGGTCAGCATCAGTGAAATCATCCACAAAATTCCCATAAGGATGATGCACATCGTCGTCGGATGTCTGTCTTTGATCATGGGCTTGGTGACTCTCTGCATCGGCATCAACCACGACATCTTCAAGCTCTATTATGGAGGCAGTGCCATGTCCACGGGTGCGACGGTATTCATTGCCTTCATTATGCTCTACTCGCTCATGAGTCCGATAGATACCATGAGAATCATAAAAGCGATGAGATAGTTCAAAATTGACCTTTCTCTTATTAGGCTACCGAATGTTATTATATTATATTATTATACTTTATTTATGTTAAATAAATTTATGATATTACATTTTTCACATAGTTTTTCTCCTAGAATCGTTCTGTCTTGCATGTCTACAAGGGATCGACGGTAACTGGGAGTTGTAATATACCGAGTTTAGTTCTGGCGTGTTTCTGGATTATCATTATGACAGTCTGGCGACTGAGTGCCGTTGGGTTTGGGAGGGAAAGGGGTTTAAACCTAATGATAATTCAACATAATTAGTCTGGTACTATCTTAACAAGCAGTAAATAGTCTAGCAACACTTATAAATTAGTATGACTTAATTATGTTGAATTTTAACTAGATTTTAACCCCCACCCTTTAACGGCACTCAGTCGCCAGACTATCATAATGATAGTCCAGAAACACAACAAAACACAATTATTAAATTATTCACATATGTTAAATGAACCTCAATTTATGCTGCCAGCTCTCAGTCTATAACCCACTAACTAATGACTGAAAATTCTCTTCTTTATTTCAATAAATCTGTACACATCAAAACTACAGATTTTTCTTCTTGAGTTTCTTTAATATTTTTTTAACAAATATAATAAATGAGCTTTTAAATAATATTGAATACATAAACCTAACAACGGTTAGCACTTACAACCTTATGTTTGTCTCTTTTATACGTGCAAACAGTTGCGGGGATTTACCCGAAATTTAATAAATATACACTACCGTCAATAAGTATGAAAACACTTAGTACTTCGTGAAAAGCTTAATACAACTGTAACGTGGAAGAAAATCCTGGAAAAATCTTTTTGATACCGCCGGGACGGAGGACGATATCCGCGGGGGGAGGGGTTCTCTCTTCGCCTCTGGACCTCAACAGGGATTTACCATCGGGTGGATCATCTCCCGCTTACTCCATATAACGCGCATTCGCTTGCTTGCTACTGGTTCTCCTACTGTGGATTAATTGAATAAAAACGTTAATGCAAACATAAACGCGTTCCGTCGTTCATCGCAGGTCGGGTCGCGGGTCGGGACCATTGTTACGGATTGCGCCGCAATCGATCACGCATCGCGCCGAGATGCTCTCAACAGCAGGTTCGCGGACGAACAACGCGTCCTTCTAGTCACAGCGATGAAGATAGCAACCTCTGTAACCCAGGTCCAGTCGATTGCTACAACAACTGATTTTTTTTAAAATTTGAACATACTTTTCTTAAAAGGTTACAGTCCAGGCGATTTCGCACTGTTCTTTACGCTGGAGCCGAGCGATTTCTCGAAAAAAAAAATGCAAAAATACATCATCCCTCGCTTAACAAGGTTTCGCTTTAGCACGTTTAGCATGTTCGTCGATTTTTTAAAAATAATTTTGCAAGCCGTAGTGTAGTGCAATAGTCGTGTCTGTGTATGGGTCCATTTCTCATCATCTTCTCCTTCTTCATGTGCATCTTCCAAAAATGTTGGCAACCAGAAGTCTCATCCTGACTTCGTCACGCTCACAAGTCTTTTGCACATAGCGTCCATACAGAAGGATGCTAACCAAATAGCTACATAAAACTCGGAGTCTAAGAGTCAAACTGAGATCTCGTGAGAACGAACTCCTCTTCAAAGACGTTGATCTGACCTCTAAACTTCATATGACGTGGAGTTTAGAGATCAGGCAGCTTGGCGGATGGCCGTGGGGTTGGCGGTGCAGTCAGGGGCGCAGTCGGCGGATAGACGACGTGGTTGGCGGATCGGTGGCGCGGTTGGCGGGACGAGAGCTCAGCAGCGTGGTTAGCAGGTTGGTGGCGCGGTTGGTGGGGCAGCAGGATAACGGGTCGGTTGCCACAGTGGTGCATGCGCGGGGACGTTATCGTCTGCAGATGATAACGTGACTATTTATGTGTTTTCGATAATAAATTCTCACCGTATAGTAAATCAAACAGCCTACAATCATCAGCTACAGCTCGCATGACTAAGACTCGCATTGAGTTCACCCGAACTTCAGGTTGTCAATAAAGTCATTTGAATTAATTTCAACATACAAAAATGACACATTAAATTGTCTGTAAGGTGAGGAATTCGTTTGGACGATAATAAAATGAAGTTATACTCGGTGTCCGTAGCAGATTTTCGTCGACCCGGTCTTTTCCTGTCCATCAAAGTCCCAGTCTCCTGGTATCTTCTAATGGTATAATTCACTCCCTGGGGCTGAAATATTTTTTTAGCAATTCCCCTGATTTAAAAGCCTTCAAAAAGTCGAGATTTACGACGCTGCAATCGTGTCCCAGCCTTTTAGACTTAAATCGCGATGCATGAAGTTAACCTTAGCCGGATTTCGTTAAAAGGGCTTATCTTGATACTCTAAATTAAAAGTTTAAAATAATATCTTCCAAATAATATACGATTTAGTATCACAAAAATATGTACCATTTATCTGTCATGAGATTACCTGATTAAAAAAATCTCAAGGATGTACATGCCTTTAAAACAATAATTTAATTAAAACCACTATAAAGTATCGATTATGATCTTGTTTTGTAAATTTTAAACTTAATATAGCATTCCGTTTAAATCACTATAATTTGTGTATTTTTACTAAGGATAAAAAATAAGCTACGGAAAGTCATGTTCTTCCCATCTATCCCATATCACAGCCAAGTAGCAGCCTTTACTTCATCATCACTAACCATTTTCATCCTCCTGTTCGCACCCTCCGCGATCCGATAGCGAACGAACTCGCGTGTGACCAATAAGAAAGACCAAGAATTAATCAAAATTTTGATGCTTTATAACTTGAGAACATCTCAGATTCGCCATATTTTCTAATTAAACGTCCAAAGTAAAAGACTTAAGAGATTAAATTGAATGTAATCCACCCACACAAAACAACACGAGATCGAAAACATGCACACTGCATTATTATTTTCCAGCAATACATACTTGTGTGATATCTAAATACTAATAGCATCTAATGCATTATAGTCACATTCTTTATCTTTATCTACAACGCTCGTGGATGCGTTTGATTAATTTTTAATACCCAGATATAAAAATGAGCAAAACAAAAAATTACACTTTTATATGAAATTTGATAAATTTGAAAATAAAGAGACTGCAACGAGCGACACCAAAAATATTTGTAAAGAACTGGGCGATATTTTAAATGTTCGCAAATATCATAATTGGTTCCAAAAAAATCCGATCTCGAAATTTCGATTTGAAAAATAGCTCTGGAAGTGGAAGATTGCATAAGATGGATGCCCATGGATACACTGACTGCTGAAATCGAACAGCAATTATTGAAATAATATTGTTTAATCTCGGATACTCATGGTCGAGTGTTTAAAGAAATTTGAAAAAAATCGGGAAGCTGTAGAGACAAGGAAGATGGGTGCCGCACGAACTAAGCGAAGAGAACCTGGGCAACCGCATTAACGCATGTTTTAGGCAACTTAATAACTGGAGATGAGAAATGGGTTCTTTACTCAACTGTGGACGCAAACTGGCTATCAAAGGGTCAGATAATTAATCATTCATTTTGCAATCCTTAAATCTGGACAAATGATAATTGCTAATTTTATTGTAAATTACTACTGTTTAGCGAGGAAATAAAAAACAACAAGCATTTTAACCTTTGACTCGCCGGTGAGTCGTTGGCATTTAAAAGGTCAACAGCACCATAATACTTGCCCCCATACGGCGAAAATAACGCGGGAAAAATAAACAGTCTCGAAAGGAAGACAATTCGACATCTGCCTTATTTTCCATTAAGTCGCTCCGTCGGATTTCCATCTTTTTAGATCTGTGAAGTATTATTTGGATGGGAAAAAAATCAAAACATACGACGAGGTCAAAAATGGACTAACATAATATTTTCATTCAAAGCCCATGTTGTTTTTAGGACACAGGCATTATAATGTTGCCAGACAGGTGGAGGAGGATGATTTCGAACGAAGAAAATTACTTTTTGCAATGATATATTAAAAATAACAGTATAATGAGCAATCAAATTTCTCATTTAAAAACGATTATCTTTTCCAGTATCTCTTATATTAAATATATCTACAAGATGATCGCATGATTTCGCTTTGTGCTAGGATTTCGTACAGATAAATACATTAGTCAATTATTGATTGACTTATCATAAATACATGTCTAAAGTAAATAGATTATTATGTTATCCATTGTAGTATTTAAGTCATAAGTTCCCAAACTATGGAATGTTGTGAATCGTGTCTTTGAATTGAAAAATGAAAACAAGTTGTTCCTGGAAGTGCAAAAGAAACATGATATTTTAGTATACTTTAACGACAAAGCTTGATTGAAAAGAGTAGCATTATCTAGCGCAGATATATTATTAAGTTAGAGGTAAATTAAGAATTCTAATGTACATCTTTTCGATATTTCGAGTCTCCTGTCGGACTCGTGGACACGAAATAACTGCCGGCGTCTTGGTGCGTTCGCCAAGACTGCGTTCTAATGTTATGTCACCTTGTGGACGATCTATCTACTGGTTTGGTCAATGTACGACATGATGCAGATTACGCATTCGATCTTGTAAGCCCCCTGACTTTCGTTTTTCACTTTGCTTTTTTGTTGAACAGGATACTTCTTATCTTTTTCCCCGTCCCAAAGATCGCGCTTATGCCGTGCTTTTGGATGTATACTATTTTTCCGTGTGGTGTGTACTGTCTAGTAATAAATGAGAAGGACACGAGCAGCCCATATACAGCTATCCATGTGAGAAGCATGCACGCATACCCTGTGTGTCCCTGTGCTTTGTTGGTGCTCACACGTGAAACTGCACACGTTTCAATTCGAATAACATATCAGTAGAAATCATTGCGATAAAATACACAATTCAAATATATTTTTTATATAGAACGATGAACTAACTGAATGAATAACTGAACCTTATGTGTCTTAAATGTCACGAATTTCTTGCGTAGTCGCCCAGATTTAGACCGGAATTAAGGCGAAGATTAGCGCGGACCACTCGGACTGAAAAGTGTTAATGTTTTGTAAATTTTATTTTAAGTTTTCGCGCCGATAATGTTTTCTTCTCTAATATATTTTTCAGACTATAATAGCACCGATTATCATATTTATTGAATCGATTGTTAGAGTTTAAAACTAGAGTTTATTTCGTTATTCACAGTGCATTCGTAACACAGTGCGTACGCTAAATGTCTCGCATAACAAATTGCGTACACAAAAAATATTTTTACCATGTCTATATTATTACCGAAAGTGCAAACAATAAATTGATAGAGTTTTATCATAATCGGATGAACGATATGGCAGCGCATTAAATACGGACAAACAAATATTGGATTTTATATATTAGATAATTCGTTGTTTTTTTTTAATTACCTTATTAAAAATGCCTTGGTCACTTTGCTTTTATATAGAGGTGTCGCCACCCGGAAAAGATTGGAAACCTATGATTTAAGTTCTATACATGTTCTAGATTTAGAGGGGAAATTTTGCCATAACATTTTCCTATCTCTACAGATGTCGCTGTTTAACGATCCGTATACGTAATAACAAGTTTCATACTAATTTCAACATTGTCATATTTTTATCATGTTATCAGATTCATAAATGAGACATGCATAGAATGTGGCATTTTCATTAGTTGATAAAGTGAGGTCAATCAAGAAGGTTCCTATTCAGTTGAGTTCGTATTCGAAGCTCAACAAACAATAATAGTGAGAGTGAATTCGTTCATCCAAGTAAGCATATAAAATATCATCAAAAATCAAACTAGTTTCTGCAGAATTATATTTTGAACTGTTGATTAATTTTTCTCATATCTATAATTCGCATTTCACTTACATCACTCATGTTTGAGTGATATAAATGAAACGGATTGTGAAGATTTTTTTGATACGTTGTCCAAAATCACTCATTTTCTAATGAGACTGCCACATACGTTTTGATATATAATGTTATTCGCCCAGTCAACAAATTATTTGCAGACATTTCATCAAGCTATCTTATAAGTCTTTACGTTTTTATGGATCAAATATACGATTTAAAAAATAATAAATCACGCCACGGTGTGAATCATTTTATCAACAGACTCATATTTCGACGTACATTTATTCCACAAATACGCCACAAAATAGCTCATATAAGTGATTTGTTCAGATTAATTAATCCATGATCGATGATCGATCAAAAATATAATATAAATACTTCACACATTCCAAATTTGTTGGTACAGGGTGCGGCAGGGAAACTACCTTATTTAAAAATTAATAACACAAACGATATAAGAGATATCAATTTAATTATTTTTCTATGTTATAGCGAGATATTTAAAGTTTTTATTTATTATATTTAAAATATATATATCATGAATGCGGCCTCTGTTCTGGTCAATACATGGAAATAGTCTAGTTTGGAAGATCGCCCCGCAAGGAGATGAGAACTCCAGGGAAGTGTTCTCGCAAAATATTCATTAATGCGCTATCCTGCTGAGATCCGATATCCTTTACATCTATTTCTTCATGTTTTGATAAATCTCAATCAGGGAGGCAAGTGGGTGCGTGCGCTTGAAAAGTACGCCTCTAAGGCGAGCGCGCGTTCCTCCATCATCCACAGCATGATCGCTATTAAACTTATATAATAAAATAATTTAGATTCCGCTCTTTCAAATGAGCATAATTTAACTCCTTTGCAAATAACTGACGCATCTGGGCGCGCATTTAAAATAAGGAAGTTTCCCTGCCGCAACATATACAACGATTTTTTTCCTCTAGTATTTAAAATAATCCCGTCTTCTCAATTACTATCAAAGAATTTGTATCGTAAATCGAACAGGATTTTCTACGTCTTATTTAAAAATATATTAATGAAACGTAAAAAACACTTTGCTTGCGGGACCAGTTTGGTTCGCCACACATTAAACACAACATGCTTTTTTTGGACAGCCGCGCATAATCAATGTAAACTTCATACATATTCAATTTGCATTTTATTTGCATTATATACATATATCAGATTTTTAAAAATCAATATTTTACCAGGGAATTGTGCGAAATAATAGTATGCATAAATTTCATGTATGTTTGGGTCATCAATACTGTTGCAACAAAACTACAATATAATAGTTGCTTTGGATGGTTCTTTCTTTCTCAAGATAATCGATAAATCCCAAAATACGGAAACCAAAACCTTACCAAGTGATATTTGCGTTTTTGGTCGCTTTAAGCGACTTTCGCCGGTTGATGTCCAATAATGTGACTGCCGATTTGATTCTGTAGTGTAGAGATGGATCCATGTTTTAACCATTGTCACATATTGCATTAAAAATCCTTTTTATTGCACTGAAACAGCTCCAAAGTTGTTGTTTTTGATGAACTGTGAGCAAACACGGTACCCACATCGAACAGAGCTTCCTCATGGACAAACATTGATGCAAAATGGTGAATACACTGTCTTCTAATATCTTTAAGGTGTCAACAATCTCACACAACTTCAATTTATGATCAGCCAATATTATTTTATGGATTGTTTATGTTTTCTGGAACAAGTGCTGAATTTAGGCGACCAGAGTGTTTAGCATCATCGGTGTTTGTATGGCCGAGTTCAAAATCAGCAAACCACTTTTCTACTATTTTTCATTAAACATCAACGCTTTTTTAACACATGATATTCAGATTTTTCAATTGTTTTGAAAATTGCAAAAGCAGCGTCACTAAAAACACTGTAACTTGTTGATTAAACATAAAATTGTTATGAAATGTTGACATGTAATATTCAAAGGTTGGTACATACTTCCTAAAAACCATATGGATTTGTCAATAATGGCGCCAATTATAAATTATACCATGAATTGATTTAGTGATGTGTCGCCTTATCTCGCATTTAATTAATGGCAGCGAATGATGGTGACTCTCTACTCCCGCAATCAATGTGTTAACATCAGGTAAATTTAAAAATATGTATGAATAACACCTGGTCTGACGAGCTGTATATACAATGATTCTTTCAAAAATTCATCAATATTATTTTCAATGTCGTGGCCTTATCTCAATTTGAAATAATATCTGATATCTTGGAAATCAGTTTGTAGCCTCGCTCTATGCTTGAAAAGATATGCTCGCAATATAGTTCAAGTACATCATTGTAAATACAAAAATAATAGATTTTTTTCATCTCTCAGTCATAGGGAACTGAAAAAGCAAGCCTCAAAATATCTTAAATCCGCTAATTTCTCTAATGATTGATTGCTCCAAATGAACATCGTCTATAACATGAGGATTATAGAATAAAGTCGAAAATAATCTACCTCCATAAAACAGCATAAGATTGAAATCATAAAAATTTTATTCGGTACTATCAGTTTTCAGCAAGAAATTCATACTTTTATGACATAAAAATTCCAAATATTCTCTAATCAATTATAGTTACACTCTTTATCTATATCTACAGCGCTTATGGATGTGCTAAATTGCTCTTTTTACATCCAAGTATAAAAACACGTGCAAAACATAATTATGATTATGTAATTTGAATATGTAATTGTTATAAATTAATACATATTTTTTTAACCCTTAATAACTATTGTTTTGCAATTCTTCAATTAACAGAGACAATTAATTTGAGACAGAGACGGGTGTTTTGCGTCTCATACACTTGTGTTTTGATGGCAAAGTTGTGCCATAAAGGAGCCCCTACACGTCTAAACATTTTCAATATATTTTTAAATCAAATTTGTATCAAATTCCAAGTATTTTAACCCTTTGAAAATCACATGCCATCGTAATTAAATTTAATGCATATTTACTATTCAACAAAAAATCGTAATGTAAAGAGTCTATTAACCGTCATAAAATTTAGGTATAATTAATTGAAATCGCTATCGTCGGATAAGCTATTAACGTCTTTCAACGAAGATAAAACGACTTGAGTGATCTGTAAAAAAATGGAAATGGTTGTATTTGTATTTAAAAAATTCGTACAAATATTATTTTATGCAATAAAATTGAAGTTTGATTTTTTTAAAAACATATTCATATAAAATAAACAATTTAATTAGATTTAATTCAATCTAGACAAAAAAATGATTACATCATTATTTTATTATTTGTGTCTCAGCATTGCTTTCATCTACGTTTTTCCGTCCTATAGTTACTATTTTTATCAAATAGTTTCGGCAGATATTAAGGTGTCCCATAAGTTTCTTTCGTTTTCATATTAAGAAAAAAATAAACAATAATTTGTATTACATCAAAATTTATTGAATAATATATGATACATTCTGTTCGATAACATTTTTTCCATCTCTCCAGAAGTCTCATAATGTCTTCTTGCCAAAATTTCTCAGGTTCGTTGGTAAAATATTGATCAAGGTACATTTTAAAAAATGCTATGTGCAAAAATACAACACGAAAGATTTACACAATATTCTACTCTGTGATATATAAATAATTAATGTTTTATAATATTTTTTTAGAGAGGAATACTTTCGAAATACTACCATTTTTTTTAAATTTGAGCTAAATTATAAACAAGCAGTGGACATAACAACAGAAAATGGACACAGAACTAATGGGGGCATACCCAACTCTAATGGCAACCACCAATACGGTTGTCCATATGATGATCGCCATCGTATTATTCATGGCTTGGAATATTGGTATTAATATAAATTTTATAGGCTCAAGTAGACTAATTTTACTCCAGCTACACATAATATTTAGCACTACAGGGGTGAGCATATCTATTATTAATAGTACAGGAGTCAGCGACATTATTTGTGCATTTATTCCTATTATACAAAAGCTAATCCTTTTAAATAACAATTTTTGAAACCTATAAATAAATATTATATGTACCTAATATTGGAATCAAGCGCTATAAATTTGGCCACGTCTAGCGAATCCTTAGCCACCTTGTATTGAAAGTAGACGATGTTTATTTAACAATCATAATCATGAACTATTTGTAAACAAAAAAATAGCTTTGTAGATTTTAATTTAATACAGGTACGAGCAATTATACATGTTTCAAATTTTTTTATTAATGTTCGCATCGTTTAAAAGCTTGATAGACTGTAACTTTCCTGATTTACATTGTATAAATACTAACTGAAACAAAAATTGGCTTTGTAGAAATGGGTGTCAAATTTTGGTCGCTGCTCGCATGCTAACATGCTTACATTTTTTTTAAATTTATTTTCAATTTGAAAAATATATTAATCAATGTGTTTTCATTATATTGTGTTATAAAAATTTCAACTTAAAAAGACCATATTATTAATAATCGCATATTTTTTCATTTCAGTTTCTATTTTTTATGGTTGAATCCATATTGGCATTTAGCCCATTCAATGCTTGGAGTCGTCATCTAAATAGAGACCAGCAAAAGAATGTCCATCTCGGAATGCAAATTATGAGCACTGTTTGTATAGTGATCGGATTTAGTTGTATTGTATCGTTCAGAATATTTCATTTCGATACAGTACATGCAATTTTTGGTAAAAAATTATGCAATCACTATAAAAATATTTAAAATTACATAACTTAGCTCAAGTGCATTTTAAACTATTGAATCATGTATTTGTTTTTTAGGATTGATAAGTTTCATCCTCACAATGCTCGGAAGCTTAAATGGATTAGTGACATACTTTGGTAAAAGATTGAGCTCAAATATTCAACTGACACCAGTGAAATTTCTTCATACATTAATTGGATGCTTAGCAGTTACCATGGGTCTGATAACACTATGTATTGGAATGAACAGAAGTATTATAGTTAATTCATACGGAATTACTACAATAGTGTTCGTTGTATTTATTCTACTTTATATACTGATAAATCCAATTTTAAGTTTAAAAAACCTTTTCGATAAAATGAAAACTACACCTTTATAAGCACTTATAACAAAATTATTTCATAATCAAAAATATCAATTATATTTATTATTTTTTAAATAAAACCTATTTCTTTAAGCATTTCTTATTTTAAATTTGGATTAAAAACTGTGATATGGCAGAACTTTTAAACAATTAAAAGCCTATAAAAAATCTATCCGGAATTTTCTATTATGCAAGTTTCCAAAACACGTTATAATGTATAATAACTATTTTTATTAACTAATATGAAATGTATTTTATTGATGTAATGATACAATAATTATTAATTTGTCGCCAAACGAATCGATCCAGGTTTAAATTAAAATGATGACGTTTGTGTGTTACCGCCTCGCGGAATATTCCACCGAAGACCAATATGCCTTAACATAGTGTATACGCTATGAATAAAAATACAGGGATGTTTTCTTTGCCAAGTCTAGTCACAAACTATACTCAAACAAAGAGGATGCGAAAAGAATGGATTTCTTTCGGGAGGGCCTAATAGATATACATATATTCCGACTTATTCTCATGTTATAACATACAAATTACTTTCATTTTGTCCGCCATCTAGCTACATGTTATTATATTTCTATAAAGTCTAATTTCATAATAGCCTTCGTCATTCTGTTCATCTCACTAAATAATCTCCACGCTGCAAATTCAAAAGTTCAAATACTTCAAAGATTTTGCTCATCTCTTTGACTTGTGTATTTGATTAAATAATCATAGATCCATAGTCAATAGACTATTATGATTTAAAAATAAAAATGGTGCTATTATACATTACTATTTGAAGCCTACATTTTTATTAGACTTCCAGGCGAAATGTTTCTTATATCTACAGATGTCACTTTTCAATAATCTCATAGAAGAAATAGCAGATTTTTAATTAATTTCAGCGTTTTTTTATCGTGATATCAGTTTAATAAACCACACATGGCCAGAATGTAATATTTTCATCAGTCGATAAAGTAAGCTCGAACGAGAAGGTTCATATTCGGTTAAATTCATATTCGAAACTGTACAAACAATAATAGCGAGAGTGAAATCGTTCAATCAAAGTAAGGATATAAAAGATTTTTTTAAATTTCTTTTACATCACTCGGTGAAGATTATTTTATATCTGCCATCAGGAAACCCTTCTAAAGAAAATATTTTTCATCTGGTGATTTCCCCTCTGACTCCCACATTAAGTTAAAATAAGATTATTCAAATAGATAGGAGAGGAAATATGAATTAATAGTGAAATTATCAACAATAATTGCAATTCCAGTCCTGATAATGAGTGTGATCCTGGAGAGACGTAATCGATCAGAAATATCAATATTTCTGATCTTCTGGCTTCAAGTATTTTCAAAGCTGGTTCATCTATATAAATGTATGATTTATCAGCCGGGAGAATATCTGCTTTATAATCTAATCTAAAATTGTTCATTTATTCTAATGCTTCTGTAACATTTCTATGCCACTTTACTAGAACGATTTAAGTTTGACCTCAAAATAGGCTTCAGTTTCGATAATCACTTCTTCCTTAGAACCAAATCTCTTTCTCTGAAGCATTATTTATAGGTGCAAATAATTAGTAGTAGCTGGGAGCTAAATATAGATTTTTTATTTTTCGTTTGGGAAATCAAAATCTTACTGACTGATATTTGTGTTTTTGGTCGCTTTGGACGATTTTCGCCAGTTGCTGTCCAATAATGTGACTGCCGATTTGATTCTGTAGTGTAGAGATGGATCCATGTTTCAACCATTGTCACATATTGCATCAAAAAATCCTTTTTATTGCACTGAAACAGCTCCAAATATGTTGTTTTTGATGAATTGTGAGCAAACGCGATACCCACTTCGAACAGAGCTTCCTCATGGACAAACATTGATGCAAAATGGTGAATGCATTGCCTTCTAATATCTTTAAGGTGTCAGCTATCTCATGCAACTTCAATTTACGATCGGCCAAAATTGTTTTCTGGAACAAGCCGAATTTAGGCGACCAGAGTGTTTAGCATCATCGGTGTTTGTTTGGCCGAGTTTAAAATCAGCAATCCACTTCTCTAGTATTTTTCAACAAAAAGCAATGCTTTATTGATGGATGATGGTGATTCTCTACTCTCGCCATCAATGTGTTAACATCACGTAAATTAAAAAATATGTATGAGTAACCAGGGTCGTAACTAGAGCGTGGCAAAGCAGGCGCCTGCCACGGGCGCAACAGGAATTGGGGCGCAAAACGCAGGATACCGACCCGATTGAGAGAGTTGTACGTGATTTTTATTTTACTTGACCATTTTACTCTAAATGCATTAACACGTAAATTGACATAAGATTCGCAATGAGTCATTTTCGATATCTCTCATGGGGTTCTCGATTCTTCGTTTGGAGATAATATGTACATACTTGCTTCATTACTCGTAATTGGCTCGAGATAGATAACACCATCGATGTCATTAATTCAAAGCAACATGATATAATAATTGATTAGCGATGCTTTATCTCCACTTTAGCGGTGATCCAATTTTATGGATAATCAGTGTTCCCGATGAAGCTCGTAAGAATTTTAAGTGTCGACCCGATTAGTCATTTTTGGATACCCGAAAAAAAGTGTTTCGGCGCTCGTTGTATCATCTCCTTATATTGCTTCATCAGCACCAACACCACCTACGCCCCTCGGCCAGTGCGCCCCTGCCTCATTTTCGTCCAAACGAAAAATACACGAAAAACACTAATAAGTAAGTAAATGTAAATTATGTCAATATTAGATGTTCTTACAATTTATTGAGGTTTTTTTCTCAATGCAATTTTTTTCAATTTCGATAACAGAGGTCGCGCGTTATCGTGCTGGAAAATAATGGTGCATCTATTCACCAAAGTTGGCTTCTCTTGATGTAAAGCGTCGGAGCGGGGGCGCTCTCGGGGCAGAGCCCCCGGGCGGCGCCCCGCTCCCACGCGCTCGTCGTGATGGTTGCACTAGCGCGCGAGTATTCTGTTTGAATTGCTTTTATATGACTCAAGATATAGGTGCATTAAAACATAATACATACGTCCAAATTAATTAAAAAAAATCAATAAAAAAATGTTCAATTTCTTATGTCCAACATGCATAGCATCTGCTTGCTGTTGCTTAATTATTTTTGCCTATTATTGTGTTGCGAAAATAAAAGGAATGAGTTGCTGTGCAAATCTGTCAGTTTACTTTTGAAGAAGTAGAAAGGGGGAATAAAAAAATGGTCAGCGATAAGAATGGTGCTCGTTAATTATCAAAATAAATGCCTGACTTCTATGCTCCTTGTGAGCATCCTTCGTCCATTGCCGTTGCTTTGCGGTCTTTATTGGAGATTGTTTACACTTTCAGATCTTTTAGCTGGTCATTGGTGCTTTAATTTTCGGTAAAATTGGTAGCCAAAATCTAGGAATGCTAGTGCCGTCATATCGTCTGTTGATTGCAGAGTTTCTTCGTTTTTTGATCTCTTGTAATTTTGATGCTGACGTTTTTGACTGTTGCTATAGTTTATGTGCCGCAAAATTGATGTGATGATCGTTCTTCGTAACATATTCGGTTATTGCTGATTTGTAATCCAATTGCAAAACTGCTTTCTGATATCCTCTCACCCTGTGGGCGATCTATCTATTGGTTTGTTCAATGTACGACATGATGCAGGCTGCGCATTCGATCTCGTAAACCCCCTGATTTTCGTTTTTCACTTTTTTCTTTTTGTCGAATAGGAGGCTTCCTATCTTTTTTCTCGTCCTAAAGATCGCGTTCATGTCGTGCTAATGAAGTGCTCTTGGATGCTTAAAAAAAATCCGTATGGTGCGTAGCGTCTGGTAATAAATGATTTGGGCGTGAGCAGCCCACATACAGCTGTCCATGTGAGAAGCATGCACGCATGCCCTGTGTTTCCCTGTACTCTGTTGATGCTCGCACCGGAAACTGCACGCGCTTCAATACAAATAGCATATCAGTCGGAATAATTGGGACACATCTTCTTTCCATTTCAAACTGAAGCTTTGATGATATTATTCATCATCTTTTTATCTAAAAGTCTGGTACTGTTGCTACAATTTTAATTTATTTCAATTTAGTTGCCAATTTTCAGTGTTAAAATACACAATTCAAATATAATTTTTAAATAGAACGATGAACTAACTAAATGTTGCCTTTATTTTTTGTTCATGTGTTTGGGTGTCATTTGATAAATGCCTTTTTATATAATTCAAATCAAAAAGTTACTTTTTGCATTTTGTCGCGCTGATACACGCACCATACATTGAAAACTTCTGTTTTGTTTAAATATATCTGTGCAGTAAGCTCTTTTGTAGGCACCACTAAAATTTCGTTTCAATCTATTGGTTGGTTTAAGAATTATATCAATTTTACGAAAGAAGTAGAGTTTCATGAATTTCTTACGAAATCGCCCGGACTTTCAGCGAAGCTTAGCGCGAAACGCACGGACTGTAAAGTATTAATGTTTTGTAAATTTAATTCTTCGTTTTCGCCGATAGTCATTTCTTCCCAAATATATTTTTCCGACAATTTTAGACTTTTTTATGCGTATTAGCATAAAAAAGCTTTGTTCTTTATAGAAAAATGAGGGATAAGTTCCATTATTTTTTAAAATGGCATAATATCAAAATCGCATAAAAAAGATCCGCATAAAAACAGACCAAAGTAAAATATATTGGAAGTAGAATGCGATAAAACTTTTACTACTTTAGTACTTGATGTTTATAATATGTATGTACTTCAAGTCGGTATATCGCAAAAATCCAATTATTTATCAAAATTAATTTATCTTATTTTGAGAAGTTTGAGAGTTTTTGAGCCACCTAAGTTTGTTTTCATTTTGATGAGTTTCGTCGGTGTGAGATAAGATTTGAAGTGTCGGCGAAGACGGTATGCATGAACTTATTCTGGCGCAATAAGCAAGTATTATCTGCTAACACATGACGGTATTTGACGGTAACTGTGCATCGATGGGTTAAATGACATTTTCTCGAAACTGTATTTTCAAAAACGGCTGTTTTTGACTGACCCGGCTGAAGTTTTAGGTGGTTTCTCACTATAATATTGTAAAATTGTGGGTAAAATTTGTCAAGAATATATAAAAGTTTAATTAAAAAAACTACTTAGTTTTTAATTATATACTTTTATAGGTATATTCTGCTCCTGCACATAATAAAAATTAAAAAAAATTGTTTTCAGATCAATAGAAAAAATCCGACAAATTCTTGATATCAATAAAAAAAACAGTCTAATGAAATATCTTATAACGACGCCATTTTGTTTATAACTAACATTAGCACTTTTTTTAATGTAGCAATGTTGTAATAAAATAATGTCAAAATATTAAACATTATTTTATCACCTTTAAAAAATGTATTGAAAATATCCTTCCGAAAATGTGGGGGGGGGGGGGGCGCAATTTTGATTCTTGCCACGGGCGCATCATACCCTAGTTACGGCCCTGTGAGTAACACCTGGTCCGACGAACCTGTATATACAATAATATTATACAATGTTTCATTTAAAAATTCGTCAATGTTCTTTGCAATGTCGTGGCTTTATCTCAATTTGAAATAATATCTGATATCTTAGAAATCAGTTTTTAGCATCGCTCTATGCTTGAAAAGATACGTTCGTAGAATACTTGAAGTACGTCATTGTAAATACAATTCTATCTCCAAAATATGAATCATTTTTATAAAATCCAGCATATAATAGACTTTTTCATGTATACAAAATTAAAGCAAATTATTTAATTGTCGATATTGAAGATGGAATACTATATCGTACCATTGAATACCACCTCAGATGGGTGTTATTGAAGAAATTCCTTTCAGTTATAGGAAACCGAAAAGGCAAGCCTTAAAATATCTTAAATCTGCCAATTTCTCTGATGAACGTATTCATTCGTACTCAATGAAAAAAGTTACATACATTGGTATCGTGGGTCAAAATTAACCCAGCCGGCTACATACCTTAGTTTTTAAGGAAGCCACAATGGTGGCCACAAGTTCGCCCCCTGTCGCAGATTCTACGTACTGAGAATTTAATCGACGACACGTTAGTTAAGGGTTAAAAAATGGCAGAACACAAAAAATACACCCATACCTTGCCATACGGTCTAGATACGTACTTGAAAATTTAGCCGTAAAGCGAAAAGCCATATAACGAAGAAGCTAAAGCACTTTTTCAGCCATATTCCTCTCCAGAATGAAACCTCGGGCTCCGAAACCATGAGGTCTAATCGAGAGGTCATGGACATGTACGGCGAAGCATCAGTCACAGATTCGAGACCTAGTGGGAGTAGACCCATTGGAAGACTTCGTCTGCGCTGGGATATACAAGTACAATTAGAAGCAGCCACATAGCGAGGTATAGGTGTATTTGGTCATGTAAAAGAATTAATAAAATAATACTTACTGTAATATAACAAGGGTTGAAATAAGCTGTGTTTGTATACTTACTGTATATATATTATTTACTAAAATACCTCATTATTTACTATGTATACTTATTTAAAAAAATGCTATGTGCAAAAATAGAACATGAAAGATTTACACAATACTCTACTCTGTGGTATATAAATAATTAATGTTTTATAATATTTTTTTAGAGAGGAATACTTTCGAAATACTACCAATTTTTTTCGAATTTGAGCTAAATTATAAACAAGCAGTGGACATAACAACAGAAAATGGACACAGAACTAATGGGGGCATACCCAACTCTAATGACAACCACCAATACGGTTGTCCATATGATGATCGCCATCGTATTGTTCATGGCTTGGAATATTGGTATTAATATAAATTTGATAGGCTCAAGAAGACTAATTTTACTCCAGCTACACATAATATTTAGCACTACAGGGGTGAGCATATCTATTATTAATAGTGCAGGAGTCAGTGAAATTATTTGTGTATTTATTCCTATTATACAAAAGCTAATTCTTTTAAATAACAATTTTTAAAACCTATAAATAAATATTATATGTAACTAATATTGGAATGCTTTAAAAGTTGCAATACTTCAATCAAGCGCTACAATTTTGGCCACGTCTAGCGAATCCCCAGCCACCTTGTATTGAAAGTAGACGACGTTTATTTAACAATCATTATCATTAACTACTTGTAAATAAAAAAACAGCTTTGTAGATTTTAATTTAATACAGGTATGAGCAATTATACATGTTTCGAAAAAAATTATTAATGCCCGCAACGTTAAAAGCTTGATAGACTGTAAATTTCCTGATTTACATTGTATAAATACTAATTGAAACAAAAATTGGCTTTGTAGAAATGGGTGCCAAATTTTGGTCGCTGCCTCGCGTGCTTACAAACTTACACTTTTTTAAATTTATTTTCAATTAAAAAAAACTAAAAATCAACTTAATAAGAGCTTATTACTAATTATGGCATCTTTTTTTCATTTCAGTTTCTATTGTTTATGGTTGAATCCATATTGGCATTTAGCCCATTCAACGCTTGGAGTCGTCATCTAAGTAGAGACCAGAAAAAGAATGTTCATTTCGGGATGCAAGTTATGAGCACTATTTGTATAGTGATTGGATTTAGTTGTATTGTATCTTTCAGAATATTTCATTTCGATACAGTACATGCAATTTTTGGTAAGCAATTATGCAATAATTATAAAAATATATAAAATTACATAACTAAGCCCATAAGTGCATTTTAAACTATTGAATCGTGTCTTTGTTTTTAGGATTGATAAGTTTCATCTTCACAATGCTCGGAAGCTTAAATGGATTTGTGGCATACTTTGGTAAAAAAATGAGCTCAAATATTCAACTGACACCAGTGAAATTTCTTCATACATTAATTGGATGCTTAGCAGTTACCATGGGTCTGATAACACTATGTATTGGCATGAACAAAACCATTATAGTTAATTCATACGGAATTACTACAATAGTGTTCGTTGTATTTATTCTTCTTTATATATTAATAAATCCAGTTTTAAGTTTAAAAAACCTTATAACAAAATGAAAACTACACCTTTATAAGCACTTATAATATCAAAAATATCAATAATATTTACTATTTTTTAAATAAAACCTATTCCGGTAAACATTTATTATTTTAAAATTAGATTTAAAACTATGATATGGCAGATATGTTAAATATTTAACAGCCTGTAAAAAATCCATTCGAAACTTCCTATAATGCAAGTTTCCAAAACATGTTATAATGTATAATAACTATTTTTATTAACTAATGTGAAATGTATTTTAATGATGTAATGATACAATAATTATTAATTTGTCGCCAAACGAATCGATCCAGGTTTAAATTAAAATGATGACGTTTGTGTGTTACCGCCTCGCGGTATATTCCACCGAAGACCAATATGCCTTAACATAGTGCATACGCTATGAATAAAAATACAGGGATGTTTTCTTTGCCAAGTCTAGTCACAAACTATACTCAAATAAAGAGGATGCGAAAAGAATGGATTTCTTTCGGGAGAGCCTAATAGATATACATATATTCCGACTTATTCTCATGTTATAACATACAAATTACTTTCATTTTGTCCGCCATCTAGCTACATGTTATTATATTTCTATAAAGTCTAATTTCATAATAGCCTTCGTCATTCTGTTCATCTCACTAAATAATCTCCACGCTGCAAATTCAAAAGTTCAAATATTTCAAAGATTTTGCTCATCTCTTTGACTTGTGTATTTGATTAAATAATCATAGATCCATAGTCAATAGACTATTATGATTTAAAAATAAAAATGGTGCTACTATACATTACTATTTGAAGCCTACATTTTTATTAGACTTCCAGGCGAAATGTTTCTTATATCTACAGATGTCTCTTTTCAATAATCTCATAGAAGAAATAACAGATTTTTAATTAATTTCAGCGTTTTTTTATCGTGATATCAGTTTGATAAACCACACATGGCCAGAATGTAATATTTTCATCAGTCGATAAAGTAAGCTCGAACGAGAAGGTTCATATTCGGTTAAATTCATATTCGAAACTGTACAAACAATAATAGCGAGAGTGAAATCGTTCAATTAAAGTGAGGATATAAAAGATTTTTTTAAATTACTTTTACATCACTCGGTGAAGATTATTTTATATCTGCCATCAGGAAACCCTTCTAAAGAAAATATTTTTCATCTGGTGATTTCCCATCTGACTTCCCCATTAAGTTAAAATAAGATTATTCATATAGATAGGAGAGGAAATATGAATGAGTGTGATCCTGGAGATCGTGTGATCTAATCGATCAGAAATATCAATATTTCTGACCTTCTGGGTTAAAATATTTTCAAACCTGGTTCAACTATATGTATGATTTATCAGCCGGGAGAATATCTGCTTTATAATCTAATCTAAAATTGTTCATTTATTCCAATGCTTCTCTAACATTTCTATGCCATTTTACTAGAACGATTAAAGTTTGACCTCAAAATAGGCTTCAGTTTCAACAATCATTTCTTCCTTAGAACCAAATCTCTTTATCTGAAGCATTATTTATAGGTGCAAATAGATAGTAATAGCTGGGTGCTAAATCTAGACTTTTTATTTTTCGTTTGGGAAACCAAAACCTTACCAACTGATATTTGCGTTTTTGGTCGCTTTAAGCGACTTTAGCCGGTTGATGTCCAATAATGTGACTGCCAATTTGATTCTGTAGTATAGAGATGGATCCATGTTTCAACCATGTCACATATTGCATCAAAAAATCCTCTTTATTGCACTGAAACAGCTCCAAATGTGTTGTTGTTTTTGATGAACTGTGAGCAAACGCGGTACCTACATCGAACAGAGCTTCCTTATGGACAAACATTGATGCAAAATGGTGAATACACTGCCTTCTAATATCTTTAAGGTGTCAACTATCTCATACAACTTCAATTTATGATCAGCCAATATTATTTTATGGATTATTTATGTTTTCTGGAACAAGTGCCGAATTTAGGCGACCAGTGTTTAGCATCATCGTTGTTTGTATGGCCGAGTTTAAAATCAGCAAACCACTTCTCTACTATTTTTCTTTAAAAAGCAACGCTTTATCAACACATAATATTCAGATTTTTCCATCGTTTTGAAAATTACAAAAGTAGCGTCACTAAAAACACTGTAATTTGTTAACTAAAAAACATCAGAATGTCATAAAATTTTGACACAAAATTTGATTTGTCAATAATGGCGCCATAGTGACAGCGAATGGTGGTGATTCTCTACTCCCGCAATCAATGTGTTAACATCACGTAAATTAAAAAATATGTATGAGTAACACCTGCTCTTACGAACCTGTATATACAATAATATTATACAATGATTCATTAAAAAAATCATCAATATTCTTTGCAATATCATGGCCTTATCTCAATTTGAAATAATATCTGATATCTTGGAAATCAGTTTGTAACATCGCTCCATGCTTGGAAAGATATGTTCGCAATATAGTTCAAGTACATCATTGTAAATACAATTCAATCTCCAAAATATTAATCATTTTTAAAAAATTCATCATATAATAGATTTTTTTCATATATACAAAATTAAAGAAAATTAGTTACAATTAACGATAATGAAGATGGATACCATCTCGTACCATTGAATGAGAAACAAGAACACGTAAGATTTACACAATATTCTACTCTGTGGTATATAAATAATTAGTGCTTTATAATATTTTTTTAGAGAAGAATACTTTCGAAATACCGTCACATGTTTTTTTTTAATTTGAGCTAAATAATAAACAAGCATTGGACAAAAAAACAGAAAATGGACACACAACAAATGGGGGCATTTCCAACTCTAATGACAACCACCAATACGGTTGTCCATATGATGATCGCCATCCTTTTATTCATGGCTTGGAATGTTGGTATTAATATAAATTTTATAGGCTCAAGTAGACTAATTTTACTCCAGCTACACATAATATTTGGCACTACAGGGGTGAGCATATCTATTATTAACAGTGCAGTAGTCAGCGACATTATTTGTGCATTTATTCCTATTATACAAAAGCTAATTCTTTTAAATAACAATTTTTAAAACCTATAAATAAATATTATATGTAACTAATATTGGAACACTTTGAAAGTTGCAATACTTCAATCAAGCGCTACAATTTTGGCCACATCTAGCGAATCCCCAGCCACCTTGTATAGAAAGTAGACGACGATTATTTGACTATCATTAACATGAACTATTTGTAAACATAAAAAACAGCTTTGTAGATTTTAATTTAATATAGGTATGAGAAATTATTCAAGTTTCGAAAATTGTTATTAATGTTTGCATCGTTTAAAAGCTTGATAGACTGTACCTTTCCAGATTTTAATTTTATAAACACTAACTGAAACAAAAATTGGCTTTGTAGAAATGGGTGTCAAATTTTGGTTGCTGCCTCGCGTGCTTGTATACTTACATTTTTTTAAAAATATATTTTCAATTTAAAAAAAAAAACTATCAATCAATATGTTTTCATTATATTGTGTTATAAAAATTTCAACTTAATAAGAACATATTACTAATAATGGCATATTTTTTCATTTCAGTTTCTATTTTTTATGGTTGAATCCATATTGGCATTTAGCCCATTCAACGCTTGGAGTCGTCATCTAAGTAGAGACCAGAAAAAGAATGTCCATCTTGGGATGCAAATTATGGGTACTGTTTGGATAGTGATTGGATTTAGTTGTATTGTTTCATTCAGAATAAATCATTTTGATACAGTCCATGGAGTTTTTGGTAAGCAATTATGCAATAATTATAAAAATATATCATCTTCATCATCATAGTGCAGCCACTAACAGTCCACTACAGAACTATGGGCCTCTTCAATATCCATTCACAGGAAGGGGTTACATCCATTTCGTCTGTGTCATACATTCACCTCCTCATTTGCTCGATATTGAAGGTAGCATTACCACCGAGTTTTATTTTGAACGCTCACCCAACGGGTATCCTGAGTGAACGTATTGACGAACACTTTCGCGAACGTCTCGATAAGGAGTTTGGGGTGTTTGTAAAGACTGAGTAGTTTTCATAGGGAGATGGTGGAAAACTACTCTAGACGACCTTTTTGACTCTACTGGAAAGGGCTTTCTGGAGTACAAGGAGTCCAGTCCCCCCTTTCCTCGCTAGGGCGTTGCCGGGGTAGGGTGAAGACATACGTGACGCTTAAGTGCATCTCGGATTCGCTCCTACACCAACTGAGGGTGTCTCCCCGTCACCGTACAACTTACCCGAGCGAATTCGAGACTGAGTGGTTTCGCCATTTTTTCAGGTTGCCCCTCTCAGTTCGGCGATTACAAAACGATATAGAAGTCAACGGAAGACAATTTTGTTTACGTTGCAAAGTGAAGTTTCTCATATGCATCCTTTCGAGGCCGTCTCTTTGATGTTCTTCTTGTCCTTGTTCTGTTCCTGAAAAAAAATCTTGGTTCCGAACCGATACGGTTCATCATGCTCCATATTTTTAGGTAGGGTCGACTATGTAAGAAATAGCGAATGATAAGCAAGTCTTGATTTGTAAAAGTAGTAGTAGTATTAGCTTGCTGTTTAAAGAGTATTTAAGTATTTACTCTGTAAATATGTATAAGTAAAGTGGTCAATAGTTAAAATACATAAAATCGTATAAGTATAATAGTTGGGAGTAGTCAAATTGTATTAGCAAGGGGTAGTTATGTCGCATCACAGTATTCGAACTTTGACGTTTAGTGCCTACCGGGCACAATCAAATAATATTTAATTTGTCAGACTGGGAGTAACTGGAAAAAATATATAGACATAGCTGGAACGAATAGGTTAAGGTCAGGTATCAAGTAATATCAAATAGTCAGGTCCATATCAAATAGTTTCATAGTCAAGATTGTATTATAGGAGCAGTCGAAAGAGCATTTTGCTCCCAGTGTTCCCACGTTTATGTGATAGTAGGAGGTGGATGTGTGCCAGTGTTTGTTAATTCACTTACCTTGGAAGCTTGGATTATTATGATCTTACTTGCGTTATTATCCTTGTTGTAGTTCCTCTCAAGTGACGCGGTGGAGATGTTCCATTTTTTTTGTGCAGATGTCATAAAAACAATGTTTTTCGGCGTCACTCGCGAATTTTATATACAAGTGAAGTCGGCGTTTCGTCAGAGCGAACGAATGAAATTGCGCGGGGGAGAGTGCGGGGGGGGGGGGGTCCCCGGCGTTGAGGGTGCCGACAAGTCACAGAAAGAACTCAACGTATCACTGAGACGAATTATTTTCGCAAAGCGTATCGAGCGCCGAGTCGTTTTACCTCCGACTATCGGGAGAAGACTGAATGTTAAACTTTGACAATTATTGAAAGGTTTTTAAGTCCTTAATTTTATTACAGTTAGGCGTCGATTGGGAACGGCCCACTGGAGGTAGAGAAAAGAAAGGCACAAAAAAATGCATTTCTTTGAATTTCGATGTTTGCCATAAGCCGCATGTTTAGGCGATAACGAAGGATGAGATGTAATAAAATTTAGCATTATATTATAATGTTTCGCGTGTAATTTTCGTTAGGACAAGATGAAACGGTCTTACTGATGAAGGGGGCCCTGTCGGAGGGCGCAGCCCCGGCGGTGAGGTGCCGACAAGTCACAGAAAGAACTCAACGTATCACAGAAACGAATTATTTTCGCAAAGCGTATCGAGCGCCGAGTCGTTTTACCTCCGACTATCGGGAGAAGACTGAATGTTAAACTTTGACAATTATTGAAAGGTTTTTAAGTCCTTAATTTTATTACAGTTAAGCGTCGATTGGGAACGGCCCACTGGAGGTAGAGAAAAGAAAAGCACAAAAAATGCATTTCTTTGAATTTCGATGTTTGCCATAAGCCGCGTGTTTAGGCGATAACGAAGGACGAGATGTAATAAAATTTAGCAGTATATTATAATGTTTCGCGTGTAATTTTCGTTAGGACAAGATGAAACGGTCTTACTGATGAAGGGGGCCCTGTCGGAGGGCGCAGCCCCGGCGGTGAGGTGCCGACAAGTCACAGAAAGAACTCAACGTATCACAGAAACGAATTATTTTCGCAAAGCGTATCGAGCGCCGAGTCGTTTTACCTCCGACTATCGGGAGAAGACTCATAAAAATATATAAAATTACATAACTAAGCCCATAAGC